>JASAUF010000502.1:12367500-12765000 GCA_030180095.1 Magnolia changhungtana
TTATGTGCTCATCTATGAAGTAGAACTCAATAAGCATCTTCCTGGCCTCTTTGATCAAACTAATCTTTGTATCTTTTCTTCATTTAGTTCGTTAACCTTATCAACAAGTTGGATGGCAAATAAACATTACGGGCTTTGCGTTCAATCATCATTGTTTCTTGTTGTGTGGTCCATCTGAGATTTGAATATGCTTAATGTTTAGAACTACATCCTAAGATAGGCTGGGAAAATGAATGGACGACGTGGATATACAACATATCATAAAAGGTGGGCCCTATGGTTAGGGTAACACCCACTTAGTTGGCTTTCAGGCATTCTCATTAGAACCAGTTCTAAGAGAAATAGGTACATTGATAAAGAAAATGAGAGTAAAAAAGAAAGGACACACAAGAATAAAATTTCATTAATATAGAGTGGGCCACAACCTAAAGATTGCACTTACCCAATGGCACAAACCATTGGATTTTGCTATACGTCTAACAATATCTTCTTTTCAATTGTCCATTTGATTGCCATCAACATGGACATCTTAAAATACACCTAGAATGGCTAACAAGTGGACCACCAACCTCCAAATCTTTCCAGCCTCACAACAAACCAGCTCTAACTTAAATGTACAAACTACGCCAACTTTCCAACCCCTCACCGAGTGGCTGTCTTCTCCCCAGATTAGGGGAGTAAAATTATGCTTTTTGGAGTTGCAATCTCAAGGAACAAACTGTGAGAATCTAGCCTCTGGTCTCGAGCTCAAAGCATTCCATGAAATGAAAGGAGAAAAAGCAGGGGGAATTTCTTTCTAAAGAATATAGAGCAAAATAATATATTAAAATTCCTCTTCCAAGAGAGATAGAAACGCCTTACCTGTTTTAAAAATTGAAGTCAAGAAAATCATAAATTCGTTCCTTTCTCAGCAAGGAAATGATGCCTTTGACGCTTGCAGAGTGCTTCTTTTACACAAGGAAAATCTATAGCAAGAGAGGATTTGATAAGCTTCTAGCAGAAAGGGGCAGATAAATGCAAAATAAAAATAAAAGATAAATAACATATTATTATTATTTCAATTGTTTTCCTTCTCTTTTACCTTGAATGGTGGAAATGCAGCAATCTAACTAGAATACTTCAAAACGACCTGAAAAGCATCAAGAAAATGAGAAGGGAAAAAAAATCAAGTTATTTACACGGAAATGGGATTCCGTCATAGAAACGTAAATCCTAAAAATGGAAATGTTGAAATGAGAAGTGTAACATCCCGAATTTTTGCCAACCTGGAATTAGACGTCCTTAGGCAATGGGTCTATCCTAACGCCTTATTAACTTGTCAGAACTGAATCCCACAGTCTAAAATCGCTTCCCATTTCCTTCACAAAGCTCACCTTTCACCACTGTGTTCTCTAAATGTTTCTAAGTATTTTTATATTAGGCATGAATCCTAAAGTTTAGGTGATGAAGAACAATACTTTAGAAATCCGTACAAAGGCCTAAGTACTACCTCAGACACAAATCTTATAGGACTGAATCCTTTAGAAATGAGACAAAGTAACTAAGTGCTAAACTAGATTAGCTACGAAATCCGCTTGATCTACTTTAAATACGATCTGCAAGACCCAAAACTTGTAGAATCATCGACTCTAGGTTACCCTAAAATCTCGGATCAATCTCATTACCCGGCTGCTCTCGGGAGCATCACGAAACTCCGTATCAGATCTAGACCACACATCGGAAGTCCGAATAATACAAAGTTATAGGATTAGGACCTCCTTGTTGGGGTTGACAACCATCTCGAAAATCAAATCCAAATAGTATCCCATGGCTATTCGCTTGAGCCCGGAGTGAAGAGTGTGAGAAAACCTAGTTTTCTTTAGAAATTAAATGAACTTTAAGTAATCTGAGACTTGGTGTTTGCGGGCCAAATATAAGCAATCAGACCGTCGGAATCTAACCCAAATACACCCTCAGATCAGGAAAAATTTCATATACATGGCAGTGTACTTGAAATCCCCGATCGAGATTCAGTGACCGTTGAACTGAAACTGGTCCGCCATGCATGATCTAAGAATCCAATTGGAAAGAAAACTTAACTCCACCTAGATCCAAGGTTGGTGAGCTTCAGTCCGACCTTTGGCTCAAGGGGGGCCGCCAGAAGTCCTCCGTTGAGCTGGAACTGACCCACTTTGGATATAACCTAAGTATACCTTGACCTGAAGTCTATTTCGGTGAGGTTTTAGGCTATATACAAACCTTAAAACCCTCTCTCATTCAGCCATACGAATTTGAGAAAAACCCTAGGAGAGAGAAGAGAGAAAAGAGAGAGAAAGTGTGAGAGTTGTGGGGGCATCGCCCTGCCACATGATCCTGCCGCTCTGCAAGCTTAACCACTCCATTCTAATCGTTTTTCCGGCGATTCTGACATCGTTTCTAGGTAAGAAACCCTAACCCTAACCTGTTTACGGGTTTTGATAGTTGCAAGTTATGAAATAACTAACTTAAGGCATGTTATAGGTTGCCAAATCGCTGTATACTGAAGCTTAGCAAACCTATCGAATTCGTTACGATTCTACAACAAAAGGTGCAGACTTTAGGTGTATAGGTTATGGTTTTCAATGCTTTCAATGTCAGATAATGATATATTCATGATCTACATACAATTGTACATGTACAAAGTGTTGTCCGTTTCGTTTTTCGGTTATACGTTAACTATGTTGAATATACTATATTCTTCGTATTTATAGAAAATACCGTATACATACAAATTTTGAAAGTATGTTAGCCATGATTAATTACTGTATGAACATGCTATATATATGTATAACACTCACTTGGCGAAAGGATTCGCCCTAATACACGTTTTTGCTAATATACGTTATGTATGTTAAAAGGGTGTATTCTAAGTGTTTGTGAAAATGACTGAATGAGTAAAGAATTGGCATTCATGCTCGCCATGGCTAATTGTCATGGATATATGATTGTTGTATAGGCGATACCCCTTTGACGAAAGGATTTGCCCTAAATCACTCCATGACCAATATACACTATATATGTTAAATTGTGTAGCCCAAGTGTTTGTGAAAATGTTCAAATGAATATGAAACTTGGATTCATGCTTGCCATGATTATCCGTCGTGGGTGCACACGTGTTATCCATGGGGCAGCTCCCTAGTGAAAGGATTTGGCCTAATACCTATGTGATCAACATACGTCATGTATGTTGATGTATGTAGTCTAAAGTGTTTGTTGAAATGTCTGATTGAGTAATAGTTAGTAAATTGTAATGTATAAGGGTGTTGAGATAGGATTCTCAACTACCTTAGTGATGTATATGATTTCCTTCATGTAAGTTGTTTAGTTTAATCATTTACTGGTTTATGAAATGTATGTCCATTGAGCAATCAGACTCGTGAGCCAATTATTGTGGTATGGGACACTATATTCATGTTGTCGGCCTACATTGATAAGGTGATGGGGGAGTGGTGCAACGATTGCGAGTAACAGCCGTGACAGCCCTTTGTAGTGACCTGGAGCATACGCTGAATTTGCGGTGAAGCAACGAGTTTTGCCGCGGTGAATAGAGTATGAACTAGGCCTGTATCAATTTAGTGATGAACCGTTTAAAAGGTGATGGGGGAGTGGTGTAACGATTGCGGGTAACAGCCCTGGCAGCCTTTGCAGCGCTCTAGAACCACACTATCGTATGAGATTATCTAGGTTTGACGACCCTAGAATGGATCATGTTTGGGAATGATACAAGGGAGGTACCCTAGTTTCCCAATACTGTTGTATGAAAAGGACTAATAACAACTCGGTAATCATGCTCATCATCACACTGCATGTGCCTGAAAGATGTGGAGCACTGAGGGATGAACGCATGCCGCGGACGTAAGATAGTGTCGCATGAGGGAGTATGTTGGTGAGGGCATGCTTCATAATCACATCTCATCATTACATTAACAAGAGTATTTAGAATTGTTTGATTGTACTACTTTATCATTACTGCTTGACTGAATTGATAACATGTTAACCTATGTTTTATTGTTCCACTGAGTTGATCACTCACTCCCACGTTATGGGACGGTGTTGTACACACCAACCAGACCCTGTTGTAGCTACAGGTGATGGCGATGCTTATGAGGCGGAGCCGAACTTTTGCGACGACGTGGATGCTTCCTCGTATATGTTGTTTTCTAGCGGCTTCATGTGAGCCGTGCCTTGATCGACGAGGTTACAGGGATGTTAACTAGATGACACTACACCTTTGGTATATTTTAAAATTGTACTTGTAATTCATTAGCCTGGTAACATTATCACACTCTGGGGACTCACCACAGTTTATATATTATATATATCTATCACAGTATTTCGCTTGCAATTTAACTGTCTCTGGATTATGATATGCTGCTTTGGTATAATCTCATTCATGTTTCAATGCTCTCATCAATGCTCTCATCATAATCATCATTATCTGTGTTGCATAAGTGATGCGTTGGAACTCGGGAGCTGAGCTTTGCTCAACCCCCGATTTTCGGGGCATTACAAGAAGAGTAGAACATTGAACATGAGATGAAAGCAGGCAGGGAAAACAATCAGATTTCATCTAACGAACTGCAAGAGCTCTTAATTTTATTTTTTTTTAGCCGATATTCGTATCAAACAACGAAGAAAAAATAATAATCTAAGATCTGTACAATGCGAAAAACATCGGAATCTATTGAAAACAACTCGTATTTTGGTATCTCAATGTTAGATGTTGAAATCTCTGCCTATCAACTATCTTCTTTCAGGGAATCGAATCGAATGCAGATCAAATCGACATGGAAAAGCTCACAATGCTGAAATCATAGAGTAATGCTGTCATGCCCCAAACTCGGAAATCGGATTCACAGGAATCCTGATTGCCGAATCCAGTGCCGACAGCCTCCGTAGTAGCCCATTCTCGGCTCCTATAGTCCATACGCCAGATTTCGATCCTGGGATCCTACAAGGAGGATTTTTTTTAACATTTAACTCGTAATAAACATACTCACAAGATTAACCAATTCATAAAGACAACATCATCATCACATATCCACTAATATAATCATTTGATTACAATACTGAAGGGAAATACATAAATCAAAAATCAAGCTCCAGAAGACCGCTGCATGCTCCAAGCTTAACACTGCTACAACCTAACATCACCTAACGCATCTATCGTGCATAAGCTTATTGAAAGCTTAGAGGGTGGTGTAAGTGTGTGCACAAGGTAAGTGCCAAGTATTCAATACAATGTCATCATCATACAGTACCGAAAATACTGATAATCCATAAATCGTACAATATCGGAATAAGCAGAATTACTAACAAGATCATAAATTACCAGAGTAAGCAGAAATACTGACAAGAGCAGGAATTATCAGAATAAACAGAAATACTGGCAAGATCATAAATTATACGATAACAGAGTAAGCGGAAATACGAACAAGTCCATGAGTCAATCAATATCAGAATACGCAATATAGAACAACCATGCAAATGAGGAGTCATAAAGAGCCAAATATTAAATGCCGAGGATGCAATGCAGTATGTAATTCCTGATGAATCCATGAATAACATCAATCGTATCTAGATCATATAAATACAGAAACACAGTAACCCAAAATACCATATGCCGCAGATTTAATGCAATATGCAGTGAGAATGGAATGACCATACTGGAGTGTGAAGTCGGGATGATAGTACGTAGTATCGCAGGCTATGGGGTCCATCACAAGGGACTTCTATCCAAACCAGTCCCATATCTAAATTTGGATAGTCAGACTCAATGTGGTGAACTCCTGATCTCAGGTTAGTCGCGCGCCCAACTGAAATCCTAGCCATGCGAAGGTACACGTAACAAATAGTTACGCACCACCAACCCGAGTGGATAGTGAATGAATGAATAAATGAGTATGCAACTCCTGCTCAATAAGTCCACATATCAGTATGGTTCATCTCTGGGATTATCACTGAGGTTTAGTACACTCCAAATGGTACTGCCGCTCTCCCAGCCGCACAGTCCAAGTGAGCGTAAGAAACATCACTATCCGCTTGGCCAATAGTCTGTCAATACGTATTCGGCACATCGATAGCGGACCCATTCACGAGCTGGTCAAACTCAGCCTAGTATTGCCCCTTACCCTCGTGCGGGTAAGGCCACACCCCCTCCCAACCGACCATGACACAGTGGGAGATGCGGCCTCCTGGTATTCAGCACTCGGGCGCTCATGTATCCACTTGGTCTTGACGTTAGGGCGTCTCTTGGCCACGGAGATTTAGGGTTTTCACCCAGGGACATCTATAGCACCTGTATGCTAGAACCAAACATTTTCGGTGTCCCCTCTGGCCATCCACAATATGCCTATGGAGGCTACAGCCCTGATGTCGCTAGGGCGTATAGTAATCTCAACACACAATGCAAGATGCATGAGTCATACAATCTAGTCATGCATCCATACTATGCATACCATGCACTTATGTAAAATAATCTCCACCTATCAGGGAGTCTCATAATAATCTACCCAATGACATATGCAATGGTCAACCACATCTCATAACAAACATGCAGATGATGCGTATGGGCGTGTATTATGATGTTATGCAGTCACATACTCATAATCAGTCATCAACAATCGACCTTGACAATGTGGACATTTAACCAACATTGCCCACTTGACATGACTCTCATAGAGCCTAACATACTGTGGACCCATAACCTCACACAAGGGCTAAAAATACAATACCATGGGCCTTACTCAAGAGCTTAATACACACCACGATGGGCCTCTCACATGGGCCTAACATACATCACAATGGGCTCCATCGCCTGGCCCTCAAAAACATCACAATGGGCCTCATCACATAGGCCTCATATTCATCACATTGGGCCTTAAACACGGGCAAAATACACATCACAATAGGCCTTAAATATGAGCCGCATATACATCACATTGGGCCTCGACATTTGAAATCGACAATCGACTACGATAATTACCCTCGATAGATAATCGGCCAATCGGCCACGACAATCATAATCGGCAATCAGCCTCGATCGATAATCGGCCAACCGACCACGACAATCATAATCGGTAATCGGCCATGATAATCGGCCTCGATCGATAATTGGTCAATCAACCACGACACTCATAATCGGTAATCGGCCATGATAATCGGCCTCGATCGATAATCGATCAACTGTCCACAACAATCAAAATCGGTAATCGGCCTCAATTAATAATCGGTCAACTGGCCACGACAATCGACCACGATAATCAGTCAACTAGCCACAACAATCAGAATCGGCAATCGGCCACGATAATCGGCCTCGATCGATAATTGGCCTCAATCGATAATCGGTCAATTGGCCACAATAATCAGAATCGGCAATCGACCACGATAATCAGTCAACTAGCCACAACAATCAAAGTGGGCAATCGGCCACGATAATCGGCCTCGGTCAATAATCGGTTAACTGGCCACAACAATCAGAATCGGTAATCAGCCACGATAATCGGCCTCGATGATCGGCCGAACAAGCCCTAAGGGAAGGTCACAATGTGGGCTTAAACCACATTGCCCATCAATGTGGTCATTTAACCAACATTGCTCCCAAGCAGTGGCCCACATAGAATCAAACACATAGTGGGCCCACGGCCTCACACAAATGGCTAATGTACATCGTAATGGACCTCATCATATGAGCCGGAATACATCACAATGGGCCGCATCCAATTGGCATAATACACATCACAATAGGCCGCATCCATGAGTCAGAAAGACATCACAATGGGCCTCGGCACATGGGCCATAAATTCATCACATCAGGCCCTGCCCATGGGCCTCAAATACATCAAGTGAGCCGCACCAATGGGCCTAATACCTCACAATGGGGTGGGCCCTGCTCGTCCCAAATGGGCCCATCAAATGGACAACTTGGGTAAAACACGTACATCATGTGGGGGCCACATGAATGGATGGTGTGAATACAAAATACATACATCTAGGTGGGCCCCCACCCATCCAGAAATCAGATGGACAGTGTGGCTAAAAACACATACATCATGTGGTGGGAGTCCCATGTCCAACTGAAATTAATGGACTGGATATACATCACATACATAAGGTGGGCCCCATCCACTGAAATTAATGGACTGGATATACATCACATACATAAGGTGGGCCCCATCCACTGCCAAAACAGATGGACGGTATGGATTAAACAAATACATCATGTGAGGGCCCACCGTCACATATTGGACGGTGCGGATAAAACAAGTACATCAAAGGCCTCACCATCCAGGGATGGACGGTGCAAGCACAACACATACATCAAAGGCCTCACCGGCTAGGGATGGACGGTGCAGGCACATCACATGCATCAAAATAGGGCCCACCATAGCAATTTATTTCCCATCATGGCTATTTATAAGGTCACAGAGACCTGGATTTAGAGAAAATGATATATATCATATTGGTTCAAAACTTCTGTACTCCCAAAGGGATTTCAATGGTGGGAGCTCAATCCAATGTTTTCTATAGTGTGGTCCACCTGATAAGTAGACCAGTCTTATTTTTAGTCTCAAGCCTTAGGATTAGCTCACCAAATGGACGGTTTGGGTGAACCTTGTACATCAGAGTGGGGTCCACGAGCACGGCCCACCAAACGGGGCAAGCTAAATGGATGGACGGTTTGGTGAGCTCCATCCATCAGTAGAAATCCCACCATCCAGACCTCTGGATGGTGCGGATAACACCTAGTCAGCTACAGCTAATGTCAATACAGCTGCTAGATAGCTGCAATAGGTACGGTGTGTCCCACGTGAGGGTGGCCCACCATAGCTTCTAATATAAAAATATTATATTTATATAATAAAATATACTATATATACGTGAGTGTGTGAGAGGGTGGGACTATCAGCGCCCTATGGCACCGTCTAGACCCTCTGGACGGTGCTGATTTGCTTTAAAGGTGGGTCCCACGTGAGGGTGGCCCACCATACCATTTATTAATATAATATAATAATATATCTTATATATATACACTGCTGAGATAAGGTGGGTAATGCCCACGTGCACCACATCCATGTGGGCCCCACATGTGTGCCATGGTGGGGTCAGCAACGGTTGTGATACAACATTTACCTCATGATCGTACCCCTAGACTTGTTGGCATCCATCCAGTTAGATGGATGGACGATATAGATATAACCCATACCACATGGTGGGTCCCACACACGTAGCCCACCAATGCATTTATAATATAAAATGTTATATTATATAATATATGTATCACACACACACACACACACACACACACACACACACACATATATATATATGAAATAAAATAAAAACAGACTAGCGTCCAGAGGGTCTGGACAGTCTCTAGACAGACGGTGGATATATATTTTTATCGGGTGTATTTCATAGGTGGGGCCCGTATAATGAAGATCTACTCCACCAGTTGGATCCCTGTGTTTGCAATGGGTCTAACAAACCCAATATTGGGTATTTTTCGACACACAGAAACACCACAGTGGGCCCTAATAATGTTTAACTATTAAAATAATGTTCTAAACGGTGTGGCCTACTAGAGATTTGGATTGGTTCCATCTCTCAGCTCAATGCCTAAAATGAGCTCAGAAATTGGATCGATGGTGTGGATCAGTTTACATACATCAAGGTGGTGTCCACATGAGTGGCCCACCGAAATTTTGGATAAAGCTGATATTTCTCATTCGCTGCTGGGCGGTGAGTATACAACATGTGTATTAAGTGGGCTCCACCGTCCCTTACTGGACGGTGGACAGCAGGGATGAAACTCATATATCAGGTGGGGTCCACGTCAATGTGGCCCATCCAGTTTTGGTCAGGGCTGATATTAGTGTTTTCCCTTGTCCATACTTGTCCCAAAATGGACAGTAAGGTGAGCTCCACCAGCTAGACATGCAGCTTAGGTAAAATACATCCTGGTGGGCCTGCTGGCCGTAGACGGTTCTGGATGCATTGTGCAGATTAGATGGGCCACACATCATAAAAAAAATATAGAGAGATAGAATGGCTGTGGGAGGGGCCTCGTCATTATGAGCCCCTCATGCATTACGTCACATATATGCCATCAAGGTGGGCCATTGGCCAAACCTATGGACCAAGATGGGATCTTCACCATTGATTGGTGGGTCCACATACCCTATGCAAGAAAATGAAAGGATCTACCTAAAGAACACCCACCTCGAGATCTCTCCTTCCTTCTTCTGCCAATGCATGATAGAGTCCCAAAGGGACAATTTTAACGGTTGAGATGGGCTTAGAATGGTGGGATCGGGTGGTAGAAAGGTGGGCCACACTACTCTCTCCCATGGATGCCATGGACGTGAGTTGCTCCCATGGAGCTTGAGAGAAATGAGAGAGAGAGAGAGAGAGAGGTGATAAGTGAAAGATGTGAGTGATGGGAGTACTTGTGTAAGAGAGAGATAGTTGACTTTAAGGGGGGTGGTTGTACTTGGGGATGGGTGTGAGTGATGGGAGTGATGTGTACTTGATTGATGTGATTGATGGGATTGATGTGATGATTTTTTAGGGATTATAACGCGCGGTGTTTTTCCTTGAACTGAACGCAGGCCCACATCTCCTGGCCTGGGTACCAGCTCGGTGCGTAATACGCGGCATCAGAACCGCGGCGACGGTGCGGTCGTAATGATACAGTTCTCGGGTCAAGTTGACTCTGGAAAATGGGATACAATTCAGGGTCATGCACAACTGCCGATAACAAATCATGGGTCTCCAGAATTCAACCGGGAGAACCGAGGAAGCTTACGGAACAGTACGAGCTAGGATACCGGCCTCACAGCTCTCCCCTCCTAATAAAAATTTCGTCCTCGAAATTTACTATCACGCAGGACAAAGTAGGGAATAAGAAGCATCGACTTATCATAAATAAATAGTGATTTCTAATCTAAACATTGCGCTCTTAGGATGCCTCATCAACGCTATGATGACCTCACTAATCTTGGATCTCAGATCAGAAATAATCGAAGCTCGAATACTAAGCAGCCTCGCAATCTCAACGGTAGGGAGCTATGTCAGAAAATCTCTAAGTTATTCAAACTCGGGGATTTAACCATTCTAAGTTCTCAACGATTATAGAGTGCAAGTTAGCTATCAGCAGATATGTGATGTTATCCTCAGGTATTCCCAAGTTATGCTCTGATACCAACTTCTATCACGCCCCAAACCAGAAAATCGGATTCACAGGAATCGTAATTGCCGAATCCGGTGCTGACAGCCTCCGTAGTACCCCATTCTCGGCTCCTAGCGTCCATACGCCAGATTTCGATCCTGGGATCCTACAAGGAGGATTTTTTTTTATACATTTAACTCGTAATAAGCATAACCATAAGATTACCCAATTCACAAAGGCAACATCATCATCACATATCCACTAATATAATCATTTGATTGCAATACTAAAAGGAAATACATAAATCGAAAATCAAGCTCCAGAAGACCGTTGCATGCTCCAAGCTTAACACTGCTATAACCTAACATCACCTGCACGCATCTATCATGCATAAGCTTATTGAAGCTTTGAGGGTGGTGTAAGTGTGTGCACAAGGTAAGTGTCAAGTATTCAATACAATGTCATCATCATACAGTACCAAAAATATTGGTAATCCATAAATCGTACAATATCGGAATAAGCAGAATTACTAACAAGATAATGAATTACCA
Organism: Magnolia changhungtana; assembly: GCA_030180095.1. Classification (NCBI taxonomy): domain Eukaryota; kingdom Viridiplantae; phylum Streptophyta; class Magnoliopsida; order Magnoliales; family Magnoliaceae; genus Magnolia; species Magnolia changhungtana. The sequence goes on from JASAUF010000502.1 coordinate 12,379,240, forward strand.
GAGTAAGCAGAAATATTGATAAGAGCAGGAATTATCAGAGTAAACAGAAATACTGGCAAGATCATAAATTATACGATAATAGAGTAAGCAGAAATACGAACAAGTCCATGAGTCAATCAATATCAGAATACACAATATAAAACAACTATGTAAATGAGGTGTCATAAAGAGCCAAATATCAAATGTCGAGGATGCGATGCAGTATGTAATTCCTGACGAATACACGAATAGCGTCAATCATATCTAGACCATATAAATACAGAAACACAGTAACCCAAAATACCATATGTCACAGATTTAATGCAATATGCGATGCGAATGGAATGACCATGCTAGAGTGTGAAGTCGGGATGATAGTACGTAATATTGCAGGCTATGAGGTCCATCACAAGGAACTTCTATCCAAGCCAGTCTCATGCCTAAATTTGGATAGTCAGACTCAATGTGGTAACTCCTGATCTCAAGTTAGTCGCGCGCCCAACTGAAATCCTAGCCATGCGAAGGTACACGTAACAAATAGTTACACGCCACCAGCCCGAGTGGATAGTGAATGAATGAATGAATGAGTATGCAACTCCTGCTCAATAAGTCCACATATCAGTACGGTTCATCTCTGGGATCATCACCGGGGTTTAGTACACTCCAAATGGCACTACCGCTCTCCCAGCTGCACAGTCCAAGTGAGCGTAAGAAACCTCACTATCCACCTGGCCAATAGTGTGCCAATACTTATCCGGAACGTCGATAGCGGACCCATTCATGAGCTGATCAAACTCAGCCTAGTATTGTCCTCTACCCTCGGGTGGGTAAGGTCACACTCCCTCCTAACCGACCACGACATAGTGAGAGACGTGGCCTCCTGGTATTCGACACTCGGGCGCTCATGTATCCACTCGGTCTTAACATTGGGGCATCTCCTGGCCATGGAGGTTTAGGAATTTTGACCCAGGGACATCTATGGCACCCATATGCTAGAACCAAACATTTTCGGTGTCCCCTCTAGCCATCCACGATATGTCTATGGAGGATACAACCCTGATGTCACTAGGGCGTATAGTAATCTCAACACACAATGCAAGATGCATAAGTTATACAATCCAGTCATGCATCCATACTACGCATACCATGCACTCATGTAAAATAATTGTAACATCCCAGATTTTTGCCAACCTAGAATTAGACGTCCTTAGGCAATGGGTCGCTCCTAACACCTTATTAACTTGTCAGAACTCAATCCCAAAGTTTAAAATCACTTTTGAACCCATTTCCTTCACAAATCCCACCCTTCACCACCTTGTTCTTTCAATTTTTCTAAGTACTTTCACCCTAGACACTGTCTTAAACTAGCTAAGTATTATAACTTGGATCACTTTATATACAAACTACAAAGGCCCAGGTACCACCTCAGACAGAAACTACTCAGGACGAAATCCTTTAGAAATTAGGCAAGAATTAGCTAGTGTTAAACTACAGTACCTGTGAAATTAGCACCAATCACTTTAAATACGATCTGCAAGACCCAAAACTTATAGAATCATTGACGCTAGGTTACCCTAAAATCGAGGATCAATCTCATTACCCGGCTGCTCTCGGGAGCATCTCGAAACTCCATTTCATATCTGGACCACACGTCGGAAGTCCGATTAACACGAAGTTAAGGAATTAGGACCGCCTTGCTGGGCTTGACAACCATCTCGAAAATCAGATCCGGATAGTGTCCCAGTGCAATTCGCTTGAGCTCGGAGCGGGGAGTGTGAGAAATGTGAAAATAATTCTAAATTAAATTCAGAATAAATAAATCTGAGACTTGTCGCTTATGGATCAGTATTGAGCAACCTGACTGTCAGAATCAGGCCAAATTACACCCTCGGATAGGGAATTTCTCCAAACATATCCATGTACTCGGAATCTCCGATCGAGATCCACTGATCGTTGAATTGAAACTGGTCTGCCACGCGTGATTTGAGAAGCCGACCGGAACAAAAACTTAACTAAACCTAGATCCAGTGTTAGTGAGCTTAAGTCCGACCTTTGGCTCAAGGGGGGCCGCCAGAAGTGCTCCGTTGAGACGGAACAGTCTCCCTTTGGACATAACTTAAGTATACCTTGACCTGAAGTCTATTTTGGAGAGTTTCTAGGCTATATAAGGACCTTAAAACTCTCTCTCATTCAGCCATACGAATTTGAGAGAGAAGAGAGAAAAGAGAGGGAAAGTGTGGGAGTTGTGGGAGGATCTCCCTGATGCTCTACCCTGCCGCTATGCAAGCACAACCACCCCTATCTAATCGATTTCCTAGTGATGCCGGCTTCGTTTCTAGGTAAGAAACCCTAACCCTAATCTGTTTTGGGATTTTGATAGTTTTAGGTTATGAAATAGCTAACCTATTTCGTTCTATAAGTTGCCAAATTACCGTATACGAAGAGTTAACAAATCTATCGAGTTCATTACGATTCCACGACAAAAGGTGCGGACTTTAGATGTATAGGTTATGGTTTTCAATGATTTCAATATCAGATAATGATAGATTCATGATCTGCATGCAATTGCATATGTATAAAGTGCTGTCTGTTTTCCGTTTCGATTAAATACGAATAATATGGAATTTTCTGTATTCTAAGTATTTGTAGAAAGTACCGTATAAGTATAAATTTTGGAAATGTCTTTGCCATGATTATTTGTTGTATGAACATATTATATATGTGTATAACACTTACTTGGCGAGAGGGTTCGCCCTAATACATGTTTTTGCTAATATACACTATGTATGTAAAAAGGGTCTGTTCTAAGTGTTTGTGAAAATGACCGAATGAATATAGAATTCGCATTCGTGCTCGCCATGACTGATTGTCATGAATACATGATTTTTGTATAGGCGACACCCCTTTGACGAAAGGATTTGCCCTAAATCACGCCACGGCCAATATACACTATATATGTTAAAATGTGTCGCCCAAGTGTTTGTGGAAATGACTGAATGAACATGGAACTAGGATTCCTGCTTACCATGACTATCCGTCGTGGGTGCACACGTGTTATCATTGGGACAACTCCCTAATGAAAGGATTTGACCTTATACCTATGTGATCAACATACGTCATGTATGTTGATGTATGTAATTTAAAGTGTTTGTTGAAATGTCTGAATGAGTAGAAGTTAGTAAATTGTAATGTATAAGGGTATTGAGATAGGATTCTCAGCTACCTTAGAGATGTATATGATTTCCTCCACGTTGCTTATTTAATTTAACAGCTTACTTATGAGATATAGGTGTTTGTATTTCCTATTTATGTTGTGCTTTATTACATGTTTTATGACATGGTTGTCAACATGCCTGAATTACTTTGTTTATTCTACTTTAATCCACATGCTTCTGGTCATGGATTGATTGTGTTTGGGGCTATGATTATAGTCCAGGCAATCGGTAACGGGATTGAATTCGTGGCTGAGATTCATTTGCCATGTGAGATGTGTTCGACGAACCCGAGTCGTACTTCGGTTGATGATAGTGGTTAGCCACACGAAGTATTTATGCGCTTCATATTGTTCAACTTATTATACGTTCGAGCTAGCCGAGCTCGTCAAGTAACCCGATATGTCTTATGTATGTTCACCATATTTGGACGCTACTGCTTGAACCTAGGGTACCAAACTTACCAGTGAAATCCTGTTAACCATGGTACCTCGATCCGCTAAGACTCATGAGTCGGGCATGGTGGTATAGGACACCGTAGTCGAGCTGTTAGCTTACGCTAGGGCTACGTGCCTCCCTGCAGTGTCCGTTGAGTAACCAGACTCGTGAGCCGATTATGGTGATATGGGACACTATATTCGAGCTGTCGGCCTACACTGATTGGTGACGAGCCCTTTGTAGTGACCTCGAGCATACTCTGAATTTATGGTGAAGCGACGAGTTTTGCTGCAGTGAATAGAGTATGAACTAGGCCTGTATCAATTTAGTGATGAACCGTTAAAAAGGTGATGGGGGAGTGGTGTAACGATTGCGTGTAACAGCCCAGGCAGCCTTTGCAGTGCCCTAAAACCATACTATCGTATGAGATTATCTAGGTTTGACAACCCTAGAATGGATCATGTTTGGGAATGATACAAGGGAGGTACCTTAGTTTCCCAATACTGTTGTATGAAAGGGACTAATAACAACTCGGTAATCATGCTCATCATCGCACTGCATGTGCTTGGAAGATATGGAGCACTAAGGGATGAACGCATGTCGCGGACGTAACATGGTGTCTCATGAGGGAGTATGTTAGTGAGGGCATGCATCATGACATCAATTCATACTTGCATTAATAAGAGTACTTAGGATTATTGACTGTACTGCTTTATCATGACTGCTTGACTGTTTTGATAACATGTTAACCTATGCTTTATTGTTCCACTGAGTTGATCACTCACTCCCACGTTACGGGACAGTGCTTACAACACCAACCAGACTGCCTTAGCTGCAGGTGATGGTGATGCTTATGAAGAAGAGCCGAACTACTACTATAATGTTGAGGAGGAGTTCTCCTACATATAACTCTTTGATGGGTCTGTGAAGACCTGACATTGCATTGACGGGGCTATGGTATTTGGGATAGAAGACATTACACTTCCTCAATTTGGTATATTTTGGAGTTGTACTTGTAATTATTTAACCCGGTAACATTATCACACTCTGGAGACTCACCACAGTTTATATATTTTGTATATCTATCATAGTCTTCCGCTTGATAATTTAACTGTCTTTGGAGTATGATATGCTGTTTTGGTATAATCCCATTCATGTTTCAATGCTCTCATCATAATTATCATTATTTGTGTTGCATAAGTGATGCGTTGGAACTCGAGAGCTGAGCTTTGCTCGACCCTCGATTTTCAGGGCGTTACAAGATGGTATCAGAGTATGATTTGGATTAAACCGTACCTGGGTTACGGTAACACGACGCACTCTGACGCACTCTGACTTAGGAGAGAGCGACAAAATGTATAAACTGACTTAAGATTTTTTAAATTCGTCGAACGGCGAAACCGACCGAAATCGAACGCTGAAATTGGGCCCGTACGCACCCATGATCACGCGAAACGATCCCGAATCACTTCTATGCCATCAGTCGATGGGTTTGAGTCATTCCCTAGAAATGAATATCCTTAGGTTGTGGGTCAACCACAACACCTTATACTTAACCTCAAAGCCTAGAACCCATTTTTATCCAATTCCTTCAAAATCTCTCCTTGCACCACTTCATTCTTTAATTTTTTTCTAAATCCTTTCATACCAGATATAAATTCTAACATATAAATGATGAAGAATAATACTTAAACAAAAAGTTACTATAAATAGTAAATATATATATAAATTAGACTTTTGATCATTCAAACTTTGGAATATAACCAAATAAATGGGTTAGTTAGATAATTTAGCTCCTCCTACCCCAAAATCATATGCCACATGTCACATAAACTCATTTCAGTTTACAAATTAGCTCTAAAAATACCTCAAATGGAGTCGGGGGCCACACGATGCAATCCGGGGGGACCCAGGATAGACCCAGGGTACCATTGGCACCATGGGAGGGTGGTGAACACCGCCCTACCACGGAGGCACCGCGGCTAGTCCGGTGGACAGTGGCGGAACCGCGGTCACCGCGGTCAGGTTGGGACGGGCTGGTCGGGCCGGTGCTGGTCAAGGTCGGCCCGACCCCTGGACTCATGTGGTGCCCACAAAATTTTGTGGGGACTCCTTTTTTTGCTTCATTTTGACCCCTCCCTCTCATGCACCTCCAAGCTCTCATTTCTCTTTAAACTTGTTGTGCTCTCTCTCAAATCTCTCTCCCAATCGCCCAATCCCTCATTTTCAGCCACAACCCATCCACATCCATCGTTCACAGCAACACCTACCCTCTACCCTTTCCGTTTTCTCTCATTTGAGCTCCTACACCCCCCATTTGAAGCTTAAATTCGTGTAAGCTCTCTAACCCATCCATTTTCTTCCCTTTCCTGCTTCAAACCCTGCCTTTGGGGCCTTTACAATCCCTGTTGAGGCTCAAGTCCATGGAGAACCAAAAACTCCAGCCCCCTGTTTCCCCTTATCCTCATTTTCCATGGCTCTTCCGAGCTTGTACGGCCATTTTCTTGGAGGCCTAATCATCCACACTGTTGTCTTGTAGTTGCATGGGTTACCGTCTTTGGATGTTTTTGTTTTTATGTTGATGGGTATAGTAGTTGGTAGAATGTTTTAGATGTTTGAGGATGTTTAGGGCCCGTTCGGCCAAATTGTATTAGGTGAGTTTAAGGTGGATAGAATTGTAAAGGTAACGATAAATGTATGTGTAAGGATGGTCCCTAGATTGGGTGTATCCCATGGTTTCCAATACTATGTTTGGAATGTATGCAGTTAAACGTAAATCCCGTATTTTTCTTTCAAATTACACTTAGAAATTCATTATCCTGGGATTTGGAAATCCCATCTCACACTTTCTAACACCAGGCTCATTTTTCGAAGCCTATAAAATTAATTCTTATCCCACCCACCCTCATACCAAACATGTCATTCCCAATCCCGAAGTGAGATTAGCAATGTAGTCCCATTTAAGACAATAGGCCCTAAAGTTTAGGACCTAGAGTGGTGCTCCTAGATTTCGACAGGCCAGACCGTGTAGGAAATCTAACAAATTTATAATGTGAACCTTAAGACCCTCTTAGTTGGAATGAGCATATATGAAATGCTCGAGCGTCAAGTACAGACAACTCAGTTTCAATTAAACAACTTTGACCCTAAGTGATAAAACCCTTCATGTATTAGAAATGATGTGAAATCATCTAGCGTATGAGCATAGACTTTGGACTACACCTATGGATTTCCACTTCTATTAAATTAAGACTAGACTACCAGTTATATTAGAGAATGCCAGAAACCGATAGATGTAGCTAGGTCAAATCAATACACCTCTTGATCTGGGTGCACAGCGAAAGCGTGGTGGACCCACTGGCCCAGGATCGAATGGAGTTGATCCAGACTATACGTAAAGACAGGTCACTAAATAGGATGAGCTACCATATCTTGTACATAGAATGAGATGAGAATTTTCTTAAACCAAGACCTAAAGGGCAACTCGAGAAATAGGACATTTGAACCTTTCTGTGATGGGCATTCTCTAAGTTTTTAGAGTGATCGGTCTACGGAGTTACTGAAATATACAACTGCGAAGCATTCGCAGCTTGACCCAATTCTCAATCCTAGGCGACTACCAATGGACTCACTGCTTGGCCGAGCAGAAGACCAAGATCCACTAGGATTCGGAAGGGATACGATGAGCTTTCTACCCTGGCCCGGTAGATGATCGATGTATCGGGATCAAGCCCACTATAACCGTCTCTCCGTGTTGGTCAAACATTGAAAACAGCTATCTTACTCTAAATTGTTGGGAATCGTCGTCAAAACTACAAATAGGTAAAGAAATAAATTATAGAAAACTATCAGGATATGGGAAATGGATAAAGAAATAAGTTTTAAGGGGGGTAGACTAAAATAAACTAGGCTATTATATACCCTACGCAATAAAACTTAGGCAAAAAAATAATTAAATCCTTCATTATTACCCTTAGGCAATTTCGGGGATGAAATTTTATTTTAAGGGGGGTAGATTGTAACATCCCGAATTTTTACCAACCTGGAATTAGACGTCCTTAGGCAATGGGTCGTTCCTAACACCTTATTAACTTGTCAGAACTCAATCCCAAAGTCTAAAACCGCTTTTGAACCCATTTCCTTCAGAAATCCCACCCTTCACCACCTTGTTCTTTCAATTTTTCTAAGTACTTTCACCCTAGACACTGTCTTAAGCTAGCTAAGTATTATAACTTGGCTCACTTTATATACAAACTACAAAGGCCCAGGTACCACCTCAGACAGAAACTACTCAAGACTAAATCCTTTAGAAATTAGGCGAGAATTAGCCAGTGTTAAACTACAGTACCTGTGAAATTAGCACCAATCACTTTAAATACGATTTGCAAGACCCAAAACTTGTAGAATCATTGACGCTAGGTTACCCTAAAATCTAGGATCAATCTCATTACCCGGCTGCTCTCGGGAGCATCTCGAAACTCCGTTTCAGATCTGGACCACACGTCGGAAGTCCGATTAACACGAAGTTAAGGAATTAGGACCGCCTTGCTGGGCTTGACAACCATCTCGGAAATCAGATCCAGATAGTGTCCCAGTGCAATTCGCTTGAGCTCGAAGAGGGAAGTGTGAGAAATGTGAAAATAATTCTAAATTAAATTCAAAATAAATAAATCTGAGACTTGTCGCTTGTGGATCACTATTAAGCAACCTAACTGTCAGAATCAGGCCAAATTACACCCTCGGATCAGGGATATTTCCCCAAACATATCCATGTACTCGAAATCTCCAATCGAGATCCACTGACCGTTGAATTGAAACTGGTCCGCCACGCATGATCTGAGAAGCTGACCGGAATGAAAACTTAACTAAACCTAGATCCAGTGTTAATGAGCTTAAGTCCGACCTTTGGCTCAAGGGGGGCCGCTAGAAGTGCTCTGTTGAGACGGAACAGTCTCCCTTTAAACATAACTTAAGTATACCTTGACCTAAAGTCTATTTTAGAGAGTTTCTAGGCTATATAAGGACCTTAAAACCATCTCTCATTCAGCCATATGAATTTGAGAGAGAAGAGAGAAAAGATAGGGAAAGTGTGGGAGTTGTGGGAGGATCTCCCTGATGCTCTACCCTACTGCTATGCGAGCACAACCACCCCTATCTAATCACTTTCCTAGCGATGCCGGTTTCGTTTCTAGGTAAGAAACCCTAACCCTAATATGTTTTAGGATTTTTATAGTTGTAAGTTATGAAATAGCTAACCTATTTCGTTCTATAAGTTGCCAAATTACCGTATACGAAGACTTAGCAAATCTATCGAGTTCGTTACGATTCCACGACAAAAGGTGCAAACTTTAGATGTATAGGTTATGGTTTTCAATGCTTTCAATGTCAGATAATAATAGATTCATGATCTGCATGCAATTGCACATGTACAAAGTGCTGTCTGTTTTTTATTTCGATTAAATACGAAGAATATAGAATTTTGTGTATTCTAGGTATTTGTAGAAAGTACCATATATGTATAAATTTTAGAAATGTATTTACCATGATTATTTATTGTATGAACATATTATATATGTGTATAACACTTACTTGGCGAGAGGGTTCGCCCTAATACATGTTTTTGCTAATATACAATATGTATGTAAAAAGGGTGTGTTCTAAGTGTTTGTGAAAATGATCGAATGAATATAGAATTCGCATTCGTACTCCCTATGACTGATTATCATGGATATGTGATTGTTATATATGCGACACCCCTTTGACGAAAGGATTTGCCCTAAATCACGCCACGACCAATATACACTATATATGTTAAAACGTGTAGCCCAAGTGTTTGTGGAAATGACTGAATGAACATGGAACTTGGATTCTTGCTTGCCATCACTATCCATCGTGGGTGCACGCGTGTTATCATTGGGGCAACTCCCTAGTGAAAGGATTTGGCCTTATACCTATGTGATCAACATACGTCATGTATGTTGATGTATATAGTTTAAAGTGCTTGTTGAATGTCTGAATGAGTAGTAGTTAGTAAATTGTAATGTATAAGGGTATTGAGATAGGATTCTCAGCTACCCTAGAGATGTATATGATTTCCTCCACGTTGCTTGTTTAATTTAACCGCTTACTTATGAGATATAGGTGTTTGTATTTCCTGTTTATATTGTGCTTTATTACATGTTTTATGACATGCTTGTCAACATGCTTGAATTACTTTGTTTATTCTGCTTTACTCTACATGCTTCTGGTCATGGATTGATTGTGCTTGGGGCTATGATTATAGTCCAGGCAATCGGTAACGGGATTGAATTCGTGGCTGAGATTCATTTGCCACATGAGATGTGTTCGACGAACCCGAGTCATACTTCGGTTGGAGATAGTGGTTGGCCACACGAAGTGTTTATGCGCTTCATATCGTTCAACTTGTTATGCGCTCGAGCTAGCCGAGCTCGTCAAGTAACCCGATATGTCTTATATATGTTGACCATGTTTGGACGCTACTGCTTGAATCTAGGGTACCAAACTTACCAGTGAAATCCTGTTAACCATGGTACCTCGATTTGCTAAGACTCATGAGACGGGCATAGTGGTATGGGACACCATGGTCAAGCTGTCGGCCTACGCTGGGGCCACGTGCCTCCCCGTAGTATCCATTGAGCAACTTGACTCGTGAGCCGATTACGGTGGTATGGGACACTATATTCGAGCCGTCGGCCTACACTGATTGGTGATGAGCCCTTTGTAGTGACCTCGATCATACTCTGAATTTGCAGTGAGGCGACGAGTTTTGCCGCAGTGAATAGATTATAAACTAGGCCTGTATCAATTTAGTGATGAACCGTTAAAAAGGTGATGGAGGAGTGGCGTAACGATTGCGTGTAACAGCCCTGACAGCCTTTGCAGTGCCCTAGAACCACACTATCGTATGAGATTATCTAGGTTGGACGACCCTAGAATGGATCATGTTTGGGAATGTTACAAGGGAGGTACCTTAGTTTCCCAATACTATTATATGAAAAGAACTAATAACAACTCGGTAATCATGCTCATCATCGTACTGCATGTGCCTGGAAGATGTGGAGCACTGAGGGATGAACGCATGCCGCGGACGTAAGATGGTGTCGCATGAGTGAGTATGTTGGTGAGGACATGCATCATGACAGCATTTCATACTTGCATTAACAAGAGTACTTAGGATTGTTGACTGTACTGCTTTATCATTACTGCTTGACTGTTTTGATAACATGTTAACCTATCCTTTATTGTTCCACTGAGTTGATCACTCACTCCCACGTTATGGGATGATGCTTGCAACACCAACCAGACTGTCTTAGCTGCAGGTGATGGCGATGCTTATGAAGCAGAGCCGGACTACTACTATGATGTTGAGGAGGAGTTTTCCTCCATGTAACTCTCTGACGGGTCTATGAAGACCTAGCATTGCATTGACGGGGATATGGTATTTGGGATAGAAGACATTACACTTCCTCAATTTAGTATATTTTGGAGTTGTACTTGTAATTATTTAACCTGGTAACATTATCACACTCTAGAGACTCACCACAGTTTATATATTTTATATATCTATCATAGTCTTCCGCTTGCTAATTTAACAATCTCTGGAGTATGATATGCTGTTTTGGTATAATCCCATTCATGTTTCAATGCTCTCATCATAATCATCATTATTTGTGTTGCATAAGTAATGCGTTGGAACTTGGGAGTTGAGCTTTACTCGACCCCCGATTTTCAGGGCGTTATAATAATCTTCGCCTATCAGGGAGTCTCATAATAATCTATCCAATGACATATGCAATGGTCAACCACATCTCATAACAAACATGCAGATGATGCGTATGGGCGTGTATTATGATTTTATGCAGTCACATACTCATAATCAGTCATCGACAATCAACCTCGACAATGTGGACATTTAGCCAACATTGCCCACTTGACATGGCCCTCATAGAGCCTAACATACTGTGGACCCACGGCCTCACACAAGGGCTAAATATACAATACCATGGGCCTCACTCAAGAGCTTAATACACATCATGATGGGCCTCTCACATGGGCCTAACATACATCACAATGGGCTCCATCGCCTAGCCCTCAAAAACATCACAATGGGCCTCATCACATAGGCCTCATATTCATCACATTGGGCCTTAAACACGGGTAGAAACATCACAACATGCCTCAAATACGAGCCGCATATACGTCACATTGGGCCTCGACATTCGGAATCGACAATCGGCTACGATAATTGCCCTTGATCGATAATCAGTCAATCAGCCACAACAATCATAATCGACAATCGGCCTCGATCAATAATCGGTCAACCGACCACGACAATCATAATCGGTAATCGGCCACGATAATCGGCCTCGATCGATAATCGGTCAATTGACCACGACACTCATAATCGGTAATCGACCATGATAATCGGCCTCGATCGATAATCGATCAACCGTCTACAACAATTAAAATCAGTAATCGGTCACGATAATCGGCCTTGGTCGATAATCGATCAACTGGCCACGACAATCAAAATCAACAATCGGCCACAATAATCGGTTAACTAGCCACAACAATTAGAATCGGTAATCGGCCTCGATCGATAATCGGTCAACTAGCCACAACAATCAGAATCGGTAATCGGCCTCGATCGATAATCGGTCAATTGGCCACAACAATCAGAATTGACAATCGGCCACGATAATCGGTCAACTTGCCACAACAATCAGAGTCGGCAATCGGCCATGATAATCGGCCTCGATCGATAATCGGTTAACTGGCCATAACATTAGAATCAGTAATCGGCCACGATAATCGGCCTCGAGGAACGGCCGAACAAGGCCTATGGGAATGTCACAATGTGGGCTTTAAACCATCATTGCCCATCAATGTGGTCATTTAACCAACATTGCTCCTAAGCAGTGGCCCACATAGAACCAAACATGTAGTGGGCCCACGACCCCACACAAATGTCTAATGTACATCATAACGGACCTCATCATATGGGCCGGAATGCATCACAATGGGCCGCATCCAATGGGTGTAATACACATCACAATAGGCTGCATCCATGAGTCAGAAATACATCACAATGGGCCTCGGCACATGGGCCATAAATTCATCACATCCGGCCTTACCCATGGGCCTCGAATACATCAAGTGAGCCCCATCACATCAGCTACACCAATGGGCCTAATACCTCATAATGGGGTGGGCCTTACTCGTCCCAAATGGGCCCATCAGATGGATAACTTGGGTAAAACACGTACATCACATGGCGGCCACATGAATGGACAGTGTGAATACAAAATACATACATCTAGGTGGGCCCCCACCCGTCCAGAAATCAGATGGACGACGTGGCTGAAAACACATACATCATGTGGTGGGAGTCCCATGTCCAACTGAAATCAATGGACTAGATATACATCACATACATAAGGTGGGCCCCATCCACTGCCAAAACAGATGGACGGTATGGATTAAACAAATACATCATGTGAGGGCCCACCGTCCCATCTTGGACGGTGAGGATAAAACAAGTACATCAAAGGCCTCATCATCCAGGGATGGAGAGTGCAAGCACAACACATACATCAAAGGCCTCACCGTCTAGGGATGGACGGTGCAGGCACATCACATGCATCAAAATAGGGCCCACCGTAATAATTTAATTCCCATCAAGGCTGCTTATAAGGTCACAGAGACCTGGATTTAGAGAAAAGGATAAATATCATATTGGTTCAAAACTTCTGTAATCTCAAAAGGGATTTCAATGGTGGGAGCTCAATCCAATGTTTTCTATAGTATGGTCCACCTGATAACTAGATCAGTCTTAAGCCTTAGGATTAGCTCACCAAATGGACAATTTGGGTGAACCCTGTACATCAGAGTGGGGTCCACGAGCGCGGCCAGCCAAACGGGGCAAGCTAATTGGATGGACGGTTTGGTGAGCTCCATCCATCAGCAGAAATCCCACCATCCGGACCTCTGTATGGTGCGGATCACACCTAGTCAGCTACAGCTGACGTCAATACAGGTGCTAGATAGCTGCAGTAGGTACGGTGTGTCCCACGTGAGGGTGGCCCACCATAGCTTCTAATATAAAAATATTATATTTATATAATAAAATATATTATATATACGTGAGTGTGTGAGAGGGTGGGACTATCAGCGCCTTATAGCACCGTCCAGACCCTCTGGACGGTGCTGATCTGCTTTAAAGGTAGGTCCCACGTGAGGGTGGCCCACCATACCATTTATTAATATAATATAATAATATATCTTATATATATATATATATATATATATATATATATATATATATATATATATATATATATATATATATACACTGCTAAGATAAGGTGGGTGATGCCCATGTGCACTAATCCATGTGGGCCCCACATGTGTGCCATGGTGGGGTCAGCAACGGTTGTGATACAACATATACCTCATGATCATACCCCCAGACTTGTTGGCATCCATCCAATCAGACGGATGGACGATATAGATCTAACCCATACCACATGGTGGGTCCCACACACGTGGCCCACCAATGCATTTATAATATAGAATGTTATATTATATAATATATGTATCACACAGACACATACACACACACACACACATATATATATATGAAATAAAATAAAAACAGACCAGCGTCCAGAGGGTCTGGACGCTCTCTGGACAGACGGTGGATATATATTTTTATATATATTTTTATCGGGTGTATTTCATAGGTGGGGCCCGTATAAGGCAAATCTACTCCACCAGTTGGATCCCTATGTTTGCAATGGGTCTAACAAGCCCAGTATTGGGTATTTTTCGACGCACAGAAACACCACAGTGGGCCCTAATAATTTTAACTATTAAAATAATGTTCTAAACGGTGTGGCCTACTAGAGATTTGGATTGGTTCCATCTCTCGGCTCAACGCCTAAAATGAGCTCAGAAATTGGATGGACGGTGTGGATCAGTTTACATACATCAAGGTGGTGTCCACATGTTTGGCCCACTGAAATTTTGGATAAAGCTGATATTTCCCATTCGTTGTTGGGCGGTGAATATACAACACGTGTATTAAGTGGGCTCCACCGTCCCTTACTGGACGGTGGACAGCAGGGATGAAACTCATATATCAGGTGGGGTCCACGTCAGTGTGGCCCATCCAGTTTCGATCAGGGCTGATATTAGTGTTTTCTCTTGTCCACACTGTCCCAAAATTGACAGTAAGGTGAGCTCCACCAGCTAGACATGCAGCTTAGGTAAAATGCATCCTGGTGAGCCTGCTGGCCGTAGACGGTTCTGGATGCGTTGTGCAGATTATATGAGCCACACATCAGAAAAAAAATATAGAGAGAGAGAGAGAGAATGAATGTGGGAGGGGCCTCGCCACTATGGGCCCCTCATGCATTACGTCACATGTATGCCATCAAGGTGGGCCATTATCCAAACCTATGGACCAAGATGGGATCTTCACCATTGATTGGTGGGTCCACATACCCTATGCAAGAAAATGAAAGGATCTACCTAAAGAATACCCACCTCGAGATCTCTCCTTCTTTCTTCTGCCAATGCATGATATAGTCCCAAAGGGACAATTTTAACAGTTGAGATGGGCTCAGGATAGTGGGATCGGGTGGTAGAAAGGTGGGCCACACTACTCTCTCCCATGGAAGCCATGGACGTGACTTGCTCCCATGGAGCTTGGGAGAAATGAGAGAGAGAGAGAGAGAGAGAGAGAGAGAGGTGATAGGTGAAAGATGTGAGTGATGGGAGTACTTGTGTAAGAGAGAGATAGTTGACTTTAAGGGGGGTGGTTGTACGTGGGGATGGGTGTGAGTGATGGGAGTGATGTGTACTTGATTGATGTGATTGATGGGATTGATGTGATGGATTTTCTAGGGATTGCAACGCACGGCGTTTTTCCTCGAACTGAACGCAGCCCACATCTCTTGGCCTAGGTACCGGCTCGGTGTATAATACGCGGCATCGGAACCGCGGCGACGGCACGGTCGCAATGATACAGTTCTCGGGTTGAGTTGATTCTGAAAAATGGGATAAAATTCTGGGTCACGCATAACTGACAATAACAGATCGCGGGTTGCCGGAATTCGACCGGAAGAACCGAGGAAGCTTACGGAACAGTACGAGCTAGGATACAGGCCTCACAAATGCGTAGTTTTCAGCTTAAGAAAAAGCAGTAAAACCCTAAAATTTTCAGGGAAAAGGAGAATGAAAGAATAGGTGTTTGTTTCCGGAGAGGAGATTCAATGGATTTCACAATCCGAATAGTAAAATAAAATCCAGGAAATTCTATGCCGTAAAAGGAAATAAGAGAGAGAGAGAGAGAGAGAGAGAGAGAGAGAGAGAGAGAGAGAGAGAGAGAGAGAGAGAGAGAGAGAGAGAGAGAGAGAGGTCGTGTGTCAATGGGAATGAGGGTTTCTGCCCCAAAAAAGGTAAAATCGATTCGGTAATCTGCAGCAAATAAAAACTATTGCTTCTCGGGCCGTGTGGGGTCCAAAGAGGTCTCCAAAACAAATCCAATCTGTCCATCTGTTTTAAAATATAACAATAGAACATAATCCTAAAAATTAGGAATATCCAAAATGCAAGTGGGACACACCAACAAAATATCAGAAATAACAATGTTGGGTACAAATTTGAACACGGTTTATTACCGTTTCAAATTAGACACGGCTTTAAACCGTTTTCAAACCAAATCCCAGCCGTTCCTGTCCAGAGATTTTGGTGGTGTCGTTCGGATTACCTAAATATGACCCCACTTGTCAAAATTGAGTAACCGGCCCACTCCCAATGATCAAAACCTTTCATCGATTGGCCCCACCGTGGACAATTCACAGTTCATTGATTTCACCAGGTGGATAATTCTAACCGTCTAGCGGATTTGCCGACTGGATTTGAACCATTGGCCTATTTATTTTAGTAGCTCGTTAGAAGGACATGGTGGACCACCAGATCATCCAAAGGAAGTGTTTTTTTACCTTTACTACGCGCGATTTGATGGTGGTGAACAAAGCATTGATAATGTGCCCACGTACTGCAGAGGCCCCTTGAACTACAAATAGGGGTACTGAGCACCGGCTTTTTTCTCTCAACCCGGCGGCTCAAACAATAGTAAAACGTTGAAAGAGATGTTCTTTTGATGTGCGCGCAGGTTAAGTAGCTATCTGTGTGCCTCGATTGAGCGTTGTGACATCACACCTTTACAAATGTTTTGGTATTCTTTATTGCAAAAATCTGGCCCATTGGAGTAGTGGACCAGGTGGTGGTCTGTAAGTTAGATGATGTGGTCCCTGTAAAAACAAAAAACAAAAGAAAAATCACAACGCTTGTTACCATGGCCACTACAACATGAACGGCTGCTCTCTTTGTTTTATATAATAATAAAAAAAAATGGCAGGTAAATAACGCTGTCTGTTGGTCATAACTTTTAAATGACACATGTGGCATGTCCAATTATTAATCTGGACCGTTTATTCATTCATACAATTGAGGGTGACCCGTGGTGAAAAAATCAAACGGATTGGCTGATCCTGAACATAGATCAACATAGTGGATAGTTAAGATTGAACGGAGAAATAAAATAAATCACCATAGCTTGCCTCAAATTTTATAAATGAATGAATGGCCTAAATCAATAATTAAACATGCCATGTGTCTCTCTAGAGAATTGGGGACATTGCTAACATCTCATGAAGGTAATATTTATAAGTAATTCACATATTAAAATTTATCTATTTGATATTAAGTCAAGTAAAGAAGCATCCAAATCTTTGACCTGATTTGACCCTTGTGGCCCAGTTGTTGGGTCCAAGATTCAAGTTTTGGAACTACGGTCTAAATTATTAGACATGCCATGAAACAAAATGACACTTATCTAACTATTTGATTGGTGGACATTTATTGCATTCATAAAAATGAAAATAAAAATATCTAGTGCTTTTGTACCAACAAGTGTCCAGGCGCACACCTTAAATGGGCATTCAAACTCACGACTTAAGTGTTGAAATACACTTGTATACCACTAGGCCATGGGTTGGATTCCCCGGAAATGAAAGGTAAAGGTTACAGCTGTTCAGCCAATCTAACTTTGTGATGGCTTGTTTGTTTTTTTAATTTACCATGTAATTATTTACAGTCCACAACAACCTTTTGATGTTGACATGATGGTGACCGGGAGCATGTTTTTGGAAAGTTTCCCGCATTTGAAGGGAAGAAATGAAACTTTTTTCATCCGAAATTTGTAGGGCTAACTGTTATTTATTTTTTTGATCCATGCTGTCCATCCATTTTCCCCGCTCATATGAGGGTGGAATATTCAAAGCTCAAGACCAAAGCACAGGAAATTAAGCGCTCTTACTGTTCAATTCATTTTTGGGGTGGTAGAAGTTTTGGATAAGTTGATATTTGTGTTTTCCCTTCATCTATATCTATATAAATTTATGAACGTGTTAGATGACAAGTACAAATCCCAATGGGCCATACACTCATCCTAACATTTTGATTGTTTCCTGTGTAGTCCACTTGAAGTCCACTTGAGCTTTTTATTTCCCTATTTTTTGGCTCATGCCCTAAATATAGTATGTACAACAAATGAATGGCATGGGTCATACACATGCATAATTGTGGGCCTTACAAATTTGACAACCACAATTTCTGTTCGGTTCCAACATTATTACATCATAATTTCCCGAGTGTAAAATTTTCTTTTTCAAACCCATATAAAGAGTAATAATGAGTCATTTATGTTTCATTTACCATGTAAATTGAAAAACAAATAGGGACGTATAGCTTGATTTAATGCGCCTATATAGATTTTTAGTGTCTTGATGTCACGCGCCATACTTTGCGGGAGCAGCCAATAATACGTAAAAAAAAAAAAAAAAAAACAGTGTTTTCATTTTTACTTATTATACCAGTTGCCACCGGTAGATGGGTGACACTAGTGGACCGTCAGCAATCCGAATCCTCAGCAATATACATGTTTCAACCCGTGTAAAGCACCTAGGTCTTTGGGGCCAACCCTATTTTTGTACATGTAAACTTCATATGTCAAGTTCCATGCTGGATGTTAGAACCTAAGGCCAATTAGCCTCATACAATAAAAATATATTTTACATATTGATTCACACCATCATATTGACTTTTCACCACAATAGGTACTCAAACCTATGACCTTGTGTTGAAACTCTTAAGAGTCTTCCAATGACGCATGAGTAAGAACCCAAATTAGCCTCTTAGGGCAAGTTTTGAGGGCAATTTAACACTGCTAGTATTGGCTTGGCTGATAAGAGTATTTAACCAGGCTTATCTTCTGAATCCACTGTACAAATAAATGATTCTCACATGATGAATGGTGTGGACTTTACACTTATAAAATGGTGGAACCCACAGAGGTTAGGTGTTTTACCCGAAGTGGCTTGGCTAGTGACTCCAATACTACACCAACTAGCTGTGTCAAAGCTCTGTGGGCCTACCATGATGTATCTGTTTTTTCCACACTGTTGATCCATTTTGGCAACTCATTTTAGGGCACGAGCCCAAAATTGAGGCAGATCCAAATCTCAGGTGGACTAACCCACATGAGAAAATGGGGAGTACACGCTTGCCGTTGAAAACTTTTTAAGTGCCGTGAAAGTTCCTGATGAAGCTAATATTTTAATTTCCCGTAGTAAAGGTTTTGTATGACCTCATTAATAGGTTGGATGGTAAATAGACATTACAGTGTGACGTAGAAAGTTTTCAATAATGGACATTCAGCCAACACTGTTTTCCTACAGTGTCGGCCACCTGAGAATTGGACCTGCCTCAATTTTTGGTTCATGCCCTAAATGAGCTCACAAATAAATACACCATGGTGAGCACTGTTTCCTGTGGTGTGGGCCACCTGAGATTTTGATACCATCATTTTTGGACTACTGACCTAAATTGATACATCAGGGTGGGTTTGATAGAACTTTGACACCAGCTAGGTGTTGACGCTGTGGTCAGCAGCCAAACCGCGCCAGTTTTAGGACTTTGTAAAACAATTGGTGGAGAGAGTTCCTAGCGGGATTACGTGTTACCCTTACCATCGGGTCCACCTCGATGATGTTCTGCATATCCACGCTGTCCATCTGTTTTTACAACCCATTTTAGAACATCATTCCAGAAATAAAGTAAATTGGCTTGATCTAAAACTTTTGTGGCCCACAGTTTTTAAGAGTTATTCACGACTATTCCACTGGTGTGCACCTGAATATGGATCTTCTCAAAATTTGGAGTCAGGTCCTAAAATAATCTTTTTTAAAAAGGACGGACAGCATGGATATACAACACTTTCATCAAGGTGGCCCCACATTGTCAGGGTAACACCCACTGAGGTGTAACCCGGGTGACAGCTAATCCCATTTCAGACTGTTCCGAGCTGACAGGGATCAGAAGTCATAACACGGTTTTTAAACCCTGAGATACCGTAGGGCTGGTACAATCGTAATAAGGCAGAGCTATCCATCCATTTTACGTGTGGCAGGTAACGGACCAAGAGGGATCATTTATATTGGATCGTTAAAAACTGCTTTATTGGATCATGGTTGATCAGGCGGATTAGCTTGGAGATTCATGCAGAAACTGTCTATAAAGTATAAACCGTTTTCAAATGAGAACCAATCATGATACAGTACACTAGATGGTCTGTCCAGATTGGCAGATTAGCGTGGCACATGTACTATGGAGAGAGTTTTATATCATTAAGGTTCTCTCCGTGGCACCACGTGCACTGTGGGGGCCACCATAATGTACATGTTTTATCCACACTGTTCATCTATTTTCCCAGCTCACTTTAGATTATGAGCCCAAAAATGATGTGGATTCAAAGCTCATGTGGACCTAATTAGAGAAAACAGTAGGTATTGAATGCCCCACTATTAAAATCTTTTTGGAGGCCACGGAAGTTTGGATAAAACTTATATTTGTATTTTCCATTCATTCAAGTCTGTGTGACCTTGTGAACAGGTTGGATGGCAAATAAAATATCACCATATTTTCCCAGAAGTTTTTAATGGTGGGCATTCAATTCTCACGATTTTATGAGGTGTGGTCCACTTGAATCTTGGATCTGTATCATTTATGGGCTATGCCCTAAAATAAGCTGGCAAAGTAGATAAATACCATGTACATAATGTATATTTTGCAGTGGGCCTTACAGAGCGTGGGCCACATCGTCCCACAGCGATACATCTCTTCCTGAAACTGATTGTTCCGTATCCAAACGCTACGGGAATGGTCCACAAAGCCTGTTTTACGCAGCAGGTGAAACATCCCCAAAACTCTTTGGTAGGCCACCTTGCTGTATGTGTGAAAGTTACTCTAATCGTCCGTTGAGACCGTTATGTCACCGTAAACACCGTATATATGGTGACACAAGGAGCAACGTAAAATTACACCTAAAATCTCTAGTTTACAGAGCGAAGGATGGCCTGTTTGAGTTGTGGTTTGGACTCTTTTTTTTTTTTTTTTTAAATAATAATCTTCTCTTAATCTTGGAAAGTCACATCCGATGAACGGGGTTTGATGAAATATACACACCATGCTAGCCCACGCGTAGACTTATTATCACATTTGCATTATTCGCTTTGGTGTGAGCTAGGTGAGTTGTAGATCTGGTTAATATTTGACCCCAGAGCCTTTCATGGGGATTCTCGCCTGATGGATGGAGTCGATGTCTTGCAGACAACATTGTGGGCCCCAAAGTGCTACAGTGTGTTGTAGAGGAATCCAGTTCGTCAAATGCCGCACCAAAAGATTTACTAAGCCAACGTTTACACCCTCTTTATTTTACACACGCATCTAATTTCCTCTTTATTTTACACACGCATCTAATTTTTATTTTATTTTATTTCAAAGCTTGGTGATAAAATCGTGCAAAAGGGTTTAAATGTCAAAATCAGAAACTGAGGGTAAAATGTAAATATGAAAAGAGAAGGGTTATTATCAATAAGTATGAAAATTTTGGAGATGGAGGGAGATGAAAACGCAAGCTCATGCTCTAAAGAACAACTGGCTTTTGAGGCTTATCTCTAAAGATCTATAAATACCCAAATGATGAAAAGGACAAGATCACATGAGCCCAACCAGATAAATTTATGGGCCCCCACGTATAAACACCTCTCTCTCTCTCTCTCTTTCTCTCCCTCTCTCATTTCTATTCCTTCCTTTCTTACAGGAAAACTGCAGGAGGTTAGGAAGTTTCGAGGATGGAGAGAAGAACCCATGTGTGCAAAAGGTCAATAACAAGAAGACTATTCTCCCATGGATTGCACTCTCCTTGATCTAAGAAGGCATCGACCTTCCTAGTAACAGCTTTTCCTTGGTCTTTGTTTCGGTTTAGGATCTTTGGAAAACATCTCTTACAAAAATACAGGTGATCTCTCTCTCTCTCTCTCTCTCTCTCTCTCTCTCTCTCTCTCTCTCTCTCTCTCTCTCTCTCTCTCTCTCTATCTCTATCTCTAAGCTCTTACAAATCCATCTTTCTCACATCTCCATACTCCGTTCTTTCTCTAGGCTCCTCTATATCCATCCATCCTCTCTCTCTCTCTCTCTCTCTCTCTCTCTCTCTCTCTCTCTCTCTCTCTCTCTCTCTCTCTCTCTCTCTCTCTAAGATCCATCCTTCTCACATCTCCATACTCCGTTCTTTCTCTAAGCTCCTCTATATCCATCCCTTTTCACCTCTCTCTCTCTCTCTCTCTCTCTCTCTCTCTCTCTCTCTCATGGAATGTTTACAAGGGAGAGACGGACATTCTGAGGAAGGAGAGGAAGAAGAAAGGCACATGACTGTAGATGAAATGGGCAAGTACCCATTTCAATTATCTCAATCTTCTTCTTCTCCATCTCCATCTTCTCAGTATAAAGGCCTTTACGGCTTGTGGGGGCCATTGGTATCAGAAGAATATGGACGGCATGATCATAACGTCCCAAAGATCCCTGGCCGAGAGGTGTTCACCAATTCAAAACATCTTGATCTCATGGATTTGTCAACGAATCACAACCACGCCGGAGACAGAAACAGCAGCAGCAGCCGCATCCAGGATTCTAGCCTTGAGAGAGAACACATGTTTGATAAGGTCGTCACGCCAAGCGATGTCGGTAAGCTCAACCGCCTTGTTATACCCAAACAGCATGCCGAGAAATACTTCCCTCTCAATTCGTCGGCCAATGAGAAAGGCCTGCTATTGAATTTCGAAGACCTGACTGGGAAGGTGTGGCGGTTCCGTTACTCCTACTGGAACAGCAGCCAGAGCTATGTCATGACAAAAGGGTGGAGCCGGTTTGTCAAGGATAAGAAGCTCGATGCAGGTGACATCGTATCATTCGAGCGAGGGGCTGCAGAATCTGCCAAGGACCGTCTCTACATTGACTGGAAGCGCCGGCCGAATGCCCCGCCGCTGGTCCACCTTCCGCATCCACTTCCATTGCACAAATCAGTCCCATGGAGCCGCATCTTCCTGCCACAGACTGTCCCTACATCGGTGTCACGGACCCAATTGCAGTTGCAGCAGCTGAAATATGGCCACCGGAGTTACAGCGGGCCATATAGTTACAATGTGGTAAACCCACCAGGGTCAGTTTTTTATCTGCGGCCACCAGGCCAACAACAGGTTGGGGGAGAGAAGCAAGGTGGTGGGGACAGAAATGCTGGCCCACCGGTTGTTTTCAATTCCATGCCTGTGGTCCACAGTAATGCCACTGAGCCCAAGCGTCTGAGGCTGTTTGGTGTGAACCTTGAGTGCCCCACAGCTGAAGATGCAGATCGAGACGTTTTATCATCATCAGTTATACATCATACATGGGCTTCTTCTCTTCCTCCCCACCCATTAAGGCTCTTCAATGGTGGCCCACCATTGACAGCACCCGAAGAGTTGCCAAGGAAAGGGAAGATGTCCTTGTCCTTGGACTTGGATATATGAGAGAAGAAAACATGGTTCTAGATTCTCTCCCCAAGATCTCTTATTTGATCTCTTACTACGAGGGAATTCTTCTTTCAATCTACCGTGGATACAAAGAAAAAGCTTCTGACGCTGATTACTGGAAAGACTGTATATCAGAGATAGCAATGTATTTTCATTTCTCTTTCTTCATTAGAGCATAGAAAATGGTTTAGATTGTGTTTCGATGCAATATTGAATTGAATTGCAATTACTGGTCCCTTTGTTTTGGTGGGCTCTCAAAACTAAGTTGCATTCCTTTCAAGCCGAACTTGAGAATACCGTAAATTTAGAATTCAAGCCCTATTCCCTCAATTGAATACTGAGGAAGGTAATTGCAATTGGGAACTTCCACTTTATTGAACCAAACCATTGGAATTCCATTCAATGATGCATCCAAACACAGGAGTGTTCTTTTTTAATGGTTAGAGAGAGTTATGTACTACAACAGTTTTTTTTAACTGTATATATAGGTATAGATAGAGATAGAGATATAGACCCATGTCCTACATATGACATTTTCCTTCTTTAGAGCCTGGATTCCAGAGATGCATCCATGCTATATTTCGATTCTCTTGGTCATTAATACGTAAAAATTGTCTTTGTTCCTTCTTTCTTCCTTCTGCTTTTTTCTTTTTCTTTTTTTGTGATAGGTTGTTGCAGCTTCTTCTTCTTCTTCTTCTTCTTCTTCTTTTTTTTTGTTTTAGGTTGTTGCAGCTTCATCTTCCCATGAATCAATCCCTACCGTAGATTGGATTGGCCAATTAGAGGTCAGATCTCTACCCTCTCTTCTCCATTTTCCTTACCTCTATTCTTTGCAAATGTATGCTTGTTGGGTTGATCATTGTTCCATACTATTATGAGAAATGAGACATGGACATGAAATTTTAAGCCCTAGTTCTATTTTTTCTAAAGAAAGATTCTTTGGGGGAGAAAGGCACTTTCTTTTAATGAGCTAGCAAAGTACACTGAAGTATGCTATAGTTGGAAGATTTTTCAGAAGTCTATACTGCAAGTTGGAATGCCTTTTTCTTCGATTGAGTTAAGACTGGATTTTATGGAATAGGATTCAAAATGTTTTAGATGGAAAACGGCACAAGGGAATTGATGTCTACACCCATCTGATTGATTTGCAAACACCCATTTTCCATGTTGGGATATTAAATAGTACAAGGCTGTGTTTTTCTGATTCCTAAATGTCAAAATGGTGTAAGCAAATCAATGGGTTTGTGTTCAAGGACTGGTTTCCAAGGCTTGTTGTATGTTCTGTTGCTTGCATGGATTGTTGTATACCAAACCACATTGTGCAACTCATATCATGGGGTTTCGTTTTTAGCCCTCCCACCGCCTTTTGGACATACCCCTATTTAAGCTATTTGAAAAGAAAAAGAAAAAAGGCAATATATATAACATGACTGTGGTTGGGTAACTCATATAAAAAACTAAATTTGTGTGGAACAATAAGGTGCACCTTCTTCTTTTATTCTCAGACATGTTATGCACAGACATTAAGTGCATAAAAGCATAAAACTTGCATGAGAATCTCATCTTAGAACTTCAATTCTTCTTCCAAAAATAAAAGCACCAGAAAAGAGACTAATACTAGGTTTACGATGGAGTATAAACATCCTACCAGTCACCAACATTCGTTAAAGGTTATAAGCCTATTATTTTCAGATTATCTTATATTAATGTGTCTAAAATCCATTTGTGTTTCAATGTTGAGTATTTCAATGTTAAGGGTTGATGATCTGTTGCCTAACTCACTGACAGCTCAAAGCTAGGCTCTTTTTTTTATTGAAGGTCTTTTTTTCATTTTTTTATTCATTGATAACTCTTTTTTTTTCCCCCCTTATTCACGGTCATTTAACAATAAGCAAAGCCTGTTTTATTAGCTAATGTTTTTATTTGGCCCTTAACACATGACACTGGACATCACTCCCAATGTAAGATGTTATTCTCTCTGGTAAATTAGAAACTCATGCTGTAAGTGCAAGAACCTAATAACATAAAAATATTTCATCAGTATATTCAGTTTAGACTATCTTATATCCAAAATTGACTTGAATCATTTGGACTGCATAAGTGCAGACTTTCAAAGCTGATTTTGCCGAAAATCCATTCAATTTATTGTTTTACTACATTTTTCCGCAGAAAGGTAGGATAACAACACCACCTGTAACATGCAATGTGTTGTGTCATGTGGCCTAATGCTATTGTGGTTGCTTAGTAGTTACCAGAATGAAATTATGGCTGGATACATTATTAATGGATCATCTTACCTTCCTCAAATTGAACATGACGTATTTTATTTCCTTGACTTTGATTTAATAAAATGATGAAAGTTAAATAAGACTTCGAAAGGTTTGGGTGTGTTCAAGTAGAGTTTTCTTGTGTTGATAATTCTTTAACAATAAAATGTATTGATCCATTTAGCAGTACAGTACTTGATTTATTCTTCAATTTGGTATTGTGCCTTATGTTTAAATTGGCATAAAAGTCCCATAAATATCGAGTCAAACCTTTGTTTGTGCATTGCAATGTCCTAAACAATTTGGGATTTGTACTTAATTAACATTCTAGTTTACATAAAGATGAAATCTTGATGCTTATCAAGGTAGTACTTTAGGAGTCCAACTTGATTTTATTACCAATTGACTGATACGGGTTCAGGTAACCCAAATTGAAGAACCTTTTTAATAATAATAATAATAATAATAATAATAATAATAATAATAATAATAATAATAATTTGCCAAAAGGTGGGCTGCTTGTAATTTAATTGATTAGGAAAAAGAACCTTAGTTTAAAGACCAGTCGATAATGAAAATTAATTAATATAGATAAAATTTGCCAAAGTGGACGGTTCAATCACTCATTAGGAGCTTGTTATCATGATGTCATACACGATTTTGTCTCAAATTTTTTTACTAAAAACAAGTCCAAGTGCTGGTTCCTGCCAGATTTTACCAGTATTTAACGGTTTCACTAGTTTGAACAACTTTTTCATGTTCTCCCATTCATTGAATGAACTGAACTGGTCAAGTGCCCAAGTCATTCACAAACCAATGGGGCCAATTATTCCAGTCTCCCAAGAATTCGAATTACTTCTAGAATAATTTCCCATGAGAGTTATTGATACCTAATGGTTTCCTATAATGCAGCGGATGAGATTTAAATCTCTATATATGGGCTCCAAGATTTAAGAGGTTTAGGTCAAGATTTTATATTTTCTGCTTGATCTATAAGCTAAGAAAATATTGTAATACAGTGTTACTAGCTCATTAAATCCAAGTAGGGGAAAGAGCATGACAGCTGTTCGAGCTATTAAAGTAAACTGTTGTGGAAAGAAAGACAGATATCTGTAACTGTCGATCCCAAACATCTATTGAATTAAAAAGAAACAAAAAAAAAAATAAAATTAACCTATTGGATTGGTGTTGTAATATTTTTGTGTTTTAGTGGTTCATTTCAAACTTAATAATTAATATTACCATAACCCAAGGTAAGTTCATTCTTCCTTCATCATTTTTAACTTGGATATCTTCCATAACCAGATGAAGATGATTAGGACCACATTTTACATTGGAACCAAAACTAGGTCAAAACCAGTCTATTCAGGTTTGTCGGTCACGGTTTTTACTTAATCTCCAAAACGTAATAGTTTCAGTCCCTTGACAGGATACACTCCAGAACTGAGTTTTTATTCCTAGGTTCCTACTAAACATAGTAAAGTCCTGTGATTTGAAATTTGGTCGTAAACAATGTTTAAAAAGAAATTGTAATGGCCATTAGAAGATATTATAGTGGAACGGACATTCCTTCTTTGTTGTTTTATGTAATGAATAAATTGTGATAAATAATGGCTGTTGCTTTCTCAACAATACCCCTTACATGAACAAATAATAGTCGTTATTTATGCAAGCCATTTTCTTTTAAATATAACAGCATTCATCATATATTATAACTCCAGTTTTGTTTAAAATGATTATTATTTTTCTGTGGGACACAGTAACACAAGTTTCTTGTTAATGTGTCATCACACCGTCTTTAAACTTCGGACATAGGTTTCAGCCATACATCAGAAATTTCAAATTAGCACAAATGAATTAAGAAAAAAAAAAAAAAAAAAATTCTCTAATCAACTAAAAAATTAAGCATCCAAAGAAATTTCTTTGATAGTTGCATCTTTCTTTGTACCTAACTTTTTTTTTTTTGGAAGGTGGGTGTACAAATGTGTGAAATTTTAAGTGATTCTTGTGAATTAGTTATGAAAAAGATTTCTTGCACTTTATAACAGCGGGAGAGAATTATATAAGGAATGAATTGCATGTTTAGCCATTCAAAAAATTTCCAATATATTTGGGGATTCCCATTTTCAATTCCTTTGTCGAATTTCATTTCTCTCAACTAAAGAACTCATTTTCGGATGCCTATCCATCAACTAAGCATACAAAAAATGTTATGTCACATACCAAACGGTCCATTATATTGACTACCATAACATAAATGCTACCTAAACAGCGTACTCTTGTAAAAGGAGCATGCTTTAAAGTGATTATTCTAACCACTTCAGATTGATTCACCAATATCATTATAGTAATCTTTTTTCCAGGGTTTATTTTGCAGTATCCAATTGCCTATTGTTCTTGATGGATAGTAATTTCTCATTTGCATCATCAACAGACTCCATCTTAACAACATCTGTGGCATTTCATATCTAAAGTTGAAAATGAACAATTTACTGAATGGATCCAGTAATTACTCTGATCTGGACTAATAAATAAGCATACCCTTTCTACTTTTGGTAATACAATAGTACAAAGTGGCATATTATCTAATGACAAGTAGAAAACAAGGGGTGTATTTATCATTCAAGGAGGGTGTCCATATCAATTCCTTAATTTAATTTGTGAAGTAATGAAAGAGCAATATAGCTAGCAAAACCCAAAATTTGTAGCTTTAAAGTGGTTAGTTTCATCTTCCTAAAAATTGATTGAATTTGTAAGAACAATTGGTGAGCATGTGCAGAATTTGATATATTGTTATTTCATTTCAAGGTTAATGATACAGTTGAACTTTGTAAGATACTCTCAAATCCAAATTAAAGATCTCTTAGATGTGTTAGCAGGAGGTAAATCAAACTAGGGCGATAGCTATTGTATATTTATTTTCGGTGCTCCCTCAGAACACCATACCATTTTCTTAAAAAAGGTATGTTAGGTATGTCTGTAGCTCCCTAACTATCAAATTTCCCCAAACTTTCTTCTCATGCCCTTAGTCCAATCAAAGATGTAAATCCATGACATATATATATATATATATATATATATATATATATATATATATATATATATATATATATATATAATATATATATTATATATTGTTCCCATATTTTCTCATATTTTTCTTTTATTGTTTATGTTTAGCTTTTACCTATTTCCATCTCAATGTGTTCGAAGAGATTAATCTCAACTAAAATTCCGGTCGGGATTTTGGGTTCTTGAGTAGAGTGATAATATATCAGTTCAAAAGATAAGTCACCCAAGGAAACAAAAATCATGTAGAAATGTCACATTTCTATAGAAATCAGATTGGGTGCCGTTTGTTTCACCTCAGCTTTCCCCATTTTAATATCCTTCTCTAATCTAGACCTTTAAGTCAGTATCTATTGAATTAATATTCATTAGGATTCTTCAATTTCAGTAGTACTAGATTTTTTCCATCCATCTCATTGCCCTTCTCACATTGCTTTCTAACCAAAATAAAAAATAAAATAAAATCGATCACCTATCTGCGTCAAAAGCCTTAGCCCAATCTACTATATTTGGAAACACGTTTAATTTAATTTAATTAATTTTCTTTAGAAGGACACAAAGTTGCAGTACCCTTAATATCCCTTGCTGCCAACCCTTCATTCCAATGATCTGCAAAGAGCCATCACCATTGATTTTGGTCCCTCTTCTTACAAAGTGGGGGACCATATATTCTAAGCATTTACGTTTTATTGCCACTGAAAATTAGGCTTTTAAGTTCGTTAAGTGTATTTCTATACCAATCAAGGACCCTAAACTAACACCATCACTCACCTTGCCTTTGGGTGCAATCTTTGTCAGGAGTGTTTGGGCACCCTCAGTTTGCTGTTGAATCAATGTAATTCTACTGGTTATTTCTATAGATCAAAACCAATTTCTTATGCTGTAAAATTGTGATTTTTTAGTATCTAATATTCAGCCAAATACACCCTTTAATCTGCCATTTGTTTGTGCAACCACGATTGGATTAATTCCACGTCCGTTGGTTCACTTCTTTAGAGTGTATCTGGATGCACAAGTGAATGAATTGCGAACACTTGGGTTAATGAAGAGCAAGTTACAAAAATCAATGCTATTCTTATTAGGGTTTTGACAGAATGGACCTGCCCTTCCCATGCGGGTGGTTGGTTCCTACCATCAGATAGCATACGTGTCAACAATCCATGCCATTCATTAGGTAGACTACGCTGTGAATATGCCCTGCACCAAACATAGCGTCTATCTACTAATCAAACGTACGAGTCAAACATGAAAGAGATGAAAAAAAAAAAAAAATGGGCAGTCAGAAAAGAAGTACAGCAGTTCAAATTCCATCCACGTGTGGATCATTAGAATAGTATGCCTTAACTAACGTATGGTGTCACCATAATCATGTATATATATACGGGTTCTGTGAGGAGTGATTTATTCGGTAGTCCTTGAGGAAGTTGAGATTATACATATTGATTGAAGAGTGATTTATTTGGTAGTCCTTGAGAAGTTGAGATTATACATGTTGATTGAAGAGTGATTTATTTGGTAGTCCTTAAGAAGTTGAGATTATACATATTGATTGAAGACTGGGAGAGTTGTGATCTATAGATCTTGGTATCCTATTATGTAATAAACATTCAATCTAGTTAGGACAGATCTATGAACATCATTTATGAAATGTATAGTCATTTCGTATAAGGGAAATGACATGGGTCAAGATAGATAGCCTTCACTACTGGGACCAACTTAGGGTCGGTTTGCATTCACCCTTACTCCAGTGAGAGTGAGCCATGTATACAAGATCTCATTGGACCTTTAGGCATTTGCGTTGGTAGGTCAAGTTTAACTCCCTAGTCTAGGGAGCCTTTTATTTTAAGAAAGAAATTTATGCATTAAATAGGAGAGAAAAGTACAGCAGGAATACACATTTGGGCCGACCCAGAAGGAAAAAAGATGGTAGGGTCCACCATTGGCCCATACTATGTTGAAGACTTAATGTTGAATTAAAGATTATTAATCCTTAGAATTAAGGACATGTAAAGGTTACAATCCTAATTGATTGGCTTTAGCTCTCTTTATAAGAATACCGCGTGCAATTGAAAGTGAGTGTAGTTGAGCACACCTCTTTTTTTCTTTTTTTCTTTTTTTCTTTTGAAATGGACTGCTGCCACTGCTTGTATTAATCACAGGAAAATTACATCAAGTTGAGCACATCTATTAGAGTTTGTTGATTCTTGCAAGGGCCAATAACGGATCCATTAATTCTATCTAAGAATATATTTATGGCTAGATTTACTAGATTAAAGACCCATTCTTCTTCTCATTCACACGTGTTGGATCCACTTAGTGGACAACGTGCATCAACCTCAATCTCTACTGGAGGATTCGATGGTAGCTCCCTACCTTCGTTCACTTAAGATAGATCGAAGAGAGACCTCTTCGGTCATAAAATCTGTATGAGCAAGTTCAGGAAATACCACACCGCAATCGTCCAAAGATATCATTTTGAACCATTTTTAATGGTTCTAATTAAGCATGTAGAAAGCTAATATTCTTAAAGTCGAGAGATCCTGGAGCTAATGAAAATTGCATTTTTTAAAACAAGTTTAAATTCAACTCTATTTTCATTAAAAAATACAATAGGGTTCATTAGCTCTCCATCTATATGAAGCCTAAGGAAATTACATTGTGTTTATTTCCAATTTATTAGGCAAGTAATTGGAATTAGATTCGGTGGTACATTCAAACACACCCTTGTTATGTCATGTGTCTTAAACTACTTAAATGTGTCAATAGAAATCCAACAAGGAAGAGAAACATTTATTTATTCTTTCATGTGCCCCATGTCGCATTAGGCACATTTCAAACCTCTCTTATCACAAAAAATTACCCTTTTGGATTTAGACCATGGACCTTTCATTTATTTATATCATTCAATGAAAACCCAGTGGGCAGTTAGGATTACCTCTCTGGATTATGGGTGGTCCATAATGCCCCCAAACCTGGATAGTTCAAATCAAGGCCTGTGCAAGCTACATTTATGTATTCTGCTTGTTGGCCTAATTCAATCAAACGCATGGCCATATGTGTTATCGAGGGCTTGCATTTAGATTCCGTGTGCAATTGAGATGCGCGGGCATGCTAGAGTTATACTTGACTCAATGTTTGATTGGACGCTGGTGCCCCCCGTGTTAAGTCAGACTAATTGGGGACTGGACGTATGATCTAGCTATCCTCTCAACCACCGGTTGTGATTAGTGATCAACAATCATCGATTTCCGAAAGGGTATGCAAATGGGTAGGGGTTAGTCTTTCCTGATGGATTCTTTTTGCCTTGTGTCTAAAAACTTATTTTTTTCACTAGTAAAAGCAATTGATTTGTCAAAAGAATGAAGATGAACAGATAAATAAAAGAAAGGTTGAACAATGTTGATTTCATTAATTAAATATGTGGCCCATTACAATCGATAGATTATTGAAAATAACCTAGAGAAATAAACAAATGAAAGATAAATACATGAACTGTCTATAGGAATAGATGATTGAGGCGAATGGTCAACTGAATGTGACCAGATAGGTGTGATCGCCTAAATAAGTACTCAGTTGATCGGGATCCAATAACATAGGGTGGTGGACATTTAGGTTTTTTCTATGATACTGTAGCAGTAGACATTAGACAGTAATAATCAATGTTAGAGCCAGGCTAGGTTATGCTAAGATAAAAATAAAGATAAACTGTAAAAGTAGATAGATTTGTTTAGCGTGTGGCCTTGAGCTCTTCTTTGCATGCCCATTTTATAGCTTGTCGAGGTGGCTAAACCCTCATTGGGTTTCCTTGTTGATCCTAGATCTTCCACTTTTTTGACATGCATTCTGAATAGGAAGATATTCAGATAAATCCAAAACTTCTGGTTTCTTGGATCTTCTTCTCACATTGATCCATTTTAGAAACCAATTGTATGAACTACATCTGGGCTCAGGAATTCATCAGGGAAATCTCTCTCACTGATCCTACACATCAAATTCGTCATGATAAGGCATCTTGATGGCTCAATCAAAATACCTCATGCATTAATCTTCAACTCTCTCTCCCTTACGATAGGGATCTTGGAGGGGTTGATGGATTAGGGCCACTTGATCCTAATCTATTCAAATGGCTTAAGACCTAATTTGCCTGATGTTCGCTCTCCTGAATTGGGTCCAAACTGCAACCAAATTTGCCTAGATATAGATCCGATATTTAGATCTTCAAGAACTTTGAAGCCTTTGCACATTCTCAAAATGTCTCTGGGAAAATCTCACATTTTATAAGGATAGTAAGAAATGGCCTTACCAAGTATATCATAACTAGATCCGTGATAGGATTTGTCCTCTCTCAGTGGATCTTTATAGACGTTGTTAATCATGGCTACATGGCATGGGATGGTCCACTCCCTTAAAGGCATGCATAAGGGCATGTGTTATCGCATTAATAATGGAATGTGTATCACTAAAGGAAGATTTTATTAAAGATATCTTCAAGCGCGGGTAAGATTTTTGTTAGTACTAAACCCATAGTGTCAATGCGTGATGGTTTTCTATTGATCCATGTCAAGGCGCCGTAAATGGGTATATACAACCTATCAAATAACTACTCACTTATTAAAGAGTTCATGTTGGATCTAATGTATGTTGCCATCCACTAGAGTCAACATCTCGAGACAATCTAAAGATCTAAAAAGTCTATAATCACGTTGCTACTATAAATAAGATGTTGTTCCATAACCAACCTTCAATAATTCTGACCTTTTGATTTTTAGATTTGAATACGGGTGATTGAAAATTTTATTTTTTATTTTGAATTCATCTTTAGATGATGATAATTGATTTCATCACTTTGCATAAGTTCATCACTATGTTCAGTGTAGAATAGATTCCACAACATGGATAACACTAATCATTAGACAGTTAGTGCACTTATTTGTACACCTTATTTGTTAATCATGTGGGTCTATGTGTCAGTGAGTAGGCTGAGCCTCCATTGGAGGATGAGGAAGACCAAAGACATGAAAACATGGAGCATCAATGAGTGAAGAAATAGGTAAATATGAGGTGCCTTGGAGTATCCTAACCTTAGACCCATTAAGGTTCAAATAACATTCCTTTAGATATCTATTCATAATAGAAAAACTTTGATTGATCATTCAAAGCCTTAGGAATTCATCTAAACATGTTCAGGTAGCCTTTAGAGGAATTTCAGGCTACCTTCAGTCCCATTAAACCCCCCATTCGGTCCCACAAAAAATGCTTAAAACAGGAAAGAAAGCCCTGGAATTTGTGTAATTCGGCTCCAACTGAATAATCATTCGGCTAACCTCGGTCCGACCTAAGCTCGAACCTACAGTTTTCATTGAACTGACCTTACATTGCCATTTTGGTCGGACCGACCCTATTTTTTGTCTGACCGAAGACTAACTGTTATAGATCCACCGGGGCTTTTTTTTTTTTTAAATCTAGCATCTAAATCACTGTGGAAATGATGGATTTAGACATTTCAAAGGCCCTAGTGCATCTCAAGCTAATCAAACCTTGTAAGCTCATTCCCAATGAGATCCATGCTCTCTTCTTAGTGATTATTCACTCTAATGAGCATTGCATGCTCCTTTATAAAAAAATCATGATCTCAAGCCTTCTATAAAGTTTAGACACTATTTCAATTGAGAATCTTAATGTCTATCAACCTTTAGAATGTCAATCAAATAGAATTCCCTAAAAATTCAACCTTTCATTAGTTGTGGGAGATTATATCCACCTCCCATCACTTTGATCACCTTAAAGGAGCACTACATGCAAGGTATTTGATCTTAAAGCTGAAGTCATAGAAAAGCATCATCATTATGATCAAGGGAGCAAATGGAGTTGATTAAAGCACGAGAGAGCATCAATCAAGCAACTCAAAACAATGCACTAACGGGGCTTAATCCGACAAGTGAGTTGTCATTTAGTTAGTCCATGTACATTCCTTCCCTGTGTAGGATTGAGTATAATAGTTTGATTGCCAAACTCGATTCGATTCTTGTTTAGGACCTTAGTTCTTTGTAGTACCTAAATCAAGTCCTTGTATAGGTCACTTATAACACCCTGATTCTCATAACCCGAGGACGGTCGCTCGAGTACGAGAACCCGAGGGTTATGTCATGAAGTAAAACTACCATTCAGATAATTACCAACACAATTCATAGTAATGAGATATAATCATGGTATAAACTAACCAAAAGGAGTTTAACATACGTGAATAAAAGTGAGAGTAAAGCAAAATCCCACAGCAGGGGATTTTTAATTACAACTTTAAATAAGTCGCATAAAAGTAATGTCTAAAAATAAGAAAGTAGATAATTCCTATATCATCAATGGAGCTCTATCGGCTCAACCGTGTCAGCATACTGTCCTTCCTCTCCATATGTAAGACCTGTACCCTAGCCTGTACCATTTTATAGACTTCCGCGGTGTAACACCCCGTACTTTACAGTACTCGGGTGTTACCGTGTAACCAAACTTAGTATAAATACAAGCCTGACCTAAGTAAACATTCACGTTCATCCTAGTTTAAATCTGACCGTTGAAAACAATCCGCACTTGTGTATCAAACTATCCATCCGTTAATCTTCGAGACGAACCATCCAGTAGTCATATAATATTTAATAAGTATATTTATTTTATTTATTATATTTTCCGCCAATATAGATTAGAAAAATTATAGATGTTTCTTTGATAAATTACTTATCATATAGAAGTTTATGGAAATATATATATTTAATGTACGTAAGACATTATGAAAGTAATATTATATATGTTAAACCTAATGAATAATAATTTTACAATATATAATTAAATTATAAATAATAAGGTAGTATCGAATATCTTTTATAAGTATGTATACAAAAGATTAGTAGATACTTTAATAGAATTGTATGTTATTTAGCAATGTTATCAAATACAAATATAATCTTAATATGGTATTGTATATGGTGAATTATATGAATGTGTGAACAACAGCATGTAATTTGTAGTATGCTAATATTAAAATTATATATATATATATATATATATATATGAATGAGATTTTAAATATTGTAATTATAAGTAATATATAAAAATAATAAAAATTTGTATTAATATTAGTCTCTGGGTAGCCACTCATTACAAAAGACATACGAACAGCCAATAGGACCCTTTTAACTGTTGACATTCGATCTCGGGAAGATCCGGCCATTGGATCATCACTAGAGACACTTATAAATCCTTGTTCAATTAACACGACCTGCCTGAGCATTAGATCTACCTCATCTCCAGTCTAGATGGCCCAATTAAGTTATAAAACATAATGGACGGAGTGGATCTATCTCGATCATCACGGTGGGTCCTACACTCGGTGCGAGTGCACCACAACCACCCGTGCACGAAGTGCATGGGATGTCCAACGCTAGTCTGCCCAGCGCTGACCCGCCACTTCTATTAAAAGAGAAATCTCTCTCCTCCTTTGGTTTCGGCAGCGAGCGGATGAGCGTCTGCGATTTTAATCAGTGGCCCACCATGGGGATTTCGTTGGCTGATCTGAACCGTCCATCCGACTCAGAAGGTGGGCCTGACCAAAACCTAGTGGGCCTCTCATGCATACGTGTAGGCATGCATGCATAAATGTCGATGTAAGTAGACCATACAAAAACATAGTTTCCAGAAACGGAAACTGTCTTTCGTAAAACCTGTCGGCGATCCGCGTGAGCCAATAAAGGCTCATCTAGACCGTCCCTAATGGAGAATCTCGACCGTCCATTCATTGCTCATGTGCTAAGGGTCTGTCTGTGAAAATCGACGCCCAAAATCTCCCTTCCACCAACTGTTTCCAGAAAGCTGGATAGCAGTATTCAATCCGAGCCATCCAAACCTCATCCAACAGTTTTGGGAGAATGTAGGGCAGCTTAAAGTCAGTGAGGATCGAGCAGTAACTAGTTTTATCCACTACCCATGACCTTCCAACAAAACTCGACTGAGAGCTTCCACGTTCGAACCCACCAGCGAATCCTCTCCCAAGCTTCAAAACCTCACGCCCTTGAGCTTCATGGAGTCCAAATTAACCATCCCTAGGGTCTGGATTGGAGGGAGAAGTTGTCGTTTACAATCCGTCATTGGAGCCGTCTCCTTCTTCTCCATTCGAGTCGCTCGAGCCAACTCGGATCAGGACAGAATCGGGCCGAATCAGAGAATCTGCTGAGACCCCAGAGAAACAGAAAAGAGGAGAAAGAAAGAGGAAGAGGGAGGATAATAAGGAAGAAGTGAGAACGAGAGACAGATGGTTTGAGTTGATGCCACAACGCACGACCTGCCTGACTTGCTGTGAGTTCAGGTCATGATTTCGCTGAGTCCAAGCCTAATTCGAGACTTCTCAGAAAACGAGAGGGAGAGAAAGTAAGAAAAGAATGTGGGAAGGAGAGTAGGTGCGGCTATTACATCGCACCGAGTTATGGGCTGTCGCACTGCACTGACCCAACCGAGTTCGGGTTGGGTTGGTGTTCTTGCTGACCAGAGTTGTAAGGAAAGAGGAAGATAAAAAAGAAGAAAAAAAGAGAAGATAGAAGAAGAACAAGGATCACAGAGAGAATGAAAGAAAGAAAAAGAAAACGAGAGGGAAGAAAGAGAGAAAGAGAGAGAGGTGAGTTGCGGGCTGAGCTGAGCCGCGTGGGTCAGGGCTGTTGTCCCGCGAGTTAGGTTGGTTCAATCCAGCAACGTTGCTGGACGTGTGGGCTGAGTGGGTAGAAAAGAATAGAAAGGAGAAGAAGAAGAAGGAAAGCAAGGAGAGTTTGGGTTATAGGTCACTGCCAAGTCAACTCGACCCGAACCGAGTCAACATAGGTGAGGTTTTTCATCTCTTTTCACCGATCAAGTTACGTTGGTTATCAATAATGTTGTTATTATTCCTATCTGTGATGGCGATTAAGGTTACTTTAATGTCATTGACTAGAAACTATAATTAACATTATAATGAAATAATTAGTGTTGTTGTTGTTTAGCCATTGTTATATTATTATTTTTAGTCAAATGATATAATTAATATCGTTACTACATCAATTAGAAATTGAATCCAAGATCAAAACCCTAGGCTAATACTCAAAATGTAGATGGTAAGTTAGGTTGGATCTAATGGTAAAATCTCACAAATTATGGTAGGATCAAAGTCTACTATTTAACCTAGTTATGGTAAACGAAATTGTAGTTATCAAATAATGGTATTTTATTTAATGGTAGGTCATAAAATCTATTACCAAGACTAGATTCATTATTTACAGTTATGATTATTATCATTTTCTTTATGGGATTGGTGTATTTCCTGTAATATGATTATTATCATTAGTCATTTTACTATTAGAAAATATCTTATTTTTAGTACCTCTATTACTTAATGAATTATTAGTCATCATGGAACACTTGATAATGTCGATACATTTAAATATGAACTTAAGAACACTCGTCATTAACATGGATGGATTAACACCCCTATCATGGATATTATTGACCATGGTACGGTAATGATAATAATAATAACTTAATTCAAATCCTAGAATCTAAAGTCTATGACTAAACCCTAGGATGAAGCCCTAACTCTATACTAAAACCCTAAAAGTAATCCAAACCCTTGGTATAGTGTATGGATCTCGGATCTAATCGTACAAGTTCCTGATTTATGATAGGGATTGATTTTAAGGAAACACGCATTCTCTAGCAACACTGGTAGGTAGTTCAAAGTATAAGGTGATGATTATTCCCCTTGAGCTTTCCATCTTCTCATTAGCTTAAGTTATAGTTTTTATTTAAATTGATATCTCTCCTTTATAATCACATGTGTTAGCTGGTGGACGTTGAATTATTATATTACATGCTTTATAATTATCCTGTATAATTGTTCATGCTTGTGGATTTCTTTTTGTGGATTGCTTATGGAACTTAAACTGGTACATTAGTAGGAAATTCTCACATATGAATGTACACCCATACTTGGGATGTAACTTGACTAGTTGTGATCGTGATGGACTTTCGACTTGGTGGTTATTGAGTGGTGGTCTTGATGGATCATTAATGTGGGCCTACCATCCAGGGTTGTTGTGTCCAATGGTTTTCAAGG
The DNA here is from genome assembly GCA_030180095.1 of Magnolia changhungtana. Lineage (NCBI taxonomy): Eukaryota > Viridiplantae > Streptophyta > Magnoliopsida > Magnoliales > Magnoliaceae > Magnolia > Magnolia changhungtana. The sequence goes on from JASAUF010000502.1 coordinate 12,418,325, forward strand.
ATGGCCTTTTATCGCATGGTTCTGATACTCGCCCTATGTGGTCTACTTTGATATCGCCTTATGTGGCTTTGTTCTAGTATTTTCCCTATATGGGTTAGATGTTTTATACTGTGCAACCATACGATGGTAAACCCCATATATTGTAATATGATTGGCTGCTAGTCGACGGGTTTCCATTAAACATCCTAATATGGTAGTCTTATGGGCAGGGGATGGTGGAATGGGACACTATGCCCGAGTCGTCGGCCTACATTAGGCCATGTGCTGTTCACTCCCCAAGTGTAGGGTTGTGATGTAGTAATAAACTCGGTAAGACCGAGGTCGAATCCCAAGGGACTGATACCTGTACGTTCTCTGAAGTTAACCAGAACCAGAACTAGCCTAAGATGAAATCTAATCAAGTGAAATTGAGGAAGAATGGTAAAATATGTATCTAAAACTTGTGAAAAATAAAGGTGGGAACTAGGGTGCTAAGGATCCACTTGTAGCAAATGGGAAGTTACCTCGTATTGATTCAAGGATACAACTGGAATTAGAACTATATCCTATCCAGTTGGTGAGAAGAGATTTGTCAAATCTCTGAATGTCTCATGGATCTAATCATCAACAAATGTGATTGGCGTAAATTTGGAAGTGATCCCATCACCTAACCATGCCCAGGAGACAATGGCAAACAACAGCAATTTACCAAACCCACAGTCAATCACAGGAGAATTGTGAAAGTTAGGAAGAATTTCATCACCCAACCATGCCCATGGGACAATGGTGAACAACAGGTCATACTAATTTCACAATCTCAATAATAGGAAAAACATACTTAAAGCTATCGCAGATCCGTTGTAATTTGAGTCACAACAAACCATTAAAAAAACTAAAAATATGCCTTCATAAATAACTAAAATCCATAAGAATTCCACAAAACATTAATTAAAGCCAAGCAAACGTCCCAATCATGCTACAAGCTTCACCTCTTAGCCCTAGCTAAGAGGTTCAGCCCAACATGAATGGGCTGAATCCTTTAAACAAAACAAAACATAAAAAAATAAAAAAATAAAAAACAAAAACAAAACTCCCTGTCTCTCTCTCTGCCACGTCCAACCCAGCCGCCGATCCCAAAAGATACCCCACTCTCTGTTCTCTCCTCCTTTTATAATAGCCAATGGTCAGTGGAATAGTGTTTTCCCGCAGCTCGTCCGCAATAGAGCCGGACTCTAGAAAACGCACGGTCCTGCGTAAGGGAGAAGCTTGTCTTGTATTGTGCTGAACGTGGGGCCCTTTATCGAGACTTTCTGGGAAATCCAATCCATTCATTGGATTCCTCTTGAAATTTTAGTAAAACAGGATGATTTTTGGACCGAATTTGGTGTGTCCCACCCATCTTTTTGTTGCACCGTCAGTCCTCTATTTGGACGAATAAAAACTAATCTTTACTGCTTTCTAAAATTTGGTCACCTAGAACTTGATGAGGGGGACCGTAGGTTCATGATGGATGGTCCAGATCAAACTTTTGAACTGCAGTGGTGGCCCACACGGTCAGTCTGTAAGCTCCATTGCAAAACAGAGCTTGCACGAGCTCATTGTGATGTTGGTAGGACCCACGGTGGTTTTTTATGCGAAATCCACACTGTCCATTGAATTTCTAGCAAAAAACTGTCCAGAAGAAGTGAGATTTTATTGATTTTCGGTGTGGCCCATTGAATTTTAACCCAGCCATCCATCCTGCATTTTTCATCGATCAACGTCCGTACACATGCATGAGACCAAACGGACATCTAGGCGAGGGTCACACCCCCCCTAGAGATGTAATGGACGGTCCAGATCATCAAAGTACATGATGAGTGGGGCCCACAACAACAAACCGTCAATCGCAAGCAAATACGCTGTTGCGTCTTAAGTTCTTGTTTTAGAAATAGTCGGTCAGCGTTTTTGTTTGACCGGACTCTCCGTCCGGTACACATCTTGTGCACATGTACCTTTGTAAATGCAATGCACATGTGGGGTCCATCATGATGTATCTTGGAGATCCGTTCCATTCATCCACTTCCCCATCTAATTTAAATGGTTGAGTCCAAAATTAAGGCATATCCAGATATCATACGGGCCCCAAATCAGAGTTTTATGAGCTGATCTGTCCGTTGGGCCACCTTCACAGTGATCCAGGAGCTGAAATTCAACGTATACGGTTCATTTCTGGTCCTCAGGCCATGTATGGTGTTTTGATCTGAACGGATGGTGAGAACCTTGTGATCCTGCATTCTGGCTGACTTTCAGGCCACTTGATCTTCAGTTCCTCAGTTTTCTTGGATCTCTGGTGTTGATCTTGGTCTCTTGGGGTCCGTCCCTTGCCTTTGTGACCTTTGAGCATTATATCCATGCTTTTAGCGCCCTTTTCGGTCCAAGCTTGCAAATACGTCCTACATCACAATCACGATCAAATCGGGTCGTTAAATAGTACTATGTTCGTAAATCTGGCCAATAACAGGGGGTCTGATATGCAATATTTGACCCTCAACACAACCCCCAACCAGCATTTTGCTAGTCCCGAGCAAAATATGCGAAAAATAAGTTGAGAATTATAGGGCAATTTCCATGAAACCGAGTGATATTTTTTTTGAAGAATGATCCAGATACTAAAAATCTAAGATTCATGAATGTTGGGCATAAATTTCTCCTAGAGGCAAGCGCATGATAGACTTCATAATCAAGTTCAAAGTATTAATCCATCAATTAGAAAAATTATAAACATTGAGTTCCATGAGTGTATAGTCAAATCTCGCCTTATCAACATTAAGATTCAATTCATTTTTTCAAGATAACGTTGGTAACCACAAGAGCATTCAGGACACCCAAAACCTAAACCAAAGCGTCCCTCATAGATCATTCTTTTTCTTTCTTTCAGCCTTTGATATTTATTTATTTATTTATTTTTATTTTTTTATTTTTAGTAATGCCAAAGAAGGAATACAATCCTCACCTATAGGGAGCAAACCTATGGTGAAGACCATACACCTAAACCTTTTCACATATCATCCATGGAGAATTAAACTTACACCTATAGGGAGCAAACCTATGGTGAAGATTATTCGCCCAACCCTTTCAGTTCTTCTTTATAACGATGCTAAAAATTTTCAGGCTGGTTACTTTCATGCTTAGTGATTACCAAGTTAATCTTTCAAGATCGAGCTGAAACCTCAATGTGTAAGCGAGATGTGACATGTGAAATCATGACTCAATCAATGTTTAAAACTTCTAAAAATGGATTAACAATTCAAACTTAACTGTGAAATCTAACAGATACTGAATTTAAGAGTCATAAATTTCCAAATCACGTATCTTGAAATTCTAAATCCAGGATATCCGTCAAAATCACTTCGAATTCACTAGAAAGTCCAGAAATAATTTAAAAATTTTCACAATTTTTGCTCAAGACGAAGAAAACACTGATTATGAAACCTAATCTCCCACCCCCAACCTAAAATCTACATTGTCCTCAATGTAAAAGATATAAACATGCAATGCACATGAGACAACGACAGTAAAGAAAAATGGATGGGAAGATAGTACCTGGATAACGAATCGAGAGAGATTTTTCAAGAGATTGCTGGGACAGAGAAGGTCAATACAAGAGTGAAACCAACAAAAATAACAAAACAAAATCCTACCTATACCACTTTCGCAGGTGCTTTCGATTGCATTTAGCGTATGCAACAAGCCTTTAAACCCCTAGGTTGCTCCTAGTGGACGAGTTGTAGTCTCGTGAGGGTTTGCAGTAATGTTACCCACAAACATTGAACTAACTAACTAGGAAAATTTAAATGGAATGAAAAGCTGGGCTGCCTCCCAGGAGCGCTAAGTTTACTGTCTATCCTAAAACAGCATAAAGGAAACTACCCTAGTCTAAGAAAGCAGGGAAAAACTACTCAGTCATGCCGCAAGGTTCCTCTTCTGGCCAGTATCGTGATAAATTTCTCAGTAGGTTTCTTAACAGGATCATCCAAAAGCCCTTTTTGCAATAGGCTTGGATGCCCTGGAGCATGACTTTCCAAAGAGACTTATGTACCTCATAGGAATTTTTCCATTGAATTGTTTGAGGTATCCAAAGTATATACGATTCACCTGTGACAGAAGAAGTTCCAACGTTAGTATCCCATGGTGAATCAGAGACTACAAGTAGATCAAATTGAGAAAAATTTTCAGAAAGTAATGTAGTCTCAATGCATTCCGAAGTTCCAAGCTTTGGTTCAATTTTTAGCTCCTCCTCCCTTAATGGTAAACAATGAGGATCTAGGGAGGGAGGGGCTGCAGAGTAAGGGTTCTCTCGGTCAGTGATGACTACCGAGATGTTGTCTTGCAAAGCATTTACTATGTCTCTTATCATGGGATCGTTTGAATCTACAAAGTGTGCCAAGCAATCATCCACAGAGTTGGGAAATTCAGTTGAGTGTGACTTATGTTCCACATTAGAGCTCGTGATGATCTGCCCAAGGAATCCATCGTCTTTAAAGGTAAACGGAGGTGTGCTCTCTTGCTCTAGCCCTGCACAGACAGATTGAGGGTCAGTGTATGAAATATTGATGTGCGGACTCTGTTCATTGATACTACTCAGAAGAGGCCTGGACTCGTCAAAATTCAACAGTTCAGATGGTGGCCTTAACTGGGTGGTTTCAAATTTCAGAGTCATATCAAGTAGCTCGTCCATCTCCCGAATCATATCATCATTCGATTCAGATGAGTGGTCCAAACATGTTTCACAGGAGTTAGAAGTGTCGGTTGTAAGGGGCTCGTCCTCCACCTTTAAATCAGACATGTAAGGTGAGGGGAGTGGCTCATTATGACCGATCACTTCGTGTCCGTCTTGATCATTGACCTGGACCAATCTTGAAATTGATTCAAGGAGAATTTGGGCTGCACGTTTATGATCATCATCCCAATACGCATCATTATCTAATTCTGTGCAGTGCACACTTGGGATGAGGTCGCTTTCCTTACATTCTAAATTCGGTTGAGGTTCGAATAAACTAACCTCAACCTCATCATTGAGATCCTGTGTGTCATGTAAGGAAAGTGTGTCATCATCACTGTATTTAAAAGACAACCATGTCTCTTCCCCATTCTTTTGAACCGTCATCGAGATCGACTCATTGGGAAAGTGAACCATATGCTCATTAGCACAATTCAACTCTTCATTCCAAATTCCAGAATTCTCCAAAAGCAAGTTAAGATTGCATTGTATTTCTGGACTGGGTTGCAGCTGGGGTGAACTAGCCTTGTTCCTCATATTGAGGTGCGATTCAATCGCCTCTAATGATTTCATCATTTTCGCAACATGCTGGTTGAATTGTTCTAGATTAAAATATGAATCCTCTTGGATCGTTTCTGGTTGGATCTCAAAGGTATGGGATCCAAGAGAATAATTATTACAATATGTTGTTGGTTCATCTTCGCAGTTTTGATGGTTCCAATGGTTATAGTCATACTGATCATACATGGGAGAATATGATGGTTGATAATAATCCTCATTCCCATAATTACAATCGTATACGGCCCTATTAACCGATGGAACATAACGTTCTAGTCGGTTCTCAATGTCTGTTCTCGATGGAGAGAAATCTTGAGGTATACGTTGAATTCCACAACCTTTAGGCATTCCCCAATATCTCCTATCCATCTCAGCGTATGTAGTACCCACGCTTCCATGGTAGAACCCTAACTCTTAGTCAATCCTAGAAAAATAAAAGAAAAAAAAAAATCCTACAACAATATGGAAAGTAAGAGGAGAAGTTAGAAAGGTGTTACCAAATAAGAAGTTCCTATGTTAAGATCCTGCAAAACAAAACAACCCAAGTCAGTACCTAAGAGATAAGACCAAATCTAAAAAAATAGAAAAAGTAGAGAAATTAGGACGAAGTTACCAATTTAGACAATCTATCAAAGACCCTACAAAATAGGAAAGTTAGTTCTAAGAAAGAAAAATCTAAAATTAAAGTTAGTACAATCTTAATCTTAATCTAATTCTAAAACCAATTAATTTCAGAGAATCGTAGTCGTCAGTCCCCGGCAACAGCGCCAAAAACTTGTTCACTCCCCAAGTGCAGGGTTGTGGTGTAGTAATAAACTCGGTAAGACCGAGGTCGAATCCCAAGGGACTGATACCTGTACGTTCTCTGAAGTTAACCAGAACCAGAACTAGCCTAAGATGAAATCTAATCAAGTGAAATTGAGGAATAATGGTAAAATATGTATCTAAAACTTGTGAAAAATAAAGGTGGGAACTAGGGTGCTAAGGATCCACTTGTAGTAATTGGGAAGTTACCTTGTATTGATTCAAGGATACAACTGGAATTAGAACCATATCCTATCCAATTGGTGAGAAGAGATTTGTCAGATCTCTGAATGTCTCATGGATCTAATCATCAACAAATATGATTGGCGTAAATTTGGAAGTGATCCCATCACCTAACCATGCCCAGGAGACAATGGCAAACAATAGTAATTTACCAAACCCACAGTCAATCATAAGAGAATTGTGAAAGTTAGGAAGAATTCCATCACCCAACCATGCCCATGGGACAATGGTGAACAACAGGTTATACTAATTTCACAATCTTAATAATAGGAAAAACATACTTAAAGCTATCGCAGATCCGTTGTAATTTGAGTCACAACAAACCATTAAAAAAACTAAAAATATGCCTTCATAAATAACTAAAATTCATAAGAATTCCACAAAACATGAATTAAAGCCAAGCAAACGTCTCAATCATGCTACAAGCTTCACATCTTAGCCCTAGCTAAGAGGTTCAGCCCAACAGGAATGGGCTGAATCCTTTAAACAAAACAAAACATAAAAAAATAAAAATAAAAATAAAAAAACAAAACTCCCTGTCTCTCTCTCTGCCACGTCCAACCCATCCGCCGATCCCAAAAGATACCCTACTCTCTGTTCTCTCCTCCTTTTATAACAGCCAATGGTCAGTGGAATAGTGTTTTCCCGCAGCTCGTCCGCAACAGAGCCGGACTCCAAAAACGCACGGTCCTACGTAAGGGAGAAGCTTGTCTTGTACTGTGCTGAACGTGGGGCCCTTTATCGAGACTTTCTGGGAAATCCAATCCATTCATTGGATTCCTCTTGAAATTTTAGTAAAACAGGATGATTTTTAGACCGAATTTGGTGTGTCCCACCCATCTTTTCGTTGCACCGTCAGTCCTCTATTTGGACGAATAGAAACTGATCTTTACTGCTTTCTAAAATTTGGTCACCTAGGCCTTGATGAGGGGACCGTAGGTTCATGATGGACGGTCCAGATCAAACTTTTGAACTGCGGTGGTGGCCCACACGGTCGGTCTGCAAGCTCCGTTGCGAAACAGAGCTTGCATGAGCTCACTGTGATGTTGGTGGGACCCATGGTGGTTTTTTTATGCGAAATCTACACCGTCCATTGAATTTCTGGCGAAAAACCGTCCAGAAGAAGTGAGATTTTATTGATTTTCAGTGTGGCCTATTGAATTTTAACCCAGCCATCCATCCTATGTTTTTCATCGATCAACGTCCGTACACATGCATGGGACCAAACGGACATCTAGGCGAGGGTCACACCCCCCCTAGAGATGCAATGGACGGTCCAGATCATCAAAGTACATGATGAGTGGGGCCCACAACAACAAACTGTCAATCGCAAGCAAAGACGCTGTTGCGTCTTGAGTTCTTGTTTTGGAAATAGTCGGTCAGCGTTTTTGTTTGACCAGACTCTCCGTCCGGTACACATCTTGTGCACATGTACCTTTGTAAATGCAATGTACATGTGGGGTCCATCATGATGTATCTTGGAGATCCGTTCCATTCATCCACTTCCCCATCTAATTTAAATGGTTGAGTCCAAAATTGAGGCATATCCAGATATCATACGGGCCCCAAATCAGAGTTTTATGAGCTGATCTGTCCGTTGGGCCACCTTCACAGTGATCCAGGAGCTGAAATTCAACATATACGGTTCATTTCTGGTCCTCGGGCCATGTATGGTATTTTGATCTGAACGGATGGTGAGAACCTTGTGATCCTGCATTATAGCTGACTTTCAGGCCACTTGATCTTCAGTTCCTCAGTTTTCTTGGATCTCTGGCGTTGATCTTGGTCTCTTGGGGTTTATCCCTTGCTTTTGTGACCTTTGAGTGTTATATCCATGCTTTTAGCGCCCTTTTCGGTCCAAGCTTGCAAATACGTCCTGCATCACAATCACGATCAAATCGAGTCGTTAAATAGTACTATGTTCGTAAATCTGGCCAATAACAAGGGTCTGATATGTAATATTTGACCCTCAACATGTGCTCCCCGTAGTGACCTTTGAGCTTACTTAAGTTGGCTGATTGTAAATGGACTATTAATGGGCTGAAAAATCATGCATACATGGCATATTTCGATGGCTTGTATCACTCTACTCTGCGATTACGCTGAATGTTGCCCTTATGACCAGTCATTCGATTGTGATAATGACTTGGATCTCTGCCCTGCGATTACGCTGCATGTTACGCTTATGACCAATCTTATCTATGGGTGAGGCCCATCCAGATGTTTTACCCGAGGCACACCATCTTACGACATTGCCCGTCTGGATGTTTTACCCTAGGCACAATCCGTACGGATGTTTTACCCGAGACTGATTGCATTCATGCATTCATGGATATAATAAAACTGCATTTACTCTGTTTTGGTTATTTGGATGTTTTATACTATTTTCTACCTAATGCAGCGGTGTGTAATCTTGAGGGAAGTTCACACTGAGTTGGTCACTCATCCATCAAATATATAACCGTACAAGTAGCACAGGTGGCTTAAGTTACTTTCAGGTTCAAGCTGATATGGAGCCGAGTACAAGTGTCAGGGTTCCATGGTTGTATCTATCTCGAGGAGCTGCGCGATCTTGCGGCTTATGTTTACATTCTTATGTTATTTTTCATGTACTAAATCATGTGGATTCTTGTATTTGTTATATCGAGACATTGGTTTGTATAAGTCATCATGGGCATCTTCTTGTATATTCTAAATGATAATAGAATTTTCCTTTATGCTTACTTGTCCATTCTACGCTCGTCTACTTACACTCTGATGAAAGATAGAAAAAAAATATTACATATCAAATTTGACCATCCTTTAAGGTTAACAACTCGGGTTTTTGGGACACGGGTGGTGTACTCGGGTCCTGAAAAGTCGGGGCGTTACACGTGGTCCTCTCGGTCGAATTCCAGCAACCTGCGATCTGTTATCGGCATTTACGCGTAACCTTGACTCGTATCCCGTATTGTAAAGTCAGCTCAACCTAAGACTTATACCATTACGACCGCGCCGTCAGCATCTCTCGCGCTGAGGCGATACCCGGGCCAGGAGATGTGGGCTCACATTCAGTTCAAGGAAAATGTCGTGCGTTGCAATACCCAAGAGAATCTCTACCTAATGTCCTATCAATCAATCTCATCAATCACCTCATATGTCAAGTACAACATTTCATCCCCAAGTACCAATACCCATCCCTAAAGTCAACTTTCTCTTACAACAAAGTACACCCTCCCATTACTTACCATCCCTCTCTCCCATCACCTCTCTCTCTCTCTCTCTCTCTCTCTCTCTCTCTCTCTCTCTCTCTCTCTCTCTCTCTCTCTCTCTCTCTCTCTCATTCTCCCAAGCCATCCAAGCCCCAACGTCCAAGCTTCTCAAGCTTCCATGGAGAAGTTAGTGGCCCACCTTCCTACTTTCCATCTCCACCATTCAAGTTTAATCTGAACCGTTGAAGTCTATCCATTGGAGCTCTAGATTGCATCGGTGGAAGAAAGAGTCCGAGATCTTGAGGTGGGTGATTTTTGTATGATTTTGATGATTAGAGGGCCCACAAATAGTGGGACCCATCTTGATGTATGTGATTGTAAGCTAGAGGGACCCATAGTAGCGGGGTTCCTCCCATCTCAACCGTACTCTCTTTCTTCCTCTCTTTCTCTCTCTCTCTCTTTCATTTTTTTTTTTTTGTTGATGATGATGAGGTGTGTGACCCACCCAGCATATTTATGTATGGCCCACCATGATGTTTCTATATCCATGCCATCCACACGATGGACCCCACCTTGAAAATGGATTGGCTAGTTACCTCACACTAGTTATATAGCCGGTGTATTGACGCCACCAAGCTCTGTGGGTCCCATTGACGTCAGCAAGTGCTGTGGGTCCCACTGACGTCAGCAAGTGATGTGGGTCCCACCATCCTCATCGTCTATGGACCGAGCAAGTGGGAACCACCACGATATATGTATTTCTTCCACACCGTCCAGACAGCACTGGACGGTGCTGGACCTAATGGACAGGCGCCACGTGGGGCCCTGATACGATGTATGTGTTGTCTCCACGCGTCCAACTGATCTGGATGGTGGGCCACAACTATGGTGCATGTGTTTCATTAGCACCGTCCATCTGGACGGTCCTATGATCGGCCCCACTGTGATTTATGTTTTATATCCCAACCACCTGTCCATCGGCTCGTGTGGGCCCATCCCACGCGTGCAATACGTGTGGGGTGGGGTCCACCTTAATGTCTGTGCTTTATCACTGTACGCTGGTCCTATTTTAAAAAAAGATATAATAATAATAATAATAATGATATTATATATATATATATATATATATATATATATATATATATATATAATAGTATATATGTATGAGAGGTGGGCCACATGTGTGGACCCACCATGATATATGCGCCAGATCTACATCGTCCAGAACATCCAAGGGTCTGGACGGTTGGCCTTTTGTAATTTATATATATTATATTATATTATAATATTATATTATATATATAATGTAGTTATGTATATGAGAGTTGGGCCCCACGTGGGACCCACCCACTGTTGTACGTGGGAGTAAACCCACGACAGCCATCCAAATTTCGTGGGACCCGCCAGGTATGTGTTTCATCACATCGTCCATCATCTGGACGGTGGTGCCCACCGGTTGAACGTATTTCATCCACACCGTCCAGAAAGTCTGGACGGTGCTGGACAGAGACTTGCATGTGCTGTGGACACCACGTGTTGTGTGGGTTTGATCCACACCGTCCATTCGTGTACCCCACCAGCAGATGTAGCTGCTGGTTGACATCAGCGAGTTCTATGGAGCCCACCATGACCTATGGGTTGTATTTGGGCCATCCAGCAGTACTGAACGTGGCCCACCTTGATGCGTTTAATCTGCATCCTCACCGTCCAGTCCAGTCCGTTGGACGTGGACTCCACCAAGATGCACATGTTGTATTCACACTGCCTATCCATTTTGATGGACGAGTGGTCCACCCTGATGATGTATATCCACGTCGCCCATTTGGTGGACGGGAGGGGCCCACCTTATGATGTGTTGTATTCACACCGTCCTTCCTCGTGGTCCCGGCGTGATGTACGTGTTTCATCAGCACCATCTAGTCCGTGGACCCCATATGGTGATGTTTTTGAGGCCACTATGATGTCTGTTTGAAGCCCAGCTAGGGGCGGTGAGGCCCACCCTCATGTATGTACATGCCCATGAGGGGCTGGCTTGTGAGGCCGCCTTGATGTACGTATCATATACACGTCATTCATCCATTTTTCTAGGGTCGTGGGCCCCATTACCATGTGCGGGGCCCACCTGTTTGTATTTTTGGCCCATGTACAAGGCTCACTTGTTTGTATTTTTAGCCCATGTGCGGGGCCCACCTGTTTGTATTTTTGGCCCATATACGGGGCCCACCTGTTTGTATTTTTGGACCCATATAATGGGGGTCCCACCTGTCTTGTATTTAAGGCCGATATGATGGGGCCCGCCTGCTTGAATCTGAGGCTATGAGCAAGGCCCATTATGATGTATTCATAGCCTATGGGCAAGGCCCATTGTAATATCTATTAGGCCCATGTATTGTTGCTCATTTCATATATACGAGGCCCGTTGGTGCCGCCCATTGATACGACCCACTTGAAGTATATGAGGCCCGTTGGTGCGGCACATTGATACAGCATATGGTGATTGCATGAGGCCTTTGTGTAAGACCATGGGCCCACTATATGTTTGACTCTATATAAGCCACTGTTTGGGAGCAATGTTGGTTAAATGGCAACATTGATGAGCAATGATGGTTTAACGTCCACATTGTGACCTTCCCTTACGCCTTGTTCGTCCGATTATCAAGGCCGATTGTTGAGGTTGATTCCGATTCCGATTATCGAGGATGATTCCGATTGTCGAGGTCGATTTTGTTAAATTTGATTGTATAGGCTGATTCCAATTGTTGAGGCCGAGTATCGAGGCCGATTTCGATTTGTCGAAGCCGATTGTATAGGCCGAGTCCGATTGTTGAGGTCGAGTATCGAGGCCGATTCCGATTTGTCGAGGCCGATTGTACAGGCCAATTCCAATTGTCAAGGCCCAGTATCAAAGCCGATTTTGATTTGTTGAGGCCGATTTAGATTGTCGAGGCTGAGTATCGAAGCCAATTTTGATTTGTCGAGGCCGATTGTACAGCCGATTCCGATTGTCGAGGCTGAGTATCGAGGCTGATTCCGATTTGTTGATGCCAATTGTATAGGCCGATTCCGATTGTTGAGGCTGTTCACTCCCCAAGTATAGGGTTGTGATGTAGTAATAAACTCGGTAAGACCGAGGTCAAATCCACAGGGTTGAAACCTATACGTAGTCTAAAAATAACCAGAACTAGAACTAGACTAAGATGAAATCTAATCAGGTGAATATGAAGGACTAATGGTGAAAATATTAATCTAAAACTCATGAAATTTAAAGGTAGGAAACTAGGGTGCCAAGGATCCACTTGTAGAGATTAGGGAGATCTATGCTTGATTCATGAACTCAACTGGACTTTGAGTCCCATCTTCATCCAGTTGGAAGATATGTCACTAAAGCTCGATCTGAACTTCCTTTGATTTAGTTTTCAGGAGGTGATAGGTATAAGAATTAGAAACGATTCCATCACAAAACCATGCCCAAGGGACGAAGTAAAAAACAGAATTAAACCAATCCTCAACTAATCAGAAGATGAATGTTAGGAAGGATTCCATCATCCTACCATATCCAAGGGGCAATGGTGAACAACAGGGCTTCCTAACTTCACAATCAAAATAATGGAATAGGAATACATAAAGTCATCGCAGATCTATTGTAATTTTAGTCACAACAAATCATTAAAAACCAGAAATATTTCCTTTAATCAAAATTAGAATCAACATAGTTCATTGTATGCATCCAAGCCGTAGGATCAACCCCATCACGCCACAAGCTTCACCTCTTAGCCCTAGCTAAGAGGTTCAGCCCAACATGAATGGGCTGGATCCCTTAAACAAAAACAAACTAAAAAGAAAAAGAAAATAAAACAAACACTCCTATCCTCCCTGTCTCTTTGCTCCACGTCCCAAGCCCCCCGATTTTAGATCTCTCGTTCTCTCTCCCTTTTATAACATGCTAGGGGTGGTGGAATCGGTTACGAAGCAAGAGTCGGCTACTGTGTTTTTAGCAACTGCCTCCACCGAACTTTCCTCTACGAAGGCTTTTACACTGCCAGCAAGTCGTTTCACATCTGGAGACGTTCTCCGCAACTAAGAAAAATGGCAACTTCGTTGTTTATTTGCACCTGCAACCATGATCCTCATCATGAAAAATCTACTCATCTTGGTAGGTTTTGGATTTCTGAGCAGATGAGTGGGTTAGATCTTCCCATCGACCAGCCATGGTGGCCCACCTAGATCGTCAGATCCGTTCGCATGAAGAGTTTCCGTAAACTCTGTTTGACACTGATGAATGGTGGGGCCCATGATCAAAACCGGACATGAAATCCAATTCGACCATTGGTTTTCTGTCGAAAAACTGGTTAGAATTGACGTGGTATGGATTGGTTTCGTTTTGGCCCACAGACTCTTTTACTCTCCTATCTGACTTACATTTGAATCCCCGTATACATACAATGTCCGAGAAAATCAGGCCGCCAATCAAGGTACGGTCGGTTTAGCCCTCTAGATTCAATGAATGGCTTGGATCATCAAAATAAATGATGATGGTGGCCCACCAGAAGTCGAATGTAATCCCCTGTTGCAAAAATCTGAATTTTCGAATTCGGTTGAGTCAGTGACCGTTGACCATTTTCAATTTCGATGCATGGCGGAAGTGTGCACATGGTGCACACGCACGCTTCTAAGTGGGGTCCATCATGATGTATACTACGAAATCCACTCCGTACATCCATTTTATCCTCCCATTTAGGGGGTTGAAACTGAATTTCAAGCATATCCAGCTATCAGGGGAGCCCCACTTAAGGATTTAAGGGGTTGATCTATCCATTGAGCCACTTCTACAGGGATCCAATGGATGAAAATCGATGTGTACGGTTAATTTATGGTCCTTAGGCCATGCATGAAGTTTCGAGATGAATGGATGGTGGGAACCCTATGATCCTGCATTCTGGCTAATTTTCGGGCTCTTGAGCTTTAGTTTCTCAGTTTTCTCGAATCTCTAGCGTGTAAATCCGTCGATCTTGGTCCCCTGGGGTCCGTCCCATGCTCTGGTGAATTCTGAGCGTTAAATCTCAGCTTTTAGCACCTTATTTCGACTCAAGCTCGTAAATACACCCTGCATCACAAACATGATTAAATTGAGTCATTAACCAGTACAGTGTTCATAAAATTAGGTAATAACTGGGGTCTAATATGCAAATTTGACCCTCAACAGAGGCCGAGTATTGAGGCCAATTCCGATTTTGAGGCCGAATGTACAGGTCGATTCTGATTGTCAAGGCGAGTATCGAGGTCGATTTCGATTTGTCGAGGTTGATTGTATAGGCCGATTCCGATTTGTCGAGGCCGATTGTATATGCCAATTCTAATTGTTGATGCCGAGTATCGAGGCCGATTGTATAGGCCGATTCTAATTGTCGAGGTCGATTGTAGAGGCCGATTCTGATTGTTAAGACCGATTCCGATTGTCGAGGTCGGTTCTGATTGTCAAGGCTGATTATTGAGGCCGATTCCGATTCCGATTGTTATGGCCAATTATCGAGGCCAATTCCGATTGTGATTATCGATACCGATTTCGATTGTCGAGGCCCAATGAAATGCATATGCGACTTATATTTGAGGCTCATTGTGATGTACATTCGGCCCGTATTTGAGGCCCAATGTAATGTATATGCGGCCCGTATTAAAGGCCCGTTGTGATGTGTATTTAGCCCATGTTTAAGGCCCAATGTGATGTATATAAGGATTATGTGATGAGGCCCATTGTGATGCATTTGAGGACCAGGCGATGGAGCCCATTGTGATGTATGTTAGGCCCATGTGAAAGGCCCATCGCGATGTATATTAAGCTCTTGAGTGAGGCCCATGGTGTTGTATATTTAGCCCTTGTGTAAGGTCATGGGTCCACTATATTTAAGCTTTATGTGGGCCATTCCTTGGGGGCAATGTTGGTTAAATGTCCACATTGTTGAGGCTGATTGTCGATGCCCGTTATTGATACCGATTTATGAGTATGTGATAGTATAGCATCATGATACATGCCCATACGCATCATTTGCATGTTTGTTATGAGATGTGGTTGACCATTGCATATGTCATTGGGAAGGTTGTGCATGGTATGCACATGATTGATACATGACTGGACTATATGACTCATGCATATTGCATTGTGTGATGTGATTATTATATGCTCTAGCGACATTAGGGCCGTAGCCTCAACAGGCATATTGTAGATGGCCAGATGGTATACCGAAAATATGTTATTAGCATCGGACTGCCATAGATTTTCCTGGGTGAAAATTCTTAAACCTCCGAGCCAGGAGTCGCCCTAACGTCGAGACCGAGTGGATACATGAGCGCCCGAGTGTCGAATATTAAGAGGTCACATCTCCTACTCTGTCGTGGTTGGTTGGTAGGGGGTGTGGCCTTAACCGCCCGAGCATAGGGGGCATAGCTAGGCTGAGTTTGACCAGCTCGTAAATGGGTCCGCTATCGACGTGCCGGGTAGATATTGGCCGACTACTGGCCAGGCGGATGGTGAGGTCTCTTCCATTTGCATGGTCGCGCGTCAGTGGGCGGCGGTTGCATGTCGAGTGTACTAGATCCCAGTGATGATCCAAGAGAGGAACCGTACTGATATGTGGACTTATTGAGTAGGAATTGTATACTCATTCATTCATTCACTATCCACTTAGGCTGGTGGTGCGTAACTATTTGTTACGTGTACCTTTGCAATGGCCAGGATTTCGGTTGGGGCGTGCGACTAACCTGAGATCAGGAGTTTACCACATTTAGTCTGACTATCCAAATTTAGGTATGAGACTGGTTTGGATAGAAGTCCCTTGTGATGGACCCCATAGCCTGCGATATTACGTATTATCACCCGACTTCACACTCCAGCATAGTCATTCTATTTGCACTGCATATTGCATTACATCCACTGTATATGACATTTTGGGTTACGGTGTTTCTACATTTATATGGTCTAAATACGGCTGACGGTATTCGTGAACTCATCAGGAATTGTATATTGCATTGTATCATTGGCATCTGATATTTGGTTCTTTATGACTCCTCATTTGCATAACTGATCTGTATTGCGTACTCTGATATTGTTCGACTCATGATCTTGCCAATATTTTCGATATTGTATGATTATGACATTGAACGGAATACTTGGCACTTACCTTGTGCACACACTTACCAAAGTTTAAGCTTTCTATAAGCACCCATTTAAGCTTTCTATAAGCTTATACATGATAGATGCGTGCATGTAATGTTAGGTTGCAGCAGCGTGGAGCTTGGAGCATGTAGCTATCTACTAGAGCTTTGATTTTATTTTGACATATGTATTTTTCCTTTCAGCATTGTGTTCAAAGTTTATATTATTGGATATGTGATGATGATATTACCTTTGTGATTTGGGTATACTTGTGGTTATGCTTAATGTGAGTTAAATGTACATTTGAAAATCCTCCTTATAGGATCCTAGGATAGGAATCTGGTGTATGGACGCTGGGTGCTGAGAATGGGGTACTATAGAGGCTGTTGGCACCGAATTCGGCGATCAAAAATTTTGTAAGCCCAGTTTTCGAGTTTGGGGCGTGACACCATACTCCTCATCAGCTGCACCAAGGGTGTCGCCATAAGTGTCATCTTCCTCCGTCATACCTATGTCTATGTCACGCCCCGAACTCGGAGACCGGACTCACGAAATTCTCGATCGCCGAATCCAGCACCGACAGCCTTCGTAGTACCCCATTCTCGACTCCCAACACCCATATACCAGGTTCCGATCCTGGGATGCTACAAGGAGGATTTCTAATAATCCATTTGATTCGTAATGAGTATAACCACAAGCATAACCCATAAACAATAACCACAAGAACACCACCACAAAATCTACTATGATAAAAAACTTTAAGTACAAGGTGTATAAAAGGAAATACAAGATAGTGCAAATACAAAAACTCCAAAAGCTCGACTGCATGCTCCAACTGTGTCGAAGCTACGGCTGCGTCCTAGCGTCACCTGCATGCATCAATTGTACATAATCTTATGAAAAGCTTAGAGGGCGGTGTAAGTGTGTGCAAACATGCTCAGAATGTAAAGTCAAAGTAATGTGGAATCATGTTGATGAGTACGTAAATGCAACTAGCCGTACCAAGGCTATGCAGTACAAGATATGAATGCTATCGGCCATAACAAGGCCATGCGATGCAACATGTAGGTCAAGCATGTCAACCCTCATACCAATACAACTCCTCACTAGAGCACCAAATCAGTACGGTTCTCAGTATGGATAATCACCGGGGTTCAGTACACTCTAAATGGCACTGTCTCTCTCCAAGCAGCACAGTCCAAGTGAGCGTAAGAAACCTCACTATCCGCCTAGCCAATAGTTAGCCAATACCATCCGGCATGTCGATAGCGAACCCATTTCCTAGCTGGTCAAACTCAGCCTAGTAATGCCCCTGCTCTTGGGCGAGTAAGGCCACCACTCCTTTTCAACCGACCATGACACAGTGGGAGACGCGGCCTTCTGGTATTCGGCCCTCGTACGATCGTATATCCACTCGGTCTCGACGTTGGAGTCTTCCTCTTGTACCATCGGGTTCAGGGACTCTCACCCAAAGACATCTATGGCGCCCCAATTGCTTGGAACAAGATTTTTCGGTATTCAACCAGCCACCCATGATATATTTGTGGAGGCTATGGCCCTGATGTCGCTAGGGCATATCTCAATCATACAAATGCAAGTGCATGAATCATACTGCCAGACATGCATGAATCATGTGCATACCGTGCGCTCATGTAGGGCAACTCCGCATATCGGGGAGCCCGTAATCAGTCTGCCCGAAGGCACATGCTATGATCAGACACTCCTCATCTCAAGCATACATATGATGCGTATGATCATGAATCATGGGGCTGTGTTAAACATGTTATAAAGCAATAAACTATCCTCTTAATGAAGATGTGCCTAGATGGCCTACATGAAATAGATACGGGCCTATCAGTGGCCTTAGGGAGAGTTATAATGTGGACATCTAACCAACATTACTCGTACAATGTGGACGTCAAACCAACATTGTCCCCAAGGGTCGGCTCGCCTTAAATACCATTAAATAAACCCTGGTGGAATTACACATTGCAATGTGCCTTAGGTACATTCCATGGGGCCCTAAATACATCAAATGAGCCGTATCTCATAGGCCTTATATTCATCAAGTGGGCCACCTCAATGAACCTTACCAATGGACCTTAGGTACATTGCAATGGGCCATCATCCATGGGCCTGAGAATGCGTTAAAATGAGCCCAATCACATAAGCTCTATGTGTATCAAATGGGCCTAATCACATAGGCCTTATATATATTAAAGCGGGCCTCAACAATGGGCCACAGATGCATCAAGTGGGCCTCATAACGTGGGCCTATATATATCAAGGTAAGCCCCAACAACGGGCCTAAAAACACTTCAAGATGTCCTACATACATGGGCCCATATATACCAAAGTGGGCCTTAACATTGGGCCTAAAAATACATCAAGATGGGCCTAAGTACATGAGCCCATATGCATCCAAGTGGGCCTCATGTGAAGCCCACCATAATGTTTATTTTCAATCCAACCTTCTCATAAGGTCTCATGGGCCTAGGGTAGGGCCCACTGAAGTGTTTATTTTCATCCAATCTTTTCAAAAGGTCATGGGACCAGGGGCCCACTAGAATGTTTATTTGGCACCCAACCTGTTTATGAGTCAAGTGGGCCAGGGGCCCACTACAATGTTTATTTGACATCCAATCTGTCCAGGGGCCCACGGTCAGGGGAGGGGGGCCACAGTAATGTTTATTTGCAATCTAACCTATTCACAAGGTCACGTGGACCTTAGGCAGGGCCCACTGTAATGTTTATTTGCCATCCAAACCTGTTCATAAGGTCACTTGGACCTGGGTGGGTGAGGCCCACCGAAATGTGGTTCATAAATCCAGCCCACCCAATATGTGTGTCCCACTTGGCTGAGGGTTCAGACCAATTTTCAGCAGCATGCAAATTTCAGGTAGGCCCCACCATATGATTTTATATGTGTTAGGCATGTTTTCACATAATTTTAGATGGTATGGCCCACCTGAGTTTCGTATACGGCTGATCTTTGGGATACCCCATAATTTAAAGGGGAACCATCAAATGCACGATGCTGATGGTTGAAATGCACCACTATGGGGCCCATAGCTGGGCCGTGAGGGCCTAGCCCATCCGCCCACCACCCATGTAGGCAGGCGCTGACTACGTCTGCAGCAGCAGCAGCGCTGCTTTTTTTTTTTTTTAAGATGGGACCCACATTAGCTAGATCCACTCCGTCCATTGTCTGAGTCCCACAAAATTAGGGGTTCACACCAAGTTTCAGGTGGGTCCAAGCTTCTGGTGGATCCCACCAATCATTTTCCCATGTTTTAACAAAAATACAAGCATTCTCGATCCCACGGCCTGTCAGAAAATCAGATCAGCCTCATTTTTTGGCTTAACGCCTGAAGTGATCTGAAGAACAGAATGGACGGCGTGGATCAGCCTCATACATCAAGGTGGGGCCTGCATGAGCAGCCCACCCCAAAAGCAATACTTTTTTTTAAAAGTTAGCTTGTAAGTACACATCCTTGTCAGTGCACTCCTGTTGCACGTCCAGCGTCCAGGAACGCTGGACGACATGGATAAGCACAACATCATGGTGGGTCCCACAAGCATGTGGCCCACCATGCATTCACGTATATATTTATATATAAATTATATATATGTTAATATAATATAAATATATTTCATATATATTAAGGTAATGGATGGGATCTCCCTGAAATGTGGTGGGCCACTCTGTCTGATGGATGGAGTATTTTAACACAATTCGGTGGGGCCTACTACATCCTAGGGAGAGGAAAAAGAGAGAGAGAGAGAGAGAGAGAGAGAGAGAGAGAGAGAGAGAGAGAGAGAGAGAGATACGGTGAGATAGAGGGGAGGGACCCCGCCACTATGGGCCCTCCATTGATACAATACATAGATCACAATGGGTCCCACCAACAAGTGGGCCCTTAAATGGAAATCAACGGTGGACCACCCACTTCTTGTGCTCCTCCTTGCTCCCTTAGCCTCCTTAGCTCATAGCCTCCTCTTTCAATGCTGGTTGATGATGATCCAACGGTTGAGATGGGAGATGTGAGAGTAGGGGAAAGTGGGCCACACTTAGAGAGTGAGAGAGCTTGGAATGTATGGAATTTTTGGCTTGGGAGAGTGTTTGAGAAAATGAAAGAAAGATAATAATAAGAGATATGGATGGAGTGGTGGGTGTAAGGAAAAGGGATGGGAAAGGTATGGTTTGGTTTGATTTTTTATAAAAGAGGGATGGTTAAGAGAGAGAGAGTTGACTTGTGAAAAGGGAGGGATGGGTTATTGTACTCACGACATGGTGTGTACTTGACATGATTTGATGGGACATCTCATAGAGATTCCCACGTAATTCGCAACGTGCGGTGTTTCTTCGGAATGAACGCAGACCGACATCTTCCAGCCTAGGTATCGGTTCGGTATGCGAGTCGCGGCATTAGAACCACGGCGACGACGCGGTCGCCAAGATACAGGTTTCGGGTCGAGCCAACTTCGGCATGCGGGACTCAGCTTAGGATCACGCATAATGTCAGAAACGGGTCGAGGATTGGCGAAATTCGACCGGAAGGATCGCGAAGTCCTACAGAATGGTACGGTCTAGGTTACGGGTCTTACAGTCTATCTGGTGCAACCGCACGATTGGGTGAGTGGAAACTCAGTGGAAATTTTTCTCATAGATTCAACCATAACACATTATTCCAAAATAGGTTAACCAGTCATATTCGATACATAGGGCAATACAACTATATATACATTTGCATGAATGTATGAATGTATGTTTGTAACGCCCAGGAAATTGGGGGTCGTGCATACACTTGACTCCCAAGTTCCTGGGCATTACTTATAACTAACTTTTCACTGTTTTATGTCTAATCAGGTTTAAATGCTCAGTATGGAATTACTTGAAGCATGAATCACAATCATAACAAGTTTACTGAATTGAAAGAGGTTAAATATATACAAATATAAAAGAAAGTATATGGGTCACTCAAGGCGTTGCCCAACAAATCACAAAAAATTGATATACACTCAGAAAATAAAGCTGAGTCCACTACTCAGCAATCCAGAATCCCGTCTACTGATCCGATGAAGACCCGCTCATCAACAGGAAGTAGGACAGGTAGTCCTCCTCGTCTACACTCGTGCCGCTAGGCTCCTCGTACTCCTCGTCACCTGTAACTATGAACGGGTCTGGTTGGTGTTTTAAAACACCGTCTCAGAGTGGGAGTGAGTGATCAACTCAGTGGGTGCTATTCGTCTCAAGTTATAACAGGCATCAATTATAGCATGAACTTAATGAAAAGCAGTTAATCATATACATCTAGCTAATCTTGTTAATGTGCATGCGTGCTGGATGGTATGATTCATTCCCTCACCACAATGCTCCCTCGACCGACTCCATCTAATGATCGCGTATGGCAACACTTCCTTAGAGCGACCTCAACTTCCGAGTCGCCACCCTAACTAATGTGATGCAATGCGATCGTATTAGCCGAGTTATTGGTTAAGTCCATTCATCCAGCAGGTTAGGAAATCTGATACACCCCACATATAAATGCCCTAAGCTGATTGCGAGGCCAAGGCCCCATCAACGCGTGAGGCCGAGACCCCGCAGTCCGTGATCCCGTCGGGTTCCTCATCCCCAACTTCAAGCACATGAGGAGTGCCGAGACAAAGGGATCGCTCGCGGTCACTACGGGGAGGTACGATACCCCAGAGTAGGCCGACAGCTTGATCACAGTGTCCCATTCCACCATGCCCGGCTCATGAGGCTGTGGACCAGTTTCAAGTGGGTTATTAATGGGCTACAATAGTTGTAGGGTGATTCAGGTTCCATACATATGTGAGCAAACAGGGTTAATAAATAGGGTTGGTCAGATAATAGGCTAGACCACATGAGTCGGGTGAGCGTGAGATGAGTGACATCGGGCACAAGGGACCCATGTAGTCGAACTACAGCCACCCTAACACACCTGCCCAAACCCACCGGTCTAGCCATAGCATAGTCCTACCGATGGGACTACCGTCTCTCCCCATGTTCCTGACCAACCCAAGGGCATGAGGGGATCCATAGCATGCCAATTCTACAGATTATTAACGAGCATAGCGACCACATGTTCTCATGCATCTCATATACCATTCAGATTCTCATAGCAAACAAGACTAACCATAACATGGAACAAGTGCATGCGAGTTATGTGTGTGTGTGTGAGGAAGTTAAGCACTTCCTCTAATTCCAAAAATTATGTACACAAGGGTAATAAATCATACACACATTGAAACACCACATATGAGGAAAAAGGATAGAATAATCATGAGCAAACTATCAACCATACATAATATCATGTGAGAGGTAAGATCAACACCCATATGAAAGCTAAGCATGTAATCCATACAATTTCAACAATATATAACTCCTAGGGTTTCTCTAGATTATTCAATCATCGCATCAAAGCAATCAAAATCACTAACCCCACACTAAAATTGGTGTTAGGCTACCTAAGAACAATAGTCCACACCTTAGGATTCGTTGGAGACTTGAAAATGACCTAGGAATGTCGATTTGGGGGCCGGTTGGTCGAAATCCCTAAAGCAAGTTCATACATGTGAGAAATTCATGCAAAAACCCCCTTCCTCACAAGGGTTCTTAGGCAAAGGGAGGAGGAACCTTACCTAGATGATTGACAGACAATTTTGGTGGTTGTAGCTTGAGGAGAGGTAGGGTTTTGCAAGATGGGACTCCCTTGGGCCCTACTTTGATCTATGGCCCACCTTCACTCTCCTTCACTCTCCCTTCCTCTCTTCTTGCTATCTTCTTTCTCCCTTTCCACTCTTCTCTCTTTCTTTCCCTAGGGCAAATTCGTATGAAGAGAGGGGTGCAAAAAAAAAAACCCCTTTTATAATGCCAGATTTGGTGCAAATGGCCCTAAGCTTCCACAATTTCCTAAAATAGACTACTAGGACTCCCTATTGGTGCTGGGGCGGCCCTAACACCCCTCTGGCCACCAAACTTGGTGTGTAGGTATCTTATGGCCTGATTAGAGTCTCTGCAAGTTTTGAGGACAAATGGATGAATAGATATATGATCTGAGTAAGCGTTTTCGACCTTTAAGTGGCCCTATGGGGGCCATTCTGGTGATTGGAGCAGCTTTGGTGGCCCTCTAGCCTTGAGACTTATAGGACGGATGCTCCATGACCCGATGAAGGGCCATGCAAAATTTGAAGGCGATCGGATATGAGGTTTGGTCACACAGGTCTGATTTGCGATCAACGGTCACCGTGCCACGATCGGGTCCCAGATTTGGTGGACGGGTGTAGAAAAATACAATAAACTTTCACCGTAAATTTAAAAAAAATCCGACTGCTGGAACGTGTAGTATCTAGGTTTTATTTGCAAGTGCCAGATTCTCATTCTGGCATTGGTGGGGTGCATTTGGCAAGTGTCAAATTCTAATTCTTGGTGTCCACTGGGTTCGCAGTCTGCGATGGATCACAAACCCAGTGAGATCTTCAGTTCTCTAAATTTTTAGATTTTTCTGACCTACCTCGGTCGCTGAGTGGCCCACACAGGCTGTTGTTAAGTGTAAACAAGCCATCTGGCTTGGTGGCCCACACTTTGTCCCATCATAACTAGACTAGTCCACCCCATAATAAACTAACATTGAGTGCTAATGGTTATTAAGTGATATTATAAGTTAATTAATAAAAAAATTAAGAATTTTTGGAAATCTAAAACAGTGAAAATTCGGGATGTTACAATGTTCAAGTCACAGATCTAGGTATGCAATCTAGCTGTCAAAATAAAAGACTACACATGGTAGGTAGACTACTTGAAAAAGGCCATGAAGGTGAGTGCGCCCAAGGATGACCTCTTGGAAAAAAAATATTCAAGGTACGTCCGAGGAAGTATTTAAAATCCTGGAAAAGCCTCATGAAAGGAAAGAGCGCCCAAAGTGCAACAACTGCACATGCTCTGGCCGTCGAACCAAGTGTGGCTTACATTGAGTACCTGGAAAAACTCATATGTCATGCGTGGTGTCATGCACCATGATACTCAAGTACATACCATAGGATTGACAAGATTATTCTCACAAACATGATCAAGGTTTGTGATCTTTTAATATGATATCGATCGACCACACATGAGTGCCATATAAATCCATCTACTCTGATCAAGGTTCAACTGAGGCCCATAAATGTAGTATATCATATCAAGTTCTCATAACATCCCACCAAAGGTGGCATTCCACACTTAGGCCTCATTATACAACTTTGAGAATAGATGGAAACATCAGTTCATATGTCGTTATTTAGTAGAATGTAACTCCAAGTTGGATCATTACTAACATGACTTGGAGAGTACTATACCAAGTCCCAATCCCATGTTTGTTACATATAGAAATCGAGTAAATAGACATTTGCATATTGGCTCATTCTCAACACAACCAATTAAGAATGAAAGAATTAGCGTACTCTTCCAAAACTTCATACATATTAGATTCAAATTAAAATGGTTCTAGCATATGAAATGGATTATGGAGTGTACTTACCATTTAGATGGAAGTAAGATTTACTACTTCTTAACATACTTAATAAAATGTACATATAATTAGGCAGTTCTAGATATGGAAATAAGAGTATGATGTGAATTTCTACAAGATATCTTAGAACAATGAGATATGAACATTGCCATATGATTAGTGAAATTAATTCAAAGGAAATAAAACTAACACATGCACAATTTATATCTCCACAATTTCAAGTTTAATAATATTTTAGAATTTAATGTAATGAAGAAGCAATGGGGGATATCCCTCACCTTGGTATTGATCTTGGTTCATTGTTCTTACAAGAGGAGTCCAAGATGCTTGTTCTTTGATTTGAAGGGGATTATCCTTCAGACAAGATGACAGTGGGTGACAATACCTGTTGCAATATGTTACAGGATTTTAGTGAGTTATTGTAGGTTTCAGCGAGTCGATATCGAGTTAACTCGGTAGAACATCTCAACCTACAACTAGTTGATTTTCCATTTGAGAAAACCCACCTGTTGTAGGGTTCTGATGTTGAGGTCCTGGATGTATAGTGAATGCTTTAAGCTTCAAGTAAGGATACGTCTTGGTTATTTAATTTAGGCGTTAATCATTAAGCTACTCAGTTAGTCATTTAGACATCCACTAATTTAGACGTACAATCTTAACATAGATTAGTTCGGTTAGGATACCTGAGCTGAGGTTGGTTTTAGGGGCTGAATCGGAAGGGTCCTCTGATCCGACATGAGGCAGGATCCCACCTGAAATCTAGATGGAAGCTGTACTTAGAAATCCCTCGACTCAGTTGACCCATTCGACGATTAAGTGTAGTACTCTAGCAGTGGTCGAGATCGATCCAAAATACTCTATGGTGTGGTTGTTTTGGGGCAAACCGACCACAACCATGCAGTCGGATTAAGGTTTTCACCTTGGGACATGTAGCTGAGTCACTCAGCTCGAAACTGAGTTGAGGT
Source organism: Magnolia changhungtana (assembly GCA_030180095.1). Classification (NCBI taxonomy): domain Eukaryota; kingdom Viridiplantae; phylum Streptophyta; class Magnoliopsida; order Magnoliales; family Magnoliaceae; genus Magnolia; species Magnolia changhungtana. The sequence goes on from JASAUF010000502.1 coordinate 12,444,511, forward strand.
GGCTGTGAACTCAGTCAGTCAAGCCGACGAGTTCGCCATTAATAGAGGGAGGGGCGATTAGGATTACCTGACTCAAGACATTGTTCGGGTGCTGACAGGTGGTTTGGGATGACTGGCTCCACAGTAGATGAAGCAGCTAGACGATGGTTGGAGTACGAACATAGCTAGCTCGGGACGAGTCGAAACAGCAGCCGCAAACCAATTCCAGCAATTGTTTCCCCACCAATCACTCTCACTAGCTTCCTACTTCTCCTTCTCTATTCTCCCTCTTCAGTCTACTTTTAGAACCAAATGACTCGGGTTGAGTTGTGTTGTTATTGAGCCAGCAACTCGCTCATGCGACATTCTCTCACTCTCTCCATCTCTCTCTTTCTATTTCTTTTCTCTTTCTTGCCTTGGGATTCGCCCTAAAATCGGCTATTTATTGCCGTTTCCGTTGCTGGAAATATCCACAGCTAATCACAAGGATTAGTGTAGATGTAATATGCATTAGATGAGGACGGATGGCCATCAGGGTCTTCCCATCGGTTGGAAATTGAGCATGGGCCCCAGATTTAAACTCTGACAAGCATTAAAGGGGGTGAGCCACAAGATGGACAACTTAGTTTTGAGAAAAGGTTGACCCATCAAGATCCGTTACTGTTAGTCGGGTTGGGGAAGATGATTGGTTGGTAATGGTGTTTTCCTATTGGGTGGTTTATCCATAGATCAGGGCCGTTTGGACGGTCCCGATATGGTCTAAAAGCTATGTGGGGTCCACTTAATGGTGCAGGAAGCGTCGTTGATCAAGACAATCCACTACAGCAAAAAATCATGTGCTGTTACAATTTCTCAATATTTTCTCATTGATAGGAAAAATATCAAGTCGCCCTATTTTAGATGTCTAGGATTTTCCTGAGGGAAGCTTCTAGGCACCAATGAACGGACGAGATACATTGTCACCATAAGTGGAAAGATCCTTTCCACTTTCCGACGTGTAGGTGTGCATTTTTAGAAATGGTAAGCACCAATGCATGGGTGGTAACCGACCATTCCGAATGGTCGGATTCTCCAGCAACACGAGCGATGTGGATTTTCTCTCCCCGTCAGCACCTTCCTTTTGTAATGCCCGTCTAGTCGTTGCTCGTGCTTGCGTAAGGAACTTTCAATCACCAATCCAGGCGTGGTTAGGATCGGTGAGACTCTATAAATCAGATGGACAGTCTATATTTAGTTACTGTATTCGGATGAATGTGATCAACGTCCACGAATAGGGTCCAGTTTGAAAAGGGCGCTGGGTGGGAGAAATTTTCGAATTTCCAGCCCATTTGCGAATTTCATCGGGTCAAAGCTGCTTTGACCCAATGACTTGATCCAGTGAACAGCGTACGAACATTATTGGTGTACACGCACGACTTGGACGTGGGGTCCACGTCATGATCTGGTTTGATCCATGCTAACTATAAGTCTAGGAGGTTCACCTAGAGTCTACGACTTAGCATGTACAAAGGGTTAAGTCTTTGTCTTTCGAAGGTTTGTAATTGGTGAGTGATAGATTATCATGGTTTTCAATTACCTCTGGTTAATCGGAGCCACAGGTTCCTTGTACGGTGTTTACCAATCGCCTTGGACCAAAGGTTAGCTCGTTTCTACTCTTATAAAGGCTGGTACTAGAAGTCTTAGCGTCGGTCATTCCAGTTAGATGGTTAGTCCTCATTCAGTTGTGTTAGTTAGTATCACGGGTTGTTTAAAGTCAGATAATTGTTTTTAGTTAGATTGTTAGTTTCAAGTGGGGTGGTTTGCCTATTTAAATTGTAAGTTTATGTAAAGAAGGGAAATATTTTAAGGTCATTACATCACTAGACACGAGTATGTATATATTAGACTACGAGGAAGCCTCCAGCAGGAGTAAACATAAGTCCTTAGAATAGGACAAAAGTTTGTGGTGAGCCTATAGAAACCACATAAGTCTTCGAGGGAGATGGTTCTTATGTAAGATTATAAAGGTTAGATGTAAACCTGATTTAAAACATCCGATAGTGAAATCTGGTACACTCATGTGTTGAGTGCGTCCACCGAGTATGGAATAGGGAAATTAAACCATTATACATGCTTGTATTTATAATTGTCTTTAAGCAATTATTTAATTTGCTTATGTGATTGTTTAGATGAATGTTAGGTATTAATAGCTAACACTTCCTAGACACATATGTATACTATCTTATATAAACTAGTTACTTTATAGGTATATGATTAATAGTTTATATGATTAGACCCACTAACGACTTGGAAGCTTTAATATTACATTGTTTTACTTAGCTTTAATTGGGATTTGGTTTAAGTAGGCAATTTAATTTAATTGGCATAAATTTTATTTGGTGCTAATCACCCCCAGGGACAGCCACCCTTCTATACCTTCATCTAGCTTCTGCGCATAGTCATGGTATCTTATTTTGTGCATTTTCAATTAGTATAAGAGTGGGTAGATTTTGAAGGGCTTAACCACCTAGAGTTGATCTATAAGAGTTAGAATGATATTTACTAGCAAACGGAGTTGTTATATGGAGGGTTTATCTTTTGAGTTTATACATATAACTAGATTTTTTGAAAATTCAAAATTAACCAATTATCACATTTGCAAGGGTTATGGTGACAGTAAAATGGGATGAGTTTGAGGATTTTAAATCAAATTATTATGAAAAATCTCATAGTATTGGAGAGCTTTGATCAATACGCACCTTAATGGCATCCAACCCCTTTACTCTCCCTACAACTAAAGACATGGGAAAAGTATCCAACCATAATATCTCGGATGAAGTAGGACCTCCTCCTCCAATAGTGAAGAAAATGATGAGGAGGAAGATGTCGATTTACAAGATGCTTATAACTAACTTTAAAAAAGAAAAAAAAAAAAAAGCATGAAATTGATAAAAATGTTGGGGTTGGTAAAAGCTGAAAGGATTCAATTGGCTAACCAATTAGAACAAGTTGAATTTGAAATTTTCTGCTTCCCATAAGAAAAGAAAAACCTCACGACTAACCTTGATGAGACTTTAGGGAGGTGTTTGGGTCATGAATTAGAGCTTCATTCAGTGAAATCTAAAAATCAAGACCTAAAACCTCAAGTTAGCCAACTTGAATCTTATCTTGTTAAGGCTAAGGTTGCCCAGAATGAGCATATAGGTAAATCTTTTAATGCAAGTAAACCTTGTGGGGGACAATAGAGATCTTAGAAACAATATGATTATTTATGTCACAACCTTTATCCTGGTGGTGATCCAAAATGATTTTATAGCTTCATAGAGAAAATCTAAATCCTCTCCCATGTGACACTCTTCTAAAGACATAAGTCACTTGAGATTTGAATGCTGAATCTATAAAAATTGGCAATCCACCTCAGTCCTGAACCATATAGGTAAATTCATTCGGACTAAGAAAATGACACAATTTAAGAAAAGTCCTCTTAGACGATCATTGGAAAAGGAGAAGAAGTTCACATCCCCTTCAAAAATGACAACCATATGAGGGAGTTGATGAAACAAGTTGTCCTATTAACTGGACATACTAGGAAAATCTTTAGTCATGGTAACAATCATAAAGGTAGGACTCACATAAATAAATCACCTACTGGATATAAATCTCCAACCTAGAAATCACCTAAGGGAGATGAATCTAGGAAAATCATTCCCTCCCGTACATTGTCCAGGGCCTAAGAAATTCACACTCAAGTGGGTCGTGAAGGGGGTAGGTGACCTTAGAAGGTCTATAAGAGCTAATTATTAAATCTAAGGATTTTAGCATCAATCTTGTGCTTTATAGTTAAATTTAAGGATTCTAGCATCATGGTTGAGCACCATTGGAAAATCAGAGAATTTTATCCTCGTATGTGAGCTTATAGTAAAATTTGAGGATTTTAGCCTCATTCTGAGTTTAATTGAAAAATCTAAATATTTTAACCTTATTTTGTACGTAATAGTTAATTTCGATGGTTATAGCCTCTTTTCTTATAATAATTTAGCTTTAAAGTTGCTTGATTTTAATATCGAATATTTATCGCTACATTATCTTCTATTGGTCATTTCTATTTTGTTTGATAAATCTCTTTAAATGACTATTATAATCATGCTCCATGTTTTAATGTTTATATTCACCATATTCACTTGTTAATATGTGCTAATAGTGACATTATGATTTATAGAGTTTTTTCATGCAATTTTTTTATTGTTATATCTATGAATCTAAATCTTTGTCAAATATTAACGAAAGGGAGGCAAAAAGATAAAATCCCACCAAAATAATGAATTCTATTTTGCAAGATTTGTTTGTTCTATGCAGAGATTGATGAAGATAGGGATGGCAATTATAGGGGGAGCATTGCAAGTTTATGTCTTGTTGTATTCGAGTTGTAAACTTTTCATTTGAAATGTAAAATTTTAAGTTGTTTTGGTTTGTCATTGTTATGAATAACGACTTATTTGTGCACCTTATTTGTCAATCACGTGGGTTTATATGTCAATGGGTTGGTTGAGCCTCCATTGGAAGACAATGAAGACCGTAAACATATGAAGAAATGGACCATCAAGGAGTGAAGAAACATGTAAATATGAGGTGCATTGGTGTATCATAACCTCAGACCCATTTAGGGGGGTGTTTGACACATGGTATTGGGAAGGATTAGGTGGGATGGGATTAAAAAAATGTAATTATTATATGTGGTAGGGATTGTCCCCTGTTACCATGGGATAAGCTTACTTCCACCATCATATAAAACTATTTAGAATGGATATACCCACCATCATTTAAAACTATTTAGAATAACACGTGTTATATCCAAACCGTTCATCTGTTTTGTAACCTCATTTTATGGCATGGGCCTAAAAATGAGGCAGATCCAAAACTTATGTGGCCCCAAAGAAGTTTTCAATGGTAGGTATTCAATCCTCGCTACTTTTTATGATGGGGTCCCCTTGAGGTTTAGATCTATCTGATTTTTTGGCCAATGCTCTAAAATAATCTCAAAAAATGGATGGCTAGTGTGGATATAGCCCACACATCATGGTGGGACCTACACAAATTGCTAACATTGAGTGGAATTGGCATGGACCAAATGCAATTCCATCCCACCTAATCCCATCAAATACCATGCGCCAAACAGCCCCTTAGGTTTAAAACATTATACCTCTAGATGTTCCATTCCTAATAGGAAAACCTTATTTGATTTTTTAAAGCCTTAGGAATTCATTTAAACATGTTCAACTAGCCTTTAGAGGAATTTTAAGGTACCTTCGATTCCACCAAAACCCCCTTCAGTCCCAATGAAAGTGCTCAAAATAGGACAACAACAAAGCCTTGAAATTTATGTAATTCGACTTCAGCCGAGGAATCCTTTGGTTGTGTTTGGTGCGATCGAAGCCAACTTCGGTTCCACCTAAGCTTGATCTTACAATTTAAAAGAATGACCATGTCCTGACAATTTCGATCGAACTGACCCTAAACTGCCAGTTTTGGTCGAATTAACCCTAATTTCATTCTAACCGAAGATTCGCCGTTATAGATCCAGTAGAGCATTTTTTTTCTATAAATCTAGTAACTATATCTTTATGGAAATGATAGATTTTGACATTTTAGAGACCCTAGTGTATCCCAGGCTCTACCAAACCTTCTAAGATATATCCTAATGAGATTCATGCTCTCTTCTTAGTGATTATTCACTCTAATGAGCATTCTATGCTCCTTTACACACAAAAAATCATGATCTCAAGCCTTCTCTAGATTTTAGACATCTTTTCAATTACCAAATCCTAGTATCTATTAATCTTTAGAGTGTTTAAGTAGAATCCTATATGAATTTAACTTTTCATCAGTTGTAGGAGATTTTACCCACTTCCCATCAACTTCATCACCTCAAAGGAGCACTACATATATGATTTTTGTTGATTAATCCAGTTCAAATATCATCATTAAAAACTCTACAACTGCTTAAATTTTACCAACAAGAATCAAATACGAAATGTGTAATGGATTATCATCTTCTCTACATATCCTGTACGAATGACACTATTAGAAAGCTGTCAAATGCCTTTTGCTGCCAACATGCTAACTCCATAAAATTTACTCTGTATATCTATTGCATAGCCTCTTGCAAGGAAAACAAGGTAGATCTCAAACTTAGTGACTATGGAACAAGAAGAGTAGACCTCTTCATGTGACGGGTTCTTCTCTACATGTAGCTTGTGTGAATGGGTCTATTAGAAAGTTGTCAAATGCTTTTTTTTTTTTTTACCAATATGATAACGTGATAAAATTCATTCTCTATATCACCTAGCCTCATGTTATGAAAACGAGGTAGATCTCAAAAATCATTAGCTATATCGAATAAGAAAAAGAAGCAAGGGGCTGCCACCTTTGACTATGCGACTTATAGCTAGCTCCCTTCCTCTCTCGAGGGGTGTGGCATTTCCCTTAAACCCACCATAAATGGTTTAAAAAATCATTCCTATGTATGATTATTTGGTAGGCCACAACTGGACAAAGTAAAGGACCGGTGGACGATCGAACGGGGATTAGGTGGTGTTGTGAACACCAGACGCAGATTGCGTCTTACCCCCGCCTGTCTCTAGCTGGAAACGGACAGCAGCTTTCAATGTCCACCATGATGTATGGGTCTTATCCATAGCGTTCATCCATTTTTTCATATCATTTTAGGGTATAAGCTCAAAAATTAGGCAAATCCAAGGCTCAAGTGGACTACACCATAGGAAGCTGCGAGGATAATGATTCTCACCATTGAAACTTTTCTAGGGCCCACTGTGATGTTTATTTTCCATCCAACTTGTTCATAAAATTAAATAGACCTAGATGAAGAGAACACAAATATCAACTCCATCCAAAACTTTTATGGCCCCCAAGAAGTTTTCAATTGTAAGAGTTTAATCCCCCATTATGTAGTCCACTTGAGCCTTAGTTTTGTCTCATTTTTTGGCCTATACCCTAAAATGATACCAAAAAATTAATGGACGGTGTGGCTAAGACTCATACATCACGGTGGCCACTCAAAGCTCCTATCTGTTCCCAACTGGAGACGGGCGGGGATAGGACGCAATCCGCGTCCACCAACACCAACCAATAGTTGTGCATTGATGACTTCAATGTTGTGGGGCCCAACATGATGCATGTATTTTATACCCACTCTGTTCATTTGTTTTCACCTCATTTTAGGGCATAAACCCAAAACTAAAGCAGATCCAAAGCTCAAGTGGACCACATCATAGAAAATAGTGGGGATAATGACACCCATTGTTGAAACCGTTCTAGGGCTCAGCATAATGTTTATTCTTCATCTAACCTGCTGATAAGGCCACTCAGACATGGACGAAGGAAAAACACAAATATCAGCTTCACCTAAAACTTTTATGGCCCCAAGAAGATTTTAATGGTGGGCATTCAATCACAATTATTTCATTTAATATGGTCCACTTGAGCTTCAGATCTACTTCAAATTTTGTTTCATGTAGTAAAATGAAGATGCAAACCGGATGGATGCATGACATGGATATAAAATACATACATCATGATGGCCCCCACAACATCCAACACACACACCAATGCTGGGGTGCTGGCATCACCATCTAATATGTCCTTGACGAATAGTCCAAAATCCATGTGTCCCACCTGATGACAACATAGTTCATGAAGAGCCAATCAGATGCTATGCATGTGAGAATAGTTCCCGTGTTCGATGCGAATGAATTAAAGCGAGTGCAATTATGCGAATATGGTGAGAATGGAAAGTGAGAAATGGGACCCCAATCATTGCAAAATCCAGTAAAGGTAGGGGTTATCATTAGGAGAGGGTGTGAAAGATAAGGGATCTAAAGGGAGGAGATCGAGGAAAAAACCCTAACAGGAATTGTATGGGGTTTCTAAGCAGCTTTCATGTAGTTATGAAGTAAAACCCTCTCTTCTTTTCACCATTTCTCGCATTTTCAATTATAGACTTGTTATTTTTCTGATTAATTCCACAACTCTTTCTCCCTCCCTTTGTATTGTAAATGTAATTGTTATTTGCCCCTTTGGTTGTCAAATTTTGTGGTGCCAAAGGCACAATCTATGTGTGGTGCCAAAACACAATCTATGTCTTGCGTAGCATGTTGGTACAATCTATCTCTTGTGTAGCATGTTTATTTGTATGTTCAAGTCACTGCATCAATGCTACAAGCTAAGAACGATGATTTACTTCAAGAAATTCAAGTTCAAGTTCCCTGGCTACTTCTGCAAGTTTCATAAGAGCTACATCAAAAGGCATGTTCTTGTTCAAGTCTCAAGTACAACTCAAGACAAGAGTACAAGATGATGTCCAAACTTAAGAAGATCTTAAGTTCAAGCTACATCAGAGATCTCAAGCTTCACAATCTTCAAAGGTCAACCAACATCTGAAGAAGTGAAGACTCGATGTCCACGCTTCACATTTAAGGTTTGCATGACCTTAGTTTCACCTTAGGGTAGGTCATTTTGAATACAAAATTCATATAGAATATTTTTATAAGTGTTTGGTCTGTTCTAAGACCAATCTTGAACTCTGTTCGACTAGTCCTAGAACTGGCTCAACCTGTCTAAGAAATTCCAAGACTAGTCCTAAGTTGTTGTAAATTTTCAGAATTTTTTGGTTGAGCTTCGACCAGTCCTGGAGTCTACTCGATCGGTCGTGGGAACAGTGCCGACTCATTCACGACCAGTCCTGTAGCTACGACTCAAACTCCAGCAACCATTCTTGGTTTCTCACGACTAGTCGTGAGATGGTTATGACTAGTCATGGAGGCCTCACAACCAGTCATGGATACCCTAAGACCAGTCGTAAAACGGCTTTATCCGATTACGCTTAAAATTTCAAAATGCAGTTCGACCTATGACCAGTCATGATGGCCACACGACCAGTCGAAGATACGATTTCTGCAACTATAAATAGAACACGAATTTCAGAGTTCTTCAAGAATTCAATTCACGTAAAATCAAGGCATCGCTCTGAGATAAGTTTGTGTTAATTTAAGCTACGCTGTGCATATTTCATATTCTCTTTTGTTAGCTTTATTTATTTGATTTTGTTTCTGCATTCCAATCTAAATTGAGAAGCGGAATTGTTGTATTCCTTCTTCTTGGAATTAAAATCAAATAGAGCTAGCCCATTTGGTTTAATTTAAAATCAATTAGAACTTAGAACCATATCAAAGTGAGTATTGGACATTTGAACTTCTACTCCGATTGGTTCTTCCGGGCTGCTACAAAAGGAGAAATTTAAGTATTTTACATTTACGTAAATTTCCATTTTGGTTTTGTTTGAGATTAAGCAAGAAAAATCTCATTGTGTTGGTCATCTGAGGAGAGCCAGAAAACTCAGAAGTGAGGGTTTTTGAATTGTGTAAGCCCTTTTCTAAAAAGACATAATTGTGAAGGTTTTAAGTGAACCTGTGAAACCTATTTTCATAGTGAACGCTGATACCCCCTGTGTGAGGATATTAGGAGTGGAGTAGTAAGTTGTGTGGCTGTTATTTAACAGTTGGTGTACACATAGGCGAACCACTATAATTCTTTGTGTTTTATGGTTTGAATGTTTATTTAATTTCTATCTTTAATCATTCAAAGCTGTGGAAAGTATATGTGGATGTGAATGTTGTAATCTTTTACATTTCAAGCATTGTGTGGAATGTTGTAATAGTTTAGAATTTAATTTCTTACTATTTCCTTTATTTCCTTTCAGTTTGAGTTTTGATATTCAAATTGTTCTAGTAAGGTTGTCCTGTCATAAACCCTTAGTTTTTATGGTGCAAGGTTGTCCTTAGAATAACATTGGTATCAATCTCTCTATTTTATTATTTGAAGATTGCTTTACATTTCAGTACTGTGATTTGTTTAAAGTTCTATCTTTCAAGGCTATCTTATTCTTTTAAATTCCTCTGTTAAAGTTTTAATTTGGCATAGTCCTATTCACCCCCCTCTAGGACATATAGCTTGGCCTTTTCAAGTGGTATCATAGCCTAATAACTTGTTTTAATTGTTATTATTTCAATTTATTTCCTAAGCTAATCTATCTAAGCTATTGATAAGATGTCAAATTTTGATAGCCTTTCAGTCACTAGGCCTCCACCATTTGATGGCTCCAACTATGCCTATTGGAAAGCCAGAATGAGGATTTTCCTCAAATTAATGGATGAGAGTGTGTGGCAAGCCACAGTGACTGAATGGATCCCTCCTACCACTAAGGTGACTGGTATCGATGGATCAAAATCAATGAGAATATCACCCTATTTTTCTTGGATCACACTTCAGAAAAGTGAGAGTAGTGCCAATGCAAAAGCACTAAATGCAATCACTTGCACACTATCACCAGATGAGTTCAAAAGAATTATATCATGTGATACTGCAAAGCAAGCTTGAGATATTTTAGAAATGACACAAGAGGGTACATCAATTGTCAAAAAGTCTAAAGTCCAAATCCTCATAACTAAATTTGAGGAAATACATATGGAGGAAAATGAAATGTTCATGGACTTTTACACAACACTAAATGACATTGTAAACTCTATGTGGGGTCTTGGCAATAAAATCCCAGAAAGTAAAGTGTGTGCAAAGATACTACGTTCACTACCTGAATGATTCAACTCAAAGGTGACTGCGATCCAGGAACATCGTGATACGGATAATATGAGGGTAGAAGAATTAGTTGGGTCTTTACAAACCTATGAGTTAAACTTTAAAGTTCTTAAAGGTAAATCTATAGCCCTTAAGTCTTCCAAATGTATTTCTCAAGAAAATTTTAATTTTGAAAATTCTGAAGATGATATGGCTCTCTTAGTGAAAAAGTTTTATAAGATTTTTAAAAGTAAAAAGAGGGTTGATTTTCAAAAATCAGATGATAAGAAGAGATCTAAATCTAGACCTAAATCTTGGAAATCTTTGAAAGATAGTCAATATTACAACTGCCGAGAATATGGGCATCTAACAAACAAGTGTCCTAAAAAGGACAAACCTAAAAAGAAAGGAATGTTGGCTACTTGGGATGAATCTTCTAGCACTGAAGTCTCTTCTGAATCAGAAGATTCTGAAACCGAGTCAGGTAATGAAATCAAAGCCCTTATGACTTTAGTCAAGTTCACTTTTTCAGATCATAATGATTCAACCAGTGAAGAAAATCTGAATAGTGATCATAATAATGAAGAAGATCTTCAAGATGCTTATAATGCCCTATACAAGGAAAGTTGTAAGATTGCAGTGAAACTAAAGCTTCAAAAAGAAAGGTTTTCAGGGCTTAGAGAAAGATTTGAGTCTCTTATTTTAGAAAAATCTCATCTTTCAGATTGTTTTGAAAAATGCAAATGTGATCTAGATTTCAAAACCACCCTTATTGAAAATCTAAAATCCGAAAATAAAAAACTTAAACTTGAAGTCTCTTCCCTTTTGAGTTTAAAGGATACATGGAGGTATGCCCAAGGTGATTCAAAATTAGAAAAACTTTTATCTGGATCAAGAAAATGTGGTGACCGATTTGGTTTGGGCTACGATAAAATTATTCCTCCTAAACAAGGAGACTCTTCTAACTCAAAAGAGAAAAGTTCAAGTCAAAAGTTTTATAAACATGTTAAAACTTTTCAATCTTTCAAACCTAAAGGTAATCATACCAATTACAAAAATCAAAACCGAAACCCTTTAGCTGAGAAAATAGTCGATCTACTTAAGGAGCCCTTAAAATCTAACTCAGTGGGTTAGTCTTACAAACATAAGAAGACCAACTGTACTCCTAAACCCAAAACAGTTATGAAATAAGTTCCTAAGGTTACCTGCTTGGTTTCCCACACTGCATTCAAAGCGACAAGCCATACAAAGTGGTACCTAGATAGTGGGTGCTCCAGGCATATGACAGGTGACAAGGCTTTATTCATTGACCTTAAAGATATGACTGATGGGTCAGTCACATTTGGTGATGGTAGCAACTGCAAAATTATTGGTCAAGGTACAGTTCAACTCTATAACCTTCCCTTATTTAAGAATGTTTTATATGTTGAGGGGCTAAAAAAAAAATCTGTTAAGCATATCTCAATTATGCGATAACAATCACAGCGTGAACTTTTCTAATCGAGGTTGTGAAATTTCAAACAAAAGGGTTCAATAATATTAACTGGTCACAGGACTTCTGAAAACTGCTATATTGTAAGTGATGGTAGCTCATCTAATCAATCGTGCTACATGGTCCATACCGATGAGACATAATTATGGCATAAACACCTTGGACATATACACTACTATAATTTATATAGATTTTGAGCAAAGGAGAACTAATAAGAGGTCTACCTAAACTTCAAAAAGTAGACAAAATATGTGGTGAATGCCAGATTGGGAAAAAAAACTAGGAGTTCTCACAAAAAGGTGAACTCCAATGCCACATCAAGACCACTCGAGCCACTCCACATGGATCTTGTAGGACCTACCAAGACGGAGAGTCGAGGTGGTAAAAAATATATACCAGTAATCGTGAATGATTTTACCAGATTCACTTGGGCAACCTTCTTGAGGGATGAATCAAAAACCCTTGACGAAATAAAAAGGATTCTCAAATGGATCCAAACTGAAAGAAGTTCTTAAGTTTGTAAGATCCATAGTGATCATGGATCTGAGTTCGAGAATAGCAATTTTGAGAAATTCCGTAGCGATCGTGGAATATCACATAAATTCTTTGCACCCAAAACACCACAACAAAATGGAATTGTGGAGAGGAAAAATAGAGTGCTTCAAGAAATGGGAAATGTAATGCTGAATAGTATGAAGCTCCCTAGAAACCTTTGGGCTGAAGTCATAAATACTACGTGCTATATTATCAACCGAGTTTATATTTGTAGATCTAATAATAAAACTGCTTATGAAATGTGGTTCGATAAAAAGCCCACTGTCAAATACTTTCAAGTTTTTAGTAGCAAGTGCTATATTTTACGTGACCGTGAATATCTGGGGAAGTTTGACACTAAAAGTGATGATGGTATCTTTTTAAGGTATTCTTTAAACAGTCATGCATATCGAGTGTTGAATAAAATGACCAGTGTTATTCAAGAGTCCTTTAATGTGGTCATTGACGATCACTTGAATACACCTGCCCTAAGTTCAGATAATGATGTTCTTTTAATTGACAAACTAGATACTTCATCAAATCAAACTAATTCTGAATTGAGGACTGTTAAAGATCATCCAACCACTCAAATTCTTGGAAACCCTCTTACTGGTGTGCGCACTCGTAGACAAATAGAAGACATATGTAACTACGTGTGTTTTACATCTCAAATTGAATCGGCTAATGTAAAAGAAGCGCTTTCTGATGAAAACTAGATAGTTGCTAGGTAGGAAGAACTTAATCAATTTGTGAGAAATGATGTTTGGTATCTTGTTCTTAGACCTAAAGATAAACATATTATCGAAACAAAGTGGATTTTCAAAAATAAGTCTGATGAATTTGGTAATATTATTCAAAATAAGGCAAGACTGGTTGTACAAGGATACACTCAAATAGAAGGCATTGATTACGATGAAACCTTTGCCCCAGTTGCTCGCCTTGAATCAATCAGACTATCCATATCCATTACTTGCTTTAGAAAATTAAAAATTTATCAAATGGATGTGAAGAGTGCCTTCTTAAATGGTGATCTACATGAAGAAGTGTATGTGGAACAACCAATGGGTTTTGAAGACCCTAAGAACATTGATCATGTTTATTGTCTTAAACAGGCTTTCTACAGTTTGAAACAAGTTCCTAGGGCATTGTACGAAAAATTGACTAAGTTTTTACTAAGTCATAATTTCTAATGGGAAGTGTTGATATAACTTTGTTTGTTAAGAAACATAACGATCATATCTTAATGGTACAAATCTATGTTGACGATATTATTTATGGATCTAACTTTACTAACATGACTGTTAAGTTTACAGATTTAATAAAATCTAAGTTCGAGATGAGCATGGTTGGAGAATTGAATTATTTCCTAGGGTTACAAGTAAAACAACAACCTGACGGTATTTTTATTTCTCAAATCAAATATGCTTTGAACTTGATTAAAAAGTTTGAATTTGAGAATGGTAAGAATTTTGATACTCCTATGAGTACAACCTTAAGACTCTCAAAAGACTCTACAGGTAAAAATGTAGATCCTAAACTATATCGTAACATGATTGACAACTTTACTTAACTGCAAGTAGACCTGATATTGCCTTAAGTGTTAGTATTTGTGCTATATTCAGTCTAATCCTAAAGAATCTCATCTAATTGCTGTTAAGCGGATTATGTGATATGTCACAAGTTTTGCTAATTTGGGTCTCTGGTATCCATATGATACTAGTATTCAATTGGTTGGGTATTCAGATGCTGATTGTGCTGGTAATATCGATGATAGAAAGTCAACCAGTGGTGGTTGTTTCTATATCAGAAATTGTTTAGTTTTTTGGTTTAGCAAGAAGCAAAGTTCTGTATTGCTCTCCACTACTGAGGTTGAATACATTGTAGCTAGAAATGCATGTACTCAGCTTGTTTGGATGAAACATATGTTAAGCGATTATGAAATTGCACTGGAATCAATGATATTATATTATGATAATTACAGTATTATAAATATTTCTAAAAATCCAATTCAGCATTTATGTACCTGGCACATTGACATTAGGTATCGTTACATTCATGAATTAGTGGAAGAAAAAATAATCTCTTTAGATTATATTCCGACCAAGACTCAACTTGCTGACATTTTCACTAAACCGCTCGACAAAAGCAGGTTTAATAAATTGAAATTTGATCTTAGTATGTGTAATTTAAATTGATTATTCATATATATGTGTATCATAGTATATATAGATTGGATAATTTATTGGTTTAAATTTTGAATTTTTATGAAAAATGCATATTTTTTGTCGGTACTCGACCAGTCGAGGAAGTGCTCGATCAGTCGTGGTACGACTGGTCATGAACGGTTCTCGACCAGTCATGTAGCGCGCTAAACCTTTTTAATTTGGGAGAAAAACTCATCTTCTTCATTTTCTATTTTTTCTCCAACGGGCATAAGCACGATCAGTCATACCCAACCGTTTGATTCATCAAGGTTAGTGCATTTTTTTGGTCAATCTTGTATATTTAAGTTCTATTCTCTTCATTCTTGTCATTTAAGTACTTGATTTTAAGCTTTGTTAAGATTTTGGGGTTTTTTTTACTCCATTTACTGATCTTAGAAAACCCATCTCTACTTCCTTTGTGATTTATTGGTACTTTGGTTTTCTTTAAGTAAATGGATGCAAGAGGGAAAAAGAAAACTATCCGTGGTCCATCATCCTCTAGATCAGCTTCTATTACTCAGCGCCATCTTCGATCACTCAAAGATAATCCCGCACATGTACGAGATTTGCGTATGCATAATGTCATTGTTGAAAAAGTGTGTTTATTGATCACATTACTCCTTTTGGTATCCTTCCTCTTCTCCAATCTGTAGGTTGGGATAACATCCTACATTGGGGTGGGCTGCATACTAATCCATTGCATAAGCTATGTGTGCATGTATCTCTAAATTTTCATCTGATAATTTAACTTTTAATATTGATACTAGAGAAGGTTCATTTATAGTAGACCATCGTCTGATTGCGGATCTAATGGAAGTACCTGTTAATGATGAGAGCATCCATATTCATATTTTAATGGAAAAACCTTCAGAATTAGAAAAACGGATGTTAACCAGAGATTTATGTAATATGGATGCTCAATGGACTCATAAAGGAAATGCACTTCCTGCAAAGTATTTGTTACCTAAATACAGAGTTCTCCATAGAATTTTTATTTCAAATGTGTATCCTCGTTCTGGTAACAAAACAGAACTAACTTCCTTTATGGTTCGAGTTTTGCATTCTATCGTCATTGGTACTAAAGTATGTCTGCCTTCTTTCATATGTCATTTCATCATTCAATTTTATCTCCATCCAGGACACAGTGATATTCCATTTGTTTATCGTATGACTGTGTTAGCTACTCAAATGCTAGTTGCTATACCTATCAGAAAGGCTCCTATTCATCATCTTTTGTTTAACAATACTAATTTAAATAAGATAAAATCGGAACTGACACCTGGTCAAAGAGATGTGGGTGATGGTGGTTCTGAAGCAGGGAATGATGAAGAAAGTGGCGATCTTCCTCCTGATGATATTAATATGTATGATATCCTTGATGAGATTGAATCAGATTCTACAAATGATCTTGACTATGAGCCATCTGAGTTTGATGCTTGTCTTCGTGCTCTTGAGGAGAGGGTAGAGAACATGAATGTTGCCCATGATTTGCAATTTAAATATACACATAAGTATCTTAGGCGTTTAAACAAGGGCCTTCATCAAATTGATCCTACCATACCTGCTCCCTCTTCAGGATCTGATTAAGTGTTTTAATCTTTGGTCTGTAATAACTCTTTTATACTACTTTTGTTGGTGTGTGGACTTTGATTTTACTTCAGTTCGTATGACTGACGATTTGATTCAGCTAGTTATTGCTATGTGAACTTTGAATTTTCTTATTTTTTTCTTGCATATCTTAACTCGTTATTCCTGTCTTTACTCTCTTATTGGTCTTCCACTATCATTTCTTCCTTTCTTCCTTTGTCATATTGTAACAAAAAAGGGGAGAATAATTTAATGGTTATATGGATTGTGGGAGAATATGGATTGTGGGGGAGTAGAGTAACCTTTTTATGAAGGATTTATGTTTGCTACTCAGGGGGAGTAAGTAATGAAGATTTTGTGAATGACAACTAGTGCATGATTCTTTGTGTTCATAATGATCATATTCTTGTTAAGTGTATTTTGTCACAAATTTGACAAAGGGGGAGATTGTAAGTGCAATTGTTATTTACCCCTTTGGTTGTCAAATTTTGTAGTGCCAAAGACACAATCTATGCGTGGTGTTAAAAACACAATCTATGTCTTGTGTAGCATGTTTGTTTGTATGTCACTACGTCAATGCTATAAGCTAAGAATGGTGATTTACTTCAAGAAATTCAAGTTCAAGTTCCTGGGCTACTTCTGCAAGTTTCACAAAACTACATCAAAAGGCATGTTCTTGTTCAAGTCTCAAGTACAACTCAAGATAAGAATACAAGATGATGTCCAAACTTAAGAAGATCTCAAATTCAAGCTACATTAGAGATCTCAAGCTTTACAATCTTCAAAGGTCAACCAACATCCGAAGAAGTGAAGACTCAATGTCCATGCTTCACATTTAAGGTTTGCTTGACCTTAAGGTAGGTCATTTTGAATACATAATTCATATAGAGTATTTTTATAAGTATTTAGTCTGTTCTAAGACCAGTCCTGAACTCTGTTCGACTAGTCCTAGAACTGGCTCAACCTGTCTGAGAAATTCCAAAACTAGTCCTAAGTTGTTGTAAATTTTCAGAATTTTTTGGTTGAGCTTCGACTAGTCCTGGAGTTTATTTGACTGGTTGTGAGAATAGTGTTGACTTATTCACGACCAGTCCTGCATCTATGACTCAAACTCTGACAACCATTCTTGGTTTCTCATGACCAGTCGTGGGATGGTTATGACCAGTCGTGAAGGCCTCACGACCAGTCGTGGATACCCTAAGACTAGTCGTAGAACGGCTTTATCCGATCGCGCTTAAAATTTTAAAATGCAGTTCGACCTATGACCAGTCGTGGTGGACACACGACCAGTCGAAGATGCGATTTCTACAACTATAAATAGAACACGAATTTCAGAGTTTTTCAAGAATTCAATTCACGTAAAATCAAGGCATCACTCTGAGATAAGTTTGTATTAATTTAAGCTACGATGTGCATATTTCATATTCTCTTTTGTTAGCTTTATTTATCTGATTTTGTTTCTGCATTCCAATTTATATTGAAAAGAGAAATTGTTGTATTCCTTTTTCTTGGAATCAAAATCAAATAGAGCTAGCCCATTTAGTTTAATCTAAAATTAATTAGAACTAAGAACCATATCAATGTGAGTATTGGGCATTTGAACTTCTATATTCAAACTTCTACTCCGATTAGTTCTTCCAGGCTACTACAAAAGGAGAAATCCAGGTATTTTACATTTATGTAAATTTCCATTTTGATTTTATTTGAGATTAAGCCAGAAAAATCTCATTGTGTTGGTTATCTGAGGAGAGTCAGAAAACTCAGAAGTGAGAGTTTTTGAATTGTGTAAGCCCTTTTCTAAAAAGACACAATTGTAAAGGTTTTAGGTGAACCTGTGAAACCTATTTTCATAGTGAACGTTGATATCCCTTGTGTGAGGATATTAGGAGTGGAGTAGCAAGATGTGTGGCTGTTATTTAACAGTTGCTGTACACACAGGCGAACCACTATAATTCTTTGTGTTTTGTAGTTTGAATGTTT
Organism: Magnolia changhungtana; assembly: GCA_030180095.1. NCBI lineage: Eukaryota > Viridiplantae > Streptophyta > Magnoliopsida > Magnoliales > Magnoliaceae > Magnolia > Magnolia changhungtana. The sequence continues at coordinate 12,462,913 of JASAUF010000502.1, forward strand.
ATTTAATTTCTATCCTTTATCATTCAAAGCTGTGGAATGTATATGTGGATGTGAATGTTGTAATCTTTTACATTTCAAGCATTGTGGGGAATGTTGTAATAGTTTAGAATTTAATTTCTTACTATTTCCTTTATTTTCTTTCAGTTTGAGTTTTAATATTCAAATTGTTCTAGTAAGGTTGTCCTGCCATAAACCCTTGGTTTTTATGGTGCAAGGTGGTACTTAGAACAACATTGGTCTCTCTATTTTATTATTTGAAGATTGCTTTACATTTCAGTACTGTGATTTGTTTAAAGTTCTATCTTTCAAGGCTATCTTATTCTTTTAAATTCTGCTGTTAAAGTTTAAACTTAGCATAGTTCTAATCTCTCCCCCAGGACATATAGCTAGGCCTTTTCATGTATGTATATGCTTGTGCCAGTCTATGGGGGCATTTATTTCTTCTTCTTGTACACCCTTGTGCATTTTAGCTATGTCTCTTTTAATGATGGAGGTTCCGTATATTACAGTGTTAGGGGTCCTGCAGCCTTAAGCTTTATGGGACCCACCGTAATATACATGTTATATCCACTCCATCCATTGACTTTGTTGGTTCTTTTTAAGACACGAGTCCAAACATGAGGCAAATCCACCGCTCTTAATGATATTTGTGATTGAAAATTTTCACATGTAATTCTTACTTTTGCGCAGACCTATAATCTCTTGGAACATTAGAATGGTGTAAATGATGGGCCGAATGATAAAGTTTATCTTTGGAAAAATTGAGACTTATACACCCATTTGATGGCCCACCATATCTTAGAGTCAGGCCAACACCTTTCCGTGGGTTTAAACGGTTTGGCCTGTCTGATCAATAGACCATGTTGGTTTTCAAGTCAAGTGGTCTTTATGGTTCGGCTCACCTCTTACTTGGATCCAATGTTTTACCCAAGTGACATGTGGTTAGTAAAAAGAAAAAAGAAAAAAGAAACACGGTGTATGAGTAGGTTCTTGTGCGTTGAGTGTAACATGTTGCAATCAACGTGAGTTGTGTATTATTTTCTTCGAGCTTTTCTAAGCCCACACACATGTTGTAAAGCTCATGTTCACTCCACCCATGTGCTAGCATGAAACAATAGCTCTAAGATCCAATCCATCCATGAAAATGGTACCATTATATTAATGTTTTAATTCAGGAATTAGGTTGATCCACTGGTTGGGTGGTCCAAAGATAATAAAAAAATGGTATGAAAAATATGGCTGAAGTTCTCGAACTTATTCACCTTTTTCCAATATTGGGGCCCACGTACTGAGTAGACCATATTTGTTTTAGGAAAACATGTAGAAGATTATGACAACCTGATGGATGGATTGGATCTCTCACCTATGCATTATACTGGCACATATGCCGCGTGTATATATGAGATGTATTGCACACTCGTCTACAGTTAGAAACGCCCATTTTCTTGAATCCCATGCTTTGATCATTGTGTTTATGCAGAGAGAAAAAAATACACTCTAGTTGAGTGTGATGGTTTATATGTGTCAACGCCTGAAATTCAGGTAAAGGGTGTGCATCCTCCTACCCGAGTTATAGAATGTGACTCATACACAAAAGTGTATTAAAATTATGTATTTATACCATTTTTCATAGGCATATAATTAAATGTCTTCTATATTCTTATTAACATTCACCATCTACACATAACAACCATCATTCAATATAAACATTCATCTTCATATATTTCTAATAATTATAAAAGTACTAATTATTGTGCTAAGTCTATCCATTTGGGATCTCATGAAAATATGTTCAAAACTGTGAACTTACTAATCAATAAAATACTTCAAAACATTCCCAATTTGAAGTTGCTAAGAATAATAAAATCCTAAACATAAATGAAGAAAGTAGCATGAATTTCATTTAAACATGTTAATGATTCAGCGCAATCAACTCCTCTTCTTCAACATAGGGCTGCTGCCCTTGTGGATCGTCCACTGATTCGACCTCCTATATTGGAAATTGAGTAACTGTTTCATCTTCAATAACATCCATATGGTTTTCATCAATACAATGTTAGCTAGCCAAGCCTAGTGAGTGAACTCATCATGGTTCATGCACGATAAAATTAAAACAACACATTCAAGTATATAACGAAAATTAAATATAACAGACAAAAATATAATGTGATTGATGTATATGATGCAAATATTGTAAATGATGTTGATGATGCATCAAGTGGGTATAAATAAAAACCATTCACTTGCTTAGGATGGATATCAGCAACCTACATATGCACTTTGATAGGGATCACACATCTCAGATCTATCACAAGAGTTCATTGCAGGCCTTACATGGCCTTCCAAACAGATTGAACGAAGAATATATAACATATACACCATGTTGGGCCCCATTGGCCTAATCTAAAAAAATGTGGACCGTTTTCGCGTATGGAATAGCTTTGGTTTGCAGCGTTGAACCTTTAATATTATGTGTGTGTGTGTGTGTGTATAAAGTGGGTCCCACTGTGAGAATCTAAGCCGACCATCAAATAAGAAACCTAAGGTGTATCCATTAGGCCTAAATATCTCCTTGATACAAGGCATTTGTGGACCACATGAAGCTTGATAATGGATGTTTATTTTATATTATTCTGTAAACTATGGTCCCCTTGGATTTTAGTTCAAGATGATTTTTTAGCCTCGAGATAAATAAGGGTCGAAGAGATGAATGAATAACATGGATCTTTCATACACATTGAGATGGGCCCTACATAGATGATGCACAGATCCGGATCAATTACGAATCCAAATTTTCATTAAATATGGTTTTAACATGATGAGTCTTTTAACTTTATATAAGCTCATACAAGATTTGTGTGTACTGGATCCATCCGTTCACCAATTTAACACCATCATTTTAAGACATGTGTCCAAAAATGAGCCAAATTCGAGATTCTGGTAGACCATACCATTACTAAAAGTGCATATTGTTCATTCATCATTAAACCTTCTTAAGGCTTGTCTAGGGCCCATTATGGCATTTATGTCTGATCTGAAATGATAAGCGAGCCATGCTAATATTTTTAAAGGGTAGTACAAATATTAGCTTGATCTGAATTCCCTCAATATCTAGTTTCTTGATTGGTATGGTCCATTTAATGATCAGGTTGGACTGATTTTTGAGGTCCCACCTTATATCGTCCGTAAGAATCAGGTGGACTGTGGATTAGACCCCACATGTTATATTGGGTTGACATACATTCCCATGCCAAAAGTAAAAAAGAAAACATGTCTATGTGGTGTTATGATGTTTTGGTTTGATTATATTTCATATGCTTTATGTGCTTGAGCGTACACTGTGTATATGCACACATATTATTATATGTGTGCATGGGATGGACCCTCAGTTAATCCGCACTGTTCATCAAATGGACCTTATTCATAAACCCTATGATAAAAAATAAAAAATAATTAATTAAAAATTGAAGTACTAACCTTGTCTTCCTTTCTCTGGATCTCTCCCCCCTTCTCTCTCCCTTCTCTTGTTTTTTTTTTTTTTTCCTCTAAGTATGGATCTTCTCCTCGCATGACTACACCCTTAAGAAGGCCGACTTATTGCGAGGTAGAGAGATACGAGGGAGAGATTTGATTCTCTCTCTCAATTCAAATTTAAAAAAAATAATCATTTTTTTATTTGTTTTTATTTTATAAAAAATTTTGGCATTGGTTGCTTATGATGGCCAGGTGGGGTCCACTATAAGAATCAGGAGAATGATCTACTCCAATCATTAGGCATGGATGGATCATGGTAGGCAATATTTTAAAAATGGAATGGATCCAATGATTACATGAGCCGCATCATGATGAATAAATCGGGTGATAGACACCATTAAAATAAACTGGTTAGAGTTTTATTTTCATTATAAAAAAAAGAAATTATGAATAATATAATGCATGTATGACCCATATGTATTGATGTCTAGGACTAGGTGACATATAGTCCAGATGATAGTAATAATCAGAAATTTGGCTCCCACATCTACAAGTTTAGAGAGACACGTCTTCTCATTGTTTTTCCTTTTTTATATTATATAATTCAATACAATATGATATATTAGTATCTTACGGAGAGTGAGACCGGATGACTATCATATCTTCTCTTACATGTAAAACTTCTAACACATATGTAGTAGATTTGTGCCATACAAACGGAGTGAGATTTGACCATGGCTCACTACTTGACGAGCGTTATCTAATGAATCCAATATTGATTCATGATCTTCCATTGGTGGTCCTGATGTGCTTTAATAGCGTATACTTATATGTAGTTCAAAGCCAAGCGTGTATACAACTAATGTGAGAGTTGATTGGTAGATTTGATGAATACATTATGAACTTTGTAATTAACGGTTAAAATCAATAAATTTATACATGTAGGTTTAAATAAATGCTTTTACACATACTCACATATGGGTAAACATGCACTTGAAATCATAGGTCATTACAATAAGCATGTACACAAATAGCATACACTTTCACTCAAATCAAACCGTCTAAGAAGTGAGATCCACTTTAAATGATAGAAAACCAATAACTACTTTGGGACTATGCCTTGGCCGGTCAATCAAATCACAACCACTAAAGTGGGAGGATGGAATTGTGTGGTGGATCTGTTTGTATGATGGCCCATCTACTGCAGGTCCCACAAAATGAAGGTTTCAACTTAAAGTTATATTATGTTTGGCATGCGGTTTCTAAGAACATAAGTAGGAACTATCACACTTTCTCAGATGATCAAATAATAAAAGGGTGGTCCAATTGAAGAGGTCTTTGACAACGATTGAAACAGCTTAGGTCATAAATTTGACACATGAATACATACAACTCAAATTATTGTTCCCAGAATGTGGGCCCTACGATGATGGCCATAACTAAGATGGCAATGAGTTAGGTTTGGATCGGGTTCGAGTCAACCTGGACCCTAGACTCAGCCACGAGTTCACCCAGACCCGACCATGGGGCCTGACCCAACCCATTTAAAATTGGAGATAAATGATACTTCGATTGCAGATGACACTTCATACACAGGCACTAAGAAGACGTGGCATATAAAAATCAATTAGATTGTACAAATCGATGTCACCAAGTCACAATCCTAAGATAAGATTGGCTGAAAGTTACTAACCTATGATTCATGGACTCTTGTTCGTGGAAATAGCACCTTTGATAATTTTCATCTTTAACCATTCAATAAATGTCCACTAATCCGATTGATGATATAAACTTAATTTTTGGTTCATGATACATCATTCAATAATTTGGACCATTTACTTACATGCCAAGTGTGCAATTTCTAAGTGTTATCATTCATCACACTCTACCACAATATCAAAAGTTTTCTCTAAATATGTTATACACCCAAGCTTGGCGACCCATTGAATTTTAATCGGCTAGGGCTTGACCAACCCTACCAATGACCTAACTTTGGTTTAAGAATGGAATATTTGGATAAAGGTATGTCCAGCCCTGCATACATATTTATATGTATATATTTATCTTCGAATTCTGGTATTTTATTTCGGGTTCTGTTAGGCTAGATTAGGTCACTTGGACTAGCTCATTGATAACATATATGGTCAGGTCAAGCTGAGCCCATTTGCTTAAATGATTAGGATTTTTTAACCCGAGCCCAGTCCCTTGTCAGGTTGGATTAGATCACTTGCCCTAGCTCATTGATAACATATATGGTCAGGTCAAGTTGAGCCCATTTTCTTAAATGATCAGGATGTTTTAACTCGAGCCTAGCGCCCTGTCAGGTTAGATTAGATCACCTGGCCTAGGCTCATTGATAACATATATGTTCAAGTCAAGCTGAGCCCATTTTCTTAAATGATCAGGATTTTTAAACCTGAGCCTAGTCCCCTACCCATTCAGCTTGGTCTGTACTACTTCAGAAATGGTTTAGAAGAGTTGAACCCGCGTTAACATGACCCATTGCCACAAAATCAGAATGTCAGGGCGGTCCTAACAAATGATCAATGCCTATTTAATTTCTTTTCATTTTAACTATACAGTAGATGCCATGGATTAGCCAACTTAGGACATCAGCTCTTTTTTTTTTTTTTTCCTGTCCACCGACCATCTCATTTATAGGCTGCGATCAGATGACCACCACAATCCCATCTCCTTAACCTTTAGGAGTATGCTCTGTCCATATGGTGGCCCACCATACATATAAAAGTGCAACCTGTGCGATAGAGACGTTCTTATGTGGAACCGATGAAGCTAACTTGATTGTTAGCTTGCACCATGGTTGGGAAGTAAATCTCCTTTTATAATCAAGGTAGGCCATGTACCACCTGTTGTATCCTAGATTTGACTGCTCTTGGAAGAACCAATTAGAAAAGGACACGTGTCATTACACAGTGACATAAGAAGTATATAAAAAGCATAAGACCTATAAGAATATATGAGAATATTTCGAGCACCTGTTGTAAAAATAATAGCTGGCACCAGTTGGATAATACATCTTAATGTACATGGCTGAGCAGTGAAAGATAGAACATGGTTGAGAGAAAAATTGTGTTGAAGCAGTTATTAGGAAAGGTGCCCAAGAAGAGTATGGAAGGCCAAAATGATGCTAAAGCAGTTGTTTTAACAGTTTGAACATGGGAAGAAGCATCTAGATGGTTATCTCAAGAAAATCTATAAATAGCAAAGGACTTTAACCATGCAAAGTGTCTCATTCCAACCCAATCAAACAACTCAAATCTATCAATTATCCTTTATGTCCCTTAGCATAATCAGTCTTTTACATTCCTTAGTGTAACTAGTAGCTTAATCTTACATTATGAGTAACAATAATCCAGTAGTTCTAATCCTTAGTGGTAATCCAAGTCTATGCTCATATGATGAATAATTTCCATTGAAATATAAGCAGTGCATCACTTAGAAAGGTTCTTTGCAGTTGCTCTATGTAGTTAACTGTAAGTATTTCCTTTTTGTTTTCTTTTGTATATAAAAGTCCTTTCGTATGGAATGCAAGGTGCAACCCATTTTGGAGGATGAACCTGACACTCTGATAATCTCCTAATCATTTTAAACAACATCTTGTGAGTGCCTGAATAGGCAACTGGTCTTCTCAGATTTCAGTCATATACGATCAATTCTGACGTATATGCCTACCTTATCGCTTGGGGTCAAAGTTTTTTTTTTTTTTTTTTTTTTTTGTTGGAATCGAGCCGCATAGTCAATTCTAGCACACCCAAGCATATCACATGTGACCAAATTTTAAAACCGAGAGGCAACAAATTTTGGCACGCATGGTGGGATACTGATTTGGTAAACATAACGGTGTGACATATTCTTAATCAATTAATCCAACTTTAGTAATATGAGTCGAAAGGTTATCCAGAACTCTTTGGGGGCTAATGAACCTGCAACACCTTCTGCATTACCTCCACTCGGGGGGATGCGAGTGCAACCAACACTTAAACTCTTGGGTTCACCATCAAATCTAATGCCTAATCTTCCAAACTAGGATGTGGCATCCTCATCCCAGAGCGATCCTCTTGAGACAATATCAGTTGGGTTACAGAATATGCAGATGGGAATCCAACATATTATGGAGCAAAGAAGGGATTAAGCAGAGTAAGCGCGAGCTCAAGAAGAGCAATCACGAATCCAAGAAAACACATACAATAGATGGATGACCAACTAGACCGAGAAGCTGAACTAGATGGTAGTTATCCTTGTCGAGAAGGTGCCTACTGTACCATAACGAATCGTTGAGTTTAGTTCTATGGGAAACTTGGCGTTAGTACCGCCAGTACTGCCCCCACAATGGAATATGCATCCTGGTCCGACACAAGGTATGTAGAATGCGATTCCGCATGTTGAATTTAGGTGACTTGAGCAGTAGACCAAAAACTTCATTCTTAAAGTTAGAAATCAAGAAGTGCATGGAGGGCACCATTTACCTAGGAACCTGCCTTCCAATAGGGGACCATACTCGGTAGGTCTAGATACACCACCAATGGCCGAACCTCAACCTTTTGATCATAATCTGGTTATATAACTAGTTCAAGAAATGGCAGGCCAAGTTCTTGACTGAACTACTACCCTAGTATATACAAACATTATCTTAAATGGATCGACTGGCAATATCCATTGCCTAGGAATTATTAACCATGCTTTGCGCTTTTTCACTGGTGACACTAGTCAATTGATTATAGAGCACATAGGTCAATTTACCATACAATGTGGCGAATTGGCAACAATAATTATCATAATTTATAACTATTTAGTCATTCCTTAATCGAAGTGGCCTTCACTCGCTATTCAAATATGTTGCCAAACTCCATCTAAACCTGGTAAGATATGGAAGAGAAATTTAACGCCCATTTCTTCTACAAGAATAGAGAGATTTTGATGGCTGGCCTTATGTGTTTTCAATAATTGCTAGGTGAATCGGTTAAAAACTATATTGTTCGTTTCGAGAAAGTAAAAAGCCGATGCAAAGTAATCATGACTTAGGCTAAGTTCGTACAACTCGCCCATGATGGTTTAGAATACAAACTCCACAAAAAGTCTATCAGGACAAAGTTTGTAGATTTATACAATTTGATAAGAAAATTAGCCATTCTTCAAGAAGGAGTAATGCAAAAGAACTCGTCAGCTAGGACATACTACTATAATCCTAACGATGAGGTGGTTACAGCCTAGGTAGTAGCCAAGAAGCCATTTGTGTGTTCGACATTAGTTAGAATGAAAGCAACTATGTCGCCACACGTAAAACTCATAAAGTATATACATTTAATATTACCTGGGCTGATGAAATCATTGATATCATGGTGGCTATTAATTCCTTAAAATTCCCATTAACCATAAAATACCTACGTTTAAGAGTTAAAAAAGACTGAGTACTGTAAGTGGCATGGAACATGTTCCCAATCCACTAACAATTGTGTGGTTTTCAAGAATATCATCCATGACAACATCAACTGGGGATTACTAAAATTCCTTGAGAAAGAAAAGGAAGCAATGCTGATCAATACTGATTCGTTTCCACTTAACCTAGAGATCAACATGGCCACTGTCAATCTTCAGAAGCTGGCTCGATCGCGATACAATGTTGACCTTGGGCCTTGTGATCACGAGGTTATGACACAACAACTTACCAAGAGGCACTATATGTCTTGACAGGCGGCCGTAAGTGCAAAGGCGTGGCTGAGAGAAGGACCACACATTGATCGTGGTTAAGAGAAAAACGATGTTGAAGTGGTTACTAGGAGAGTGTCCATGAAGAGTTTGGAAGGCCAGAGTGGTGTTGAAGTAGTTTCTGTAACTAATTGAACATGGGAGAAAGCATCTAGATAGCTATCTCAAGGAAATCTATAAATAACAAAGGAATTTAATGAAGCAAAGTGTCTCAAACCAACCTAATTAAACAATTATCCTTAATTTATTTTCCTTAGCATAATTAGTCTTTTATGTTCATTAGGGTAACTAGCAACTTAATCTTATATTAGTAGCAGTAATCTAGTAGTTGTAATCCTTAATTAGCACTAATCTAACTCTACGCTCGTATGTTGGATGATTTGCATTGAAATACAAGTAGTCATTCTTTCATAAAGGTGCTTTGCAGTTACTCTTTGCAGTCGACTATAAGTATTCCCTTTTTGTTTTCTTTTGTATCTAAAAGTCCTTTTGTATGGAAGGCTCGATTCTAACCAAACAATTTAATTTGACCCAAAGCACTAAGGCAAATATATCAGAATTGACCATGTATGATCAAGATCTGAGAATACTGATCACCTATTCAATCACTAACAAGATGTTGTCTAAAATGATCTAGCGATTACGGGAGGTATCTGCCTTAGTGCTTGGGGTCAAAGTTGTTTGGTTAGAATGGAGCCACACAATCGATTCTCAAGCTGCACAGTTGGTTCTAACATGGCAGCCGCAGGTATCAATTTTGAAACCAAGAGGCAACACTACCATCACCGAACGTTTATTTCATTCGCAAGATTCCTCTATTAAAATGTAAAATCCATGAGCCTTAGGTACACCCCACTCTAAAAATAGGGTTAGGGTGAAGGGTGAAGGGCCTCCCACACATTTCCTAGGTCTATTCATGAGAGAGACAAGATTCGCTTGTTGTTCTTCTTTCTAGGGTCATAGCCCCCCACCATGTTCACCTTTACAAGCACCAGCCGTGCCAACCAGGCAAGCGTGTAAGGTGGTCCCCACCGAGAAGATGACGATACGACAAAAGAGGCTTGTACACTCGTTACATGGGTCCCCGCTGTAGAGAAAAAATGGGACTGACGTGGATTGCGTGCGACTGCCTGTCGCTGGAATTTTCTGTGACAGTGTTACAAGTTAGGTAGGACCCACTTTCATGTTTATGAGAAATCCACCCCGTCCATCTATTATGTCAGATCATGTTAAGCACATGGCCCAAAAATAAAGCAGATCCAAAAACTCAAAGTAGTCCGCAGGACAGGAAAAGATGGTTAGGGAAATATATATCATTAAAACCATCCTAATGTCCACCGTGATGTTTATATACCATCCATACTGTTTATAAGGTCAATCCTACTGGGATGAACATAACAATATTAACCTGATTCAAAAATTATGTGGCCACATGAATGATCCAATGATAGACATTCAATCCTCACTTTTTTCAGTAGTGCGGCCCACTTGAGTTTTGGATCCACCACGTTATTAGACCCATGTCCTAACATGATCAAATGAATGGACGTAATAGATTTCTCATTAACACCAAGGTGGCCCCACCTAGCTTCCTTCTGCAGGCTGTGGCAGGCAATCCCCTTCCATAAGGGACTTGATACTTCTCTTTAAATGAACTTGCCAATGGTCCACGTTCAACGTACACACGTGGCCCACATGATAAGTGGGCTAGCCTAACTTTTTTTTTTTTTTTCATGGTCATCTTCATGGTGGGGACCACCCTATGCATCGCCACAAGTGCCCTGCACACAGCACACTAGGCTGGTTGGTGCATGTGATGCTTGTGGGGCTAGCAAACCTCTCCTTTTCTTAAGAGTCTTATTCGATACGCAAGAAGAGAATGACACGATCCACGCGCATGCAAACAGCCCGTTCAGGGCAGACCCCTATATTGTGGCCCCACTGCAGATGCAGCACATTCCTAAAATAGGAATGATGGGGACCCTAATATCGGATCATTAGGCATCTGTTTGCTGAATTTGGATAAATGGACCGTTCATTTTATAGGTACTGATCAGATGGTTAGAAACAAGCTATCAGCGTGAAATTTTAGATTATAATCTACTTACACTGGAGCTATCTTTGATGGGATTGACTTATGCCACGTGTGCGACAGCTTGTGCTTGTCTATGGATGTTCACTCTTTGCCGGAGCATGAATAAGTCGTGCAATCTACTCCACTCTTTGCAGGCTGCATGGACCATGCTGATTTTTTTCCTTTTCTTTTTGTTTTATTCCTTATTATTATTATTATTATTATTATTATTATTATTATTATCATAAGCAGGTAAATGACAACGTTGGATCCTTAATCTTGCTCCGTGGTAGATTTAGGAGTTTCAACACCCGGTCAAGGGTTCAAGTATCCGTAGGTGGTGAAATCCCACTGGCGGGAGTGTGTGGGGGTTGGTGTGGGCGTGTGTATTGAAAATAATAATAATAATAGAAAAGAAAAAGGTAAATGACAATGTTTACCGTATCTTTATCTCACTCTTTATGCGACAGTATTGGGGTAAACTGCTATGGTTTAAAGTTAATACATACTGTAGATCACTATAACAATAGTGACCTGTAGCATTAGATTTTATGGGCGGATGTAAAAATCCACCGCTTTAAGTATCATGCAGTGGTAAAATATGTTCAAACTCACGAAAGTACATAGAGCGAGCCAATCCAACAGAAAATACTCCGAATTTACGTGAAAAAACCATTTCGGAAAAAAGTCACCTTACAAAACGATAATGTATTATGAATAAAACGATGATACACATCAATATGTTTAGTATTAAAATAGTAAACAAAGTTCTTTGCCAAATTGATTGCGCTTTCGTTGTCATAATTAACCAGTACGACCTCCTTCTAAAGCCCCACCTAATTTATCATTCCCCTCAATCAAACCATTCCCTTGAATTCTTATGTCACTACTATATAATCAGCTTTGGATGTGAAAAAAGTTACCATAGACCGAAGCTTCGATATACAACTGATCACTTCACCCGCTAACACAAACAAATAATCGGAAGTTGACATTCTATTATCTATATTGCTCATATAATTTGAAACACATAGCATACTAACTTATCCATCGATTTTTCGAATGTCAAGACGTAGTCTGGCGTACCTTAAATATATTGAAGTAGCCATTTCACTGCCTCTCATTTTTGCTTACCACAGTTAGACACATATTTGCTAACAACACTCACCTCATGTGTTATATCTAATCTCATACAGATAATGACATATATCAAGCTACCAACCGCACTTGAATAATGCATACAAGACATAACCAACTTTTCTTCATCAATTTCTAGACACTACTCAGAAGAAAGCTGAGAAAGAATTGTGTGGGGAATGTTGATTGGCTTTGTCTTTTCCATTATAGACTTCAATAATACCTTCTAAAGGTATTCAGGCTGAGATAACCTACCAACTCATCTTCCTTTTTCTGTGAATGTAAATGTCGAGAACCCTCTTTACAGCCCCCAAATCTTTCATCTAAAATTCTTGATAGTTGAGCCTTCATTATGTCAATCTCAGACATGATATGCCTAGCAATAAACATGTCATAAATACACAATACCAAAAAAATAAACTTTCCATCACTTAGTGTCTTGAAATAAATATAATGATCATACTCACTCATGGTAAACCTCTGACTCATCATAAAAGAATCAAATTTCTTATACCACTACCGAGGTGACTGTTTCAGGCCATATAATGACATCTTCAACCTGCAAACTTTATTATTTACCCCTTGTATTTCGAATCTTACAGCAGTGAAATATGGTTTATTCAAGGAAATAAACCATTTCCTTGAACGCTTACGTCACTACAATATAATCAGCTTCGGTTGTGAAAAGAGTTACCATAGACTGAAGCTTCGATATACAACTGATCACTTCACCCGCTAACACAAACAAGTAACCAGAAGTTGACATTCTATTATCTATACTGCCTGCGTAATTTGAAACACATAGCATACTAACTTATCCATCAATTTTTCGAATATCAAGACGTCGTCCGGTGTACCTCGAATATAGCGAAGTAGCCATTTCACTGCCTCTCATTTTTGCTTACCACGGTTAGACACGTATCTGCTAATAACACTAACCTCATGTGTTATATCCGATCTCATACAGATAATGACATATATCAAGCTACCAATCGCACTTGAATAATGCACACAAGACATAACCAACTTTTCTTCATCAGTTTCTAGACACTACTTAGAAGAAAGCCGAGAAAGAATTACATGGGGAATGTTGATTGACTTTGTCTTGTCCATTACATACTTCAATAATACCTTCTCAAGGTATTCGGGATGAGATAACTATACCAACTCATCTTCCTTTTTCTGTGAATGTCAATGCCGAGAACCCTCTTTACAACCCCCAAATCTTTCATCTAAAATTTCCTGATAGCTGAGCCTTCATTATGTCAATCTCAGACATGTTATGCTTAGCAATAAACATGTCATAAATACACAATACCAAGAAAATAAACTTTCCATCACTCAGTGTCTTGAAATAAACATAATGATCATTCTCACTCATGGTAAACCTTTGACTCATCATGATAGAATCAAATTTCTTATACCACTACCTAGGTGACTGTTTCAGGCCATATAATGACCTCTTCAACCTGCAAACTTTATTATTTACCCCTTGTATTTCGAATCTTACAGCAATGAAATATGGTTTATTCAAGGAAATAAACCATTTCCTTGAACGCTTACGTCACTACAATATAATCAGCTTCGATTGTGAAAAGAGTTACCATAGACTGAAGCTTCGATATACAACTGATCACTTCACCCGCTAACACAAACAAGTAACCAGAAGTTGACATTCTATTATCTATACTGCCTGCGTAATTTGAAACACATAGCATACTAACTTATCCATCAATTTTTCGAATATCAAGACGTCGTCCGGTGTGCCTCGAATATAGCGAAGTAGCCATTTCACTGCCTCTCATTTTTGCTTACCACGGTTAGACACGTATCTGCTAATAACACTAACCTCATGTGTTATATCCGATCTCATACAGATAATGACATATATCAAGCTACCAATCGCACTTGAATAATGCACACAAGACATAACCAACTTTTCTTCATCAGTTTCTAGACACTACTTAGAAGAAAGCCGAGAAAGAATTACATGGGGAATGTTGATTGACTTTGTCTTGTCCATTACATACTTCAATAATACCTTCTCAAGGTATTCGGGATGAGATAACTATACCAACTCATCTTCCTTTTTCTGTGAATGTCAATGCCGAGAACCCTCTTTACAACCCCCAAATCTTTCATCTAAAATTTCCTGATAGCCGAGCCTTCATTATGTCAATCTCAGACATGTTATGCTTAGCAATAAACATGTCATAAATACACAATACCAAGAAAATAAACTTTCCATCACTCAGTGTCTTGAAATAAACATAATGATCATTCTCACTCATGGTAAACCTTTGACTCATCATGATAGAATCAAATTTCTTATACCACTACCTAGGTGACTGTTTCAGGCCATATAATGACCTCTTCAACCTCCATACCTTGTTCTCTACCCCTTGTATTTTGAATATTTCTCCTTATTTCACGTAAATATGCTCTTCTAATTCCTCGTGTAGGAAAGCAATTTTCACATCTATTTGTTCTAACTTGAGATTGTATTGGGAAACCAACATTAATACGAATCTGATAGATACTTGTTTCACCACGGGTGCGAAATCTCACTAAAGTCAACACCTTCTCTCTGATTATATCTCTTCCCTACTAACCTTGCCTTGTACATTTCTTCTTGAAGATCCACTAGCTCGTATGTCTCATTCTTATACAATAAGTTCATCTCGTCTTGCATCACCACTTTCCACTTTTCGACATCTAAATCGTCAAGAGCCTCTTAAAAAGTAGATGGATCCCCATCATCCTATGATCCTTTGGTGGATTCCTTCGCATAGGTGGTTGCTCCACGCACTCTTGTACCTCTGTTTACATTTTAGTATCAGCCCGTGTCTCATCTCTGTCTATGAACGTTCATAACTGACTTATTCACGTCATTGTGCTCATCCTTACGGAATAAGTATACTTCCTCAAATTTGATGTCATGACTAAGGGTGATTTTCCGTGTGACTCAGTCATATAGCCTACAACGCTTTCACACCATCACCATAGTCGACAAATATGTTCTTTTTGACCCTTTGGTCCACTTTATCTCTCTTAACTAATAGTATGTGTGATTAAGCATCATAACCAAATACTCGTAGTCTCGAGTAGTCTAACAGCTTGCCACTCCACACTTACTCTATAATTTTACAATCATTTGTCACAGAAGGGAACCGATTCACCAAGTAACAAGTAATGTTAACGGCCTCAATCCACAATTCTTTGTCCAACCTAGAATTACTTATCATGCATTAGGCCCTCTCTACGAGAGTATGAGTCATCCTCTTAGCCACGCCATTCTACTCTTGTGTGTGGTACACTATTTTGTGCCTCATAATCCCTTCATCTTTACAAAAATGATTGAATTTTTTATAAGTGAATTCTTCACCGTTATTTATCCTCGGCACTTTCTGTAATGCCCTAGATTTTTGAAACCTAAGTATATGACTCATTTTTCAAAAACCCGAGTGTTAACCTTTAAAGATAGTCAAATTTCAAATATATATTTTTTTTCTTTGCTTTTCTTTTCTTTTATAGAGTTAATAATTTGGCGGAAGATGGACAAATCAAACATAAAAGAAAATTTGTATTTACATTAAGAATATACGAGTAGCTGCCCAAATGACTTATAAACCAATGTCTCTATGCTAATAAATACAAGAATTACACAATTTAACACATAAGAAATAATAAAATGCATATAAACTGAGCTGTAAGATCGCGTAGCTTCTCTTGAAAAATATAACCATGCATTTCTGATAATTGTACCATGCTCTTTATCAATCTAGATATAAATATCATTTGAGTCACCTGCACTACCTGTACGGTTATATATTCGATGAATGAGTGGCCAACTCAGTGTGAATTCCCTTCAAGATTACACACTGCCGCATTAGTCAAGCATAGTTTAAAGAAATACGACATCCAAAACAATACATGATGCAATCTTGTTTAAATGCATAGAGGCGTGAATGCACATCGACATGGGGATGCTCATCCAGTCGGACTTGGGCTCGTCACCTATGCATATGGCCAATCAACAGTGAAGTACATCACGTTCGTACATCACATACAAGCATAGTGACCAAGTCATCGTACGTCACGTACGTGGGTCTGAGAGCTAGCGAAATGATACTACATTAAGGCCTAAGGGCACGTTCTACAATATCCAGAATTAGCTACCCGTCATTGCTCGTATACTATGAATGTATGATTAGCCAAACCGTTATTATTTCGATTACAACCAGCCACTTTAAGAAAGCTCAAAGGTAACTATGGGGGGCTCATCACCCAACGTAGGTCGATAGCTCGGGCATAGGTCTCATACCACCATCCCCGGCTAATGAAACTCCAACATTAGGATGTTTAATGACAATCTCCTCGACTAGTGGCCAATCATAGTGCCACAAGTGGATCTTGTCATCACATAGATATACAGAAATAATCCATTAAGCCACTTAGGGCAAATATCAATTGAAAGCCACATAAGGCAAATATCATATCGAAGCCATAAATTACAAATATTATATCAAAGTGGCAAATGAAAAATATCACATCAAAGTCGCAAAGGGAAAATATCACATCAAAGGCGTAAATGACAAATATCACATCAAAGCCACAGAGGGCATAAGGGTCTGCAAGATGGTAAGTCCACAACAACCTAGGTAAAATGGCCACTAGGTGGGGGGCCCATTATAGTCACAATCAGTGAAGTTACGTCCCAAGTCTGGATGCACATTTATAAGTGGGGTTTCCCACTGATAGATATACCAGTAA
This sequence comes from Magnolia changhungtana, assembly GCA_030180095.1. Classification (NCBI taxonomy): domain Eukaryota; kingdom Viridiplantae; phylum Streptophyta; class Magnoliopsida; order Magnoliales; family Magnoliaceae; genus Magnolia; species Magnolia changhungtana. The sequence continues at coordinate 12,480,098 of JASAUF010000502.1, forward strand.
GTTCCATAAGCAATCCATAAGCATGAGAAGGTATACAAGTGTAACATACATATGTTTATACAAGATAAATGTCGAGCACATAAGTTAGAAGTCAATTTCAACAACTAGCACAAGTAATAACAAATAGAGACAACAATTATCAGTTGAAATTAAGACAGGAACTATCGCTTAAACTAATAGGAAAGTGGAAGGCTCAGGGGGAAGAAATCATCACCTTATGTTTCGAACCATCTATAAATGTTATCAGGGTGCAAGCACGCCCTTAGGAACTTCCTGAGATAGACCCGACTCGACCTGCTCCCAACTCGAACACAATGAAATCAAAAGTACGATGTTAAGCTACATCACAATTAGGATTATGAATCAACTAACTGATTAAAACACTAATTTGGACTTCAATACAAGGTGGGAGGAAAAAGACGTACCTAGTTTATTCGAGTTGAATCAAATCAGTTTGGCACTCGAGTTGGCTCGGCCCACGTAATTGCCCACCTTACTTTCTCTCTCTCCTTCTTCTTCTTCTTCTTCTTCTTCTTCTTCTTCTACATGTTTTCCACATGCTGGAAATCCAGCAACAACAATTGAACAAACAGGTCTAACTCGGAGACGTCCCTATTCATGTGATTCGAGTCGACTCGTCAGCTACACAAAAAGGGAGACGTCCCTCACACATCTCTTCTTCTTCTTCTTTACTTCATGATAGTACAATACAAAACCCACCAGAACAAACTCAACTTAGTCCATGGCTCGCTCAAGTCGTGCTACTGTAGCAAACAACCATCACACGCACTACCTTCCCTTTATTCTTCCTCTCTTCCCTTTCCTACTTCTCTTCTCTCCCTCACTCTTTTCCTTGACCTTTACAGAGCCTGGACATAGCCCAGACCCATCCGAATTGGACTATTCATGGCCCCAACTATCCCAGCAACTTGAGCAGTTGCGCCAGCGAAGCGGGCGAGCTGGTACGATGTAGCAGCGATCAACAGAGTTAGAATGACACTCAGTGTTTCAACAAGAAAACAAATGTGTTTGATTTGGGGGATTTATTCGATGATAACAAAGAAAGAACAAGAGAACATTGATCACATTTATTCTGAGTTCATTTACATCCTCTGATTCCCTTGATTCTAAAAATAAAGTACAATCAATCAAAGTAGACAAGATAGTCTTATGGAAATTTCAGCAACATTTCGACGCCTGTTTCAGTCATCTCCTAGTACTTAGGAGGAATTGTTGATATGATCAACCAGTCTTCAATGAGATAGGAATTTCGGTAGCATAATGACGCTATTCAGTCATCTCCTAGTACTTAGGAGGAATTGTTGAATATCTCTTCTACTCATCCCAATCCTTCAAACTTTGAATAGAATGAGCACGTCATTCATTTCATCAGCATGATGGAGCAGCATGACGGCCTTTAGCTATTTTAACAGTATAACGGCCCTTTGCTGTTACAGACTGCAGGTTGGTCGGTTTGCATGGTCCCCCGTAAACCCCATCATTTGCGCGGGTCTGCGCAAACCCTATCACTTGCGTGGGTCCACGCAACCTGCAGGAGCCCAATGCTCCTACCTTCGATCTTCTTCTTCACTCTTCTTTCGTTCCAAAATCTTCGAACCCCCTTTTAGAGAGAGAGAGCGGGGTATTTATAGGCATTTCTCAGGCGTAAAACTTTAACTTGGGCGATGTGGGATAAAATAACTCGCAGTCACATGCTTTGCGAGGTCACGCGCAAACGATATGCTTTGCGCGGACACGCGTAAATGATATGCTTTGTGCGGTCCCGCGCAAACTATCTACTTTGCACGGACATGCGCAAATTGTCTCAAAGACACCTCTCTTTCTTCTTTTTAATATTTTGCTTTCAAATCTTCTTCTGCTTCAATCCCTTCATCACTTTCTCATGCCTTAACAGATACCCCTGGAGCTGGAACTTTACCAAAATACCTAAACTACCCTTTGAGCTGGAACTTTACTAAAATACCTAAACTATCCTTTGAGCTGGAACTTTACCAAAATACCTGAACTACCCTTTGAGCTGGAACTTTACCAAATACCTAAACTACCCTTTGAGCTAAAACTTTACCAAAATACCTAAACTACCCTTTGAGTTGGAACTTTACCAAAATACCTAAACTACCCTTTGAGCTGGAACTTTACCAAAATACCTAAGCTACCCTTTAAGTTGATCAGCACCTTGGGATTCTTTGACCACTGCAATGAGATATTTTTTATGCCTCCACAGATGCCCCCTCGATCCTTCTTTGATTGATCCTTGAAATCAAATGGAGGATCGATCTTTCTCCGCCTAAAGAATCTTGAATGAACTGCAACTGAGGAATGATTGGATGATCAGGCTTGCATGAAAGACTAGATGATAATCTTCAACCAAAAAATCGAATGATTGTGTTCGATCAGAAAACTGTAATGCTCGCGCTTGACCGGAAGATTTGAATGCTCATATTTGACTAGAAGACTGGAATGCTCATATTTGACCAGAAGACTTGAATGCTCTCTCTCGAACAGAAGACTTGACTGATCGTGCTCGAACAGAAGACTTGATGATTGTGCTCGACCAAAAGACTTGATTGATTATGCTCGAACAGAAGACTTGATTGATCACGTTCGGATGGAGGACTTGAATGCTCACGTTCGAACAGAAGATTTGAATAATGGCGCTCGAATAGAAGATTTGAATGATGGCGCTCGAACAGAAGACTGGAATGCCCCCAGCCTGTAGTGTCGAGTGAATGCTTCACTAGAAAAGATGAAGTTCTCTTTCGTCAAAACTCATCTCTTCAACAGTTGTGATGACTTTGTCTTTGAGCAACTTGACCTGAGAGCTATCTTTCAACATCGTTGCGGCTGCAACGTTCTCTTTGATCAACTCCAGCAATTCTTTCTTTTAATTCTGCGACAGTCTCTTTGATCAACATCAGCGACTTTTTCCTTTAATTTTGCAACAGTCTCTTTGATCAACTCCGTTGCTCCTGCTGCAACAACTTTTCGATTGTTTCCTTTATTCATGATCTGCATAATCCGACCTTTTGAATGATAGTCTTTCCTACCCAATTAGTCAGAATTAGTATTTTAAGACATTATAATTTTAATTCAGCTTTATGAAGCATTGATAATTTTGAAATTTATATTAAAAACTTCTCTTCTCTTTTAGGCTGATTATGATATTCGCTTTGTCATCGTGCTTCGCATTGCATTCTTTGTATTCTTTATATCGTGCTCTTGGAAACGGCATCTTAACTCCAAAAGATTCAATTGCTGAGTCTTTTGTCGAGTCTTTTCTAGTTTGTGTTCTTTAGCATTTCTTCATAGACTTTTCCTTGGATCTTTGTTGATTTGATGAAGATTCCATTTACCCTTTGTCTTCATCAGATCTGGTACTTGGAGACTTGCAATATCGCTGTTTAGAACAATGAGGAGTTACCGCATCGGATTATATAATTCCCGACATATGAATTCCTCCATATTGCATAAGAGATTATCAGAAAGACCAAGGCATAGATAACTTTGAAGACCAAGGCATATATAACTTTGAAGACCAAGTCATAGATAACTTTGAAGACCAAGGCATAGATTCTGCCCCCTTTCTCGGTCAATCTTCACATAAAGATTTCTTTAGAAAATAATATATCTGAAGTGAAACTTGCAGATATTCCTGAAGGATGGATAATTTTGCTACTCCTTTAAAGAATATATCTGAATTTTTAGATTATCTAAGAGAGAGAAAGATGATTCTTCGCTAATTCATTCTTTGCTACCTTTGAGAATCTTGCATAATAATATTTCTTTATATCATGAAGGCAAGAGATAAAAAGACTTTACGGCTCTTGTCAGCAGAACAAATATATATTGTAATAGAAGACTCATAATTGATCTCGAAGATTTTGAACTTTTGAATAGATAATCACCAATATCTTGAAGGCATTTACTGTTGTTGTAATTTGAACCTGATTAAAGAGAAACGCATTTTTGCATATATTTTATTCAATATTTAGGATTTTCATTGGGCAATTGTATACTTGAGCATATCTAATTTGAAATTTGTATTTGCAGCTTTTTGAATGCTAAACTTAATTTATGCTTTTTGAGCAGTGGTGCTAGTGCACTTTGACTGGCCATACTTTGACTCGGACGAGACTGACCTTGACCTGACTTGACTGGACTAATCTAGTTTGAACTAGACCAGAATGAACTTGACTGAGACTAGACTAGTCTAGATTAAACTAGACCGGACTGAACTTGACTGACACTTACACACACAGTTTAAGCTCTTAAGTAGTTGGAGCGATCACGACCGTGAATTTAATGGGATTTACGCATAGGGTAGCCATAGTAACTCTTTAGAGTTCGCGGGGCTTTACCAGGCTACCTTTGACCAAACCCTAGGGCCGCCAGTCCATCAATGAGAGGTCATCCTGCTTCAGATACCTTCATGAGTTACTACCAGAAACAAGCCCAGGGTATGGATTTTCAATGGGTACCAAATCCAAGGTCGTCAGTCCATCAGTGAGAGGTCATCCTGCTTCAGAGACCTTCATGAGTTACTACTGAAATCAAACCACGGATCTGGGGAGTCATCCTGCTTCAGAGACTCACCTTTTCTTCACCTGCAAGGTCAGACCCAGTCACGGGAGGGCATTTTTCTCCATTCCCCGAGACGCTGTCGGAAGCTATACAGACGGCATGGGTCTTATGTGACTGCTTCGTCAACTGCCTTAAATGTTTATTAGAGATAGGCCTTATGTGACTGCTTCATCAACTGCCTTAAATGTTTATTAGAGATAGGCCTTATGTGACTGCTTTGTCAATTGCCTTAAATGTTTATTAGAGATAGGCCTTATGTGACTGCTTCGTCAATTGTCTTAAATGTTTATGGATCTTATGTGTAACCGGTCGTATAGACTTGGCTAGGCTGCTGAATCAATAATTGATATTTCGTTGCTGCTAATAATGTTCTGGGAACATTTTATTATGTTTGAAATAGTCTATCAGCTTAGCGATGATAGCAATTTTGATAAGCGATTGATGACAACAGCCATAGTTGCTAATTTTGCGATAATCATTGGTACTTACTAGCGGAAATTTTCTTCGGCGTTGGTGATAATTGTCAACGCTTTAACAACAATCTTCAACGCTTGGTAGCGATCATCAATGCTTGGTAGCAATTATTGACACTTGATAGCGAGCTTCACGTTTGGCAATGACTTGATATGCTTGAAAGCCTTTTTACTCGCTTATCTTTCATCAACGCTTTTCATTTGGCAATCGTCATTGATGCTTCGTGTTTGACAATGACTTGATATGCTTGAAAGCCTGCATTTCATTCAAATACACAAAAGAAATACATTCTATAGTGAAAAAATATCTTTCACAATTTTTACTCACCTTTTTACTCACTTGTTTTGCCCCCTTTTGATTAAGAAGCATTGCTCTAGGAATCTTTGTAATCAAAATTATGATGTCGTGACCTTTATCAAATATACTAATGTCGTATTACTTCATTTAACATTGCTTCCAGTCTTAAGCTGATCAGGCCCATGTACTTCTTTTATTTCATACGTTGTCTTGATAGAGATTTCACCTTTATCGATCATCTTTTGTAACTTGTTCTTCAAACCGAAACAGTTCTTTGTTCGATGTCCAAAGGAATGATGATAGTGATAATAATCACCTTCTCCTATTTTCTTCATTTTCCTTGAACGTTTCAGCTGTGGCAATCTAATCTTTTCGGCTACTAACAATTTGTTTAACATAGGAAGTATATCATCTTCTACAAATGAATACCTTTTATGATCCTTAGGCTGTGCAAATTCTTTCTTCATTTTCTTGGTCATATGCTCAGTCATATTTCTTGTATATGAACTTCCTGGCTCATTCTTCACTTTTCTTTCTTCCTGAGTCATATAAATTGAATTTCTTCTAAGGTTTGAAACCAACTGGCTTATATAAAAGTCAGACACTTTAGCATTAATCCTTTCTAAACTGCAAGCTTCTTCAATCAAATCTTGAAATGTCTGTATATTTGAATTCGCAAGACTTAACGCAATATTTAATTTCATGCATTCCATGCATAACTTAACTTGTTCTTTTTCCTCTTTCACCAATTGCAAGCGTGATGCTCCCTGAATCGTCCATCGATTAATGAATTCTCTGACCAGTTCATCTTCTCGTTGGCGAATGGAAGCTAATCCATAACTAACTTCTTTAGAGGATAACTCCATAAATTCTGAATTATAACGAGAGTTTCTGAGTGGATTTATCATTGCCTGCCATTCCCTTTTTGTAACAGCCTTCCCTTTATCTTTCCAGCTCTTTGTCGGATCTCTTGCAGATGTCATATTCACAATGACTTTCTTGTCCTGTTTTTCATTCTTGTTCGTCACTATTTCACCTTGTTTTATCAATCGCTTTAGTATATTTTTTAATGTAAAACAATCTTCTGTACGATGCCTTAAACAACTATGATAATGACAATATTTTTCTTCTTTAGTCATTTCGACTTCTTCTGGATATTTCGGAGAAGGTAAGCTGATAGTTCCAACGGCAAGCAATTGTTCCATTATTGGCAACATATCTTCTTTATTGAATACATATTCCTTGTAGGAGTCGTATAGTCGCGGTCACTTACCTTTAACTTGATCTGAATCCTCTCTCTTCTTTGTTTCTCGTTTATTGTAAAAAATATTCTTTTTATTCTTTTGATTAACAACATTTACCATTAATCTATTAGGTTCTCTTCTTTCTTTCTTGATTCGAAAGACTGACATCTTTGCAACCATCACTTCCAATGCATGTGCTTTTGTTACAAGATCTTGAAAAGTCTTTATATCAGCACTCATGAGCCCGAAAGCAATTCTTGGTTCCATAGAATTCAAGCACATGTTCACTTGTTCTTTCTCTTCTGGTAACTGTCTGCATGAAGCCCACAAGGTCTTCCATCTATCAATGAATTTCTCCACAGGTTCATTTTCTCTTTGTCTGACAGAGGCCAATTCTGCAATATTGACATCGCGTTCTGTCGAGAAGAAATTGGATATAAATGCGTCTTGCATTTGTTCCCACATTTTTATTGACTCAGGCATCAACCTAGAATACCATCGAAATGCTTTGCCTGTTAAAGAAGATCCAAATAACCGCAAACAATATTGAGGTATCATAGAGAAATTTCCCATGCCAGTGATGAAGTGTAAAAGATGCTCTTCTGGAGACCCATTCCCTTTAAATTTCTGAAAATCTAGTTGTTTAAAACTGGTTGGGAATGGAACATCTTCTATCTCTCTCGGATATGGCGTCTGATACTTGAAGCGGCCAGTATTTACGCGCTCTTTTTCTAATCTGACAATTTCTTTGACGACTTGTCTTACGTCGTCTTTCACTACAGTCCTTGTGACTGGAACAGCTCTTGATCCTGCCCCCTGTGGATGAGAATGTTCAGGACAACTTTCATGTCTGTTTATTGTACCCGTTGCTGGTGGAACCACAATTTGGACCATATTATGCGCAAGGGTTGCTAGTGCTTCCCTGAGATTTCTGCATTCATCTATTAGTGTTCTTTGCGCTTCAGCCATCTTGTTAATATGATCTTCAGTGGATGGCAGGTTTTCCTGATTCATTTCAGCCATATGCACCGTGGCTTCTTTACTTTTTGATGAAGCCATAGCTGAAGTAGAGCAAGAGGGTGGAATATTGTCTGACTCCTGCATATTCCCTGCGCTACCGATTGATTGGGGTGACATGAGCATCGGTGAACTTTTCTGAGGCAACATTAACATTGGCGAACCCATCACTATTGCTTTACCCTTTTGCTCTTTCGTCCACTTAACCCTTGGGGCGGTTAGAGTCGGAAAGTCGCGCGTTGTTAATTGCGAGACTGCTTGTTGGGGATAAATTGCAGGAGGAGCAATTTCAGAATTCTTTTTTGCTACATTATACGTTATCGACCTTCTGACTCTTGGCGAAAGCGGGTGTACTTTAGAGCTTTTTGTATTCTGTGTTCTTGTTTTACGAGACATTACGACAGTCCAGCCTTTATCTCCTTCCAGCGGTTGAGGTGAAGCGGATACAACATCAGATGTTGTTCGAGTCAGGTTGTTTTTTTCCATAACAAGTTGAGTCATGCACTCTGGAGGTTGATTCGGTGCATATTCTATCGTGAACCCGGTCGGAGTGAAACGGAAGCCCACTATCCTTTCAAAAATTGTCATTGGTTGTAACTTGTAGTTTGATTCAGAAACCTTCGATCATGAAATACGATTGTAGTTAGTGATTGAAGAATTAAATAATCTGTCTTAGAGATGAAGGGGAGGATGTTCCAACTAAGAGTCGCCATTTTGGCATTTGAAAGACGCCAAACGATGATAAATGTTCCCTGGATATTTTCTAAATTACCATCGAATAATAAGTCCCCAGCGGAGTCGCCATTTTGTTTCGACAAGAAAACAAATATGTTTGATTTGGGGGATTTATTCGATGATAACAAAGAAAGAACCAGAGAACATTAATCACATTTATTCTGAATTCATTTACATCCTCTGATTCCCTTGATTCTAAAAATAAAGTACAATCAATCAAAGTAGACAAGATAGTCTTATGGAAATTTCGGCAGCATTTCGACGCCTGTTTCAGTCATCTCCTAGTACTTAGGAGGAATTGTTGATATGATCAACCAGTCTTCAATGAGATAGGAATTTCGGCAGCATAACAGTGCTATTTCAGTAATCTCCTAGTACTTAGGAGGAATTGTTGAATATCTCTTTTACTCATCCCAATCCTTCAAACTTTGAATAGAATGAGCACTTCATTCATTTCAAGAAGATGACTTGAGCAAAGATGATGGCCTTTAGCTATTTTAACAAGATAATATGACCCTTTACTATTATAGATCAAGTAGTCGGTCATGGGTTTTGCGCGGTCTCGCGCAAACCCCATCGTTTCGTGGGTCCGTGCAAACCCTATCACTTGCGTGGGTCCGCGCAACCTGCAGGAGCCCAATGCTCCTACCTTCAATCTTCTTCTTCACTCTTCTTTCGCTCCAAAATCTTTGAACCCCCTTTTAGAGAGAGAGCGGGGTATTTATAGGCATTTCGCAGGTGTAAAACTCCGACTTGGGCGATTGGGACAAAATAACTTGCAGTCACATGCTTTGCGCGGTCACGCGCAAACAATATGCTTTGCGCAGACACGCACAAATGATATGCTTTACGCGGTCCCGCGCAAACTATCTGCTTTGCGCGGACACGCGCAAACTGTCTCAAAGACACCTCTCTTTCTTCTTTTTAATATTTTGCTTTCCAATCTTCTTTTGCTTCAATCCCTTCATCACTTTCTCATGCCTTAACAGATACCCCTGGAGCTGGAACTTTACCAAAATACCTAAACTACCCTTTAAGTTGGAACTTTACCAAAATACCTAAACTACCCTTGAGCTGGAACTTTACCAAAATACCTAAACTACCCTTTGAGCTGGAACTTTACCAAATACCTAAACTACCCTTTGAGCTGGAACTTTACCAAAATACCTAAACTACCCTTTGAGCTGGAACTTTACCAAAATACCTAAACTACCCTTTGAGCTGGAACTTTACCAAAATACCTAAACTACCCTTTGAGCTGGAACTTTACCAAAATACCTAAGCTACCCTTTAAGCCGATCAGCACCCTGGGATTCTTTGACCATTGCAATGAAATATTTTTTATGCCTCCACACTCAGCCACCCTCTCTTTTTTTTACTTTCACTTTCCTTCTTCTCCTTCTCTTAAACCCATCCAGTAAGGTCGCTGGACTAAATGCCAATCTGACTCATGCCTCAGCAGGTCGAGTTCACTCGACTCGGCAACAAGTGCAACATTTACACTAACCCTCTCCCTTTTTCTCTTCATCTCTCCATCTGCCACTCTCCTTTCTTTCCTTCTTTCAACCTTAGTAAGCAACAGCTCCAACTGTTCACAACCCCAAGTATAAGGTTGCGATGTAGTAATAACTCGGTGAGACCGGGGTCGAATCCATAGGGACTAAAGTTGTACGTATTCTGAAAATAATTAGAACTAGAACTAGAATAAGATCTAAACCTAAATTCTGAACAATTGGAAGAATAATTGTGAATAAAGTTGATTTAAAAGTTGTGAATTTAAAGGTGGGAACTAGGGTGCCAAGGATCCACTTGTAGCCATCAGGATGTTGCCTTGCTTGATTCAAGGAACACAATTGGAATTGGAGTCCTATCCTATCCAATTGGAAGATGAGATAATCAAATCTCTGAACTTTCATTAACCTAATTCTCAATGGATGGGGATTGTGAGGATTGGAAGGGATTCCATCACCCTACCATGCCTAAGAGACGATGGTGAACAATAGGATTTACCAATTTCACAATCTCAAAATAGGAAAAGAAGATATCCAAAGCTATCACAACATCTATTGTAATTTGAGTAATAATAAATCATAGAAAACTGAAAATATTCCTTTAATATCAAACTATAAATCAATGAGGTTCATCAAGAACAAGAATCAAAGTAAGAAAATCATCTAAACACGCTACAAGCTTCACCTCTTAGCCTTAGCTAAGAGGTTTACCCAACCATAGACATCATTAGATCTAAAACCCTAAAAGAAAGCATTAAAAATAAATAAAGAAAGATGAAAAATTCTTGGGAGGCTTCTCCAGCCATTGGCTTTACTCCTTAAAACCCTAGATATACTTAGAAGTCCTTTGGAAACCCATATTTATAGGCTTGTCTGCATAGATTCGCAAAACCACCTCAAATTTACACACTCCTCATAAATCTGCGTAATTCTTCAATGTCATTGAACAACCTTTGATGTTATTGAAGAATGTATCTAATTCGTCCAGCAACTAAACTTGATTTTTCTATAATTCTTCATTGTCATCTAGCAGTGTTCGATGTCATTGAAGACTGGCTTCGATGTCATCGAACAACCTTCGATGACATGGAAGCTCAGATTCTGTGAATTTCTCCACTAATTTCTACACTTCCTTCCTTCTCCATTTGGTTTTCTTGAATCTTGGGGTCTTTGAATCTTCAATCTTGGTCTCTAAAGATCCATTCTTTGCCTTAGTGATTCTTGAGCATCAAATCTATGCTTTTAACATTCTTTTTAATCCAAGCTCTTAGATTCACCTTGCAACACAAACATGCATAAAATATACCATTAAGCATTATCATGTTTATAAAACCAAGATATAAATGGAAAAAAATATGCAATATTTAACACTCAACACACCTCCAACTAGCATTTTGTTAGTCCCAAGCAAAACATGCGTGACATAATCTTTAATTCTCAATGTTCAAATCACTTTCAGAAAATAATGTTTTGTGTAAACAAGTATGAATGACTATAATCCAAAGAGGCGAGAGTGAGAATTTAAAAACCTAGAGCCAAATCAAATGAGCAATCAATCAAATATGTTCTTCATGAATGACTTAAGAGTATAAGTTCTTATATTAAGTTTTTCCAACGTGCTTAGTGAATTCCAACTTACTTTCCATAAAAATACTATCATTTCATAATGTTAGACATGCCCATCACTTCAAGATTAATTGAATATTTAAGTGTTAATTCTGAACTTATCCCCCCCCCCTTTTTCAGCTTTTGATTTTTATATCGATGGTCTTTTTTTATTTATTCATCCTTTTCAGTCTTTTCATCTTCATTCTTTTTAGACTTTTTAGATTTTTCATTCTTTTCTAGTCTTTTCATTATACATGACCTTTTTGTCAATCTCACTATTTTTTAATTAGTTCTTTTCATCCTTTAAGGTAGATAAAATTCTCTAGACTTAATTCTCAATATCTACCAATGATTCACACACTAACAATCAGAAATTCTAGCATTATTCACAAAAAGCAAATTGAATGTATCTTGTGATTTAGATCAACATGATATTCAAACTTCCTCCTAATCAATTAAATGTAAGAGCTTAGATGATAGTCTACTCGTCGATCAAACTCCAACAATTCAATATTCAATCTGTATCCTATTGTTCACACTTAAGGTATTCTTAAATACACAAACTACCACTTTTCAAATAGGTTTTTACTTGAAAAATTGAAATTTTTCAATAATTTCTGCTTAGAAACTAAGAAAACACTGATTAGTTTACCTAATCCACACCCCAACCTAAAATTTACATTGTCCTCAATGTATAAGATATGAGCATGCAACGCACATGAGGCAACGGAAAGAAAGGAGTAATGTTAGAAAAGTAGTACTTATAGAAGGAAGATTTGAGGCTTTTCTAAAATTCTCAATGTGAAGATGGTTTAGCACAAAGACTAAGAAAACTATCCTAATCCTAAATTTTATGAAAGTAATAAATCTAAACTAGGAATACAGGGAAAACTACTTAATCATGTAGCAAGGTTTCTCCTTCAGCCTGTATCTTAGTAAATTTCTCAGAAGGTTTCTCAACAAGATCATCCAAAAGTTTTTTTTTTTTTTTTTTTTTTTGCAATAGGCTTGGATGCCCTGGAGCATGAATGTCCAAAGAAATTTATGAACCTCAACATGAAGTTTCCTTTTAATCTCCTGAGGTGTCCAAAGTATACACGATTCACCTGTGACAGAAAAAGTTTCAATGTTAACATACCATGGTGAATCAAATACTACAAGTAGATGAAATTCAAAAAAAATCTTAGTAGGTGGTGTAGTCTTAACACATTCCAAAGTTTCAGACTTTGGTTCAATTTTCAACTCCTCCTCCTTTGATGGTAAACATTCAGGATCTGTGGAAGGAGGGGCTTCAGAATAATTATTCCTTCGGTCAGTAACAACTACCGAGCTATTGTCTTGCAAGGCATCCACTATTTCTTTATCATATTATCATTAGGATCTTCAAAGTGTGCTAATCAATCTTCTAAAGAATTGAGAGATTCAATTAAGAGGGGTTTGTTTTCCACATTGAGGTCTATGATAATATGCCCAAGGACTCCATCATCTTTAAAACTAGATGGAAGTGTACTCTCTTGCTCTTCATCTCAATGAGAGTAAATCTTTACCGGATATATCTTGCCTTACCCTATATAGACAGATTGAGGATCAGTAGGCGAAGATTTGATGTGCAGACTCTGTTCATTAATACTTATCAATGGAGGCTTTGTATCATCAAGGATTAACTGCTCAGATGGTGGCCTCAACTGGGTAGTTTCAAATTCTAGAGTCATATCAAGCAAGTCATCCATTTCCCTAATCATATCATAATCTAAATTAGGGGAATGGTCTAAGAAAGCCTTAAAAGAGTTGGAAGGGTCGGTTGAAAGGGGCTCATCCTCCACATGTAAATCAAACGTGTCAAATGGGTAAAGTAGATCATTATGGTTGACAACTCCCTGTACCTCTTGATCATTTACCTAAACCATAGTTGAGATTGATTTTAAGAAATTTTGGGTTGTAAAATCATGATTTTCATCCCACTCCTCATCATTTTATAATTTAGTACAGATCATAAGTGAGTTGGAACCACTTTCCTCACACTATGTTTCTAAGTTAGGTTGAGGATCGAATAAATTAGTCTCATCTTCCTCGTTGAGGTCAAGTGTGTCATGTGGGTGGAGTGTGTTAGCATCATTATATTTAAAAAATACCAGTGTCTCTTGATCATTCCTTTGGAAAGTCATTGAGATCGACTCTTCAGGAAATTGAACCATATGCTCATTAACAGAATCCAACTCTTTATTCTCAATTTTAGTATTCTCCACAAGTAAGTTAGGATCACTTTCCTCGTATTGTGTTTCTAGATTGGGTTGAGGCTGGGATAACCTAGCCTCTTCCTCATTGAGGTGCAACTGACATTATTGAATGGAGGATTCAATCACTTCTAATGATTTCCTAATGTTTGCAAATGACTATGTGATGAATTGGTTGAATTGTTCTTGAGATTCCATGTAATTCTAAAGTGAATCATCTTAGGTTGTTTCTGGTTGGATCTCAAAGATAGGGGATCCAAAAGGATAGTCACTAGAATTGATTGTTGGTTCATCTCTCCAATTTTGATTTTTCCACTGATCATAGTCATACGTGTCATATATGGGAGAGTTTGATGGTTGTTGGTACATGCTATCACCCATAATATAATCACGAATAGTTTTCTTCTTGCTAGATGGGTGATAATTGTCTTCGCTCCAATAATCATGTAAGGAATTTTGAATTCGCTGACTGTAATTATTCTCTCGCATATGAACATGCATAGACTTCTTGATTAGTGGAGTATTATATTCTGATCGGTTCTCGATAATTGTTTTAGAAAAATTTTGAGAAATAGGTTGTTTCCTAACATAATCATCTAACACTTCTTCACAGAACCTCTCGTTTTCTAGACATAGATTACCATACATGTGTGTCCACTCTTTCCACTCTTGCATATTCATAGTGAAACCTTAATTCTGAATCTATTCCTAAAATAAATTCCTAAATTTACTTTTTAATAGCAATATTGAAAGTAAGTAGAGGGAAGAACTTACTAGAAGAGAAGGGCTAGAATTGAAAATCCCACAAAATCAAAACAATCAAACTATGTTAGCAATGTTAAAGAAAGAAACAAAAATAAGATGAATCCTAAAACTAAAATCTAAAAGCTGAAAAATGCTCAAAACCCTAATCTTAACTTAATTTTAATGCTAATTAATTTCAGAAAAGCGTAGCCGTAATACCCGGCAATGGCGCCAAAAACTTGTTCACAACCCCAAGTGTAGGGTCGCGATGTAGTAATAACTCGGTGAGACCGTGGTCGAATCCACAGGGACTAAACATGTACATTTTTTTAAAATAAATAGAACTAGAACTAAAATAAGATCTAAACCTAAATTCTAAATAATTGGAAGAAAAATTGTGAATAAAGTTGATTTAAAAGTTGTGAATTTAAAGGTGGAAACTAGGGTGCCAAGGATCCACTTGTAGCTGTCAAGATGTTGCCTTACTTGATTCAAGGAACACAATTTGAATTGGAGTCCTATCTATCCAATTGGAAGATGAGATAATCAAATCTTTGAACTTTCATTGGCCTAATTCTCAATGGATGGGGATTGTGAGGATTGGAAGGGATTCCATCACCCTACCATGCCCAGGAGACGATGGTGAACAACAAGATTTACCAATTTCACAATCTCAAAACAAGAAAAGAAGATATCCAAAGCTATCATAGCATCTATTATAATTTGAGTCACAATAAATCATAGAAAAATGAAAATATTCCTTTAATTTCAAACTAGAAATCAATGAGGTTCATCAAGAATAAGAATCAAAGTAAGAAAATCATCCAAACACGTTACAAGCTTCACCTCTTAACCCTAGCTAAGAGGCTTAGCCAACCATAGACATGATTGGATCTAAAACCCTAAAAGAAAGCATTAAAAATAAATAAAGAAAAAAGAAATATACCTAGGAGGCTTCTCCACCCCTTGGCTTTGCTCCTTGAAACCCTAGATATCCTTAGAAGTCCTTAGGAAACCCATATTTGTAGCCTTGTCCGCATTGATTCGCAAAACCACCTCAAATTTACCCGCCCCACATAAATTCTACTTAATTCTTCAATGTCATCGAACAGCCTTCGATGTCATTGAAGAATGTATTCAACTTGTTCAGTAACTTGTAAGGCCCGTATCCTGGTACCATACCATTCCACCAACTCCCGCGATCCTCTCCGACGAATTTCGGCGACCCGCGACTCCCGACCTATAGATAATAAATGCGTGCGACCCTAAGTCGCATCTTGAAGATCTGAACTGACTAAACTCGAAACTTATACCCCCCTTAACTGCACTGTAGCCGCGGTTCCAATGCCGCGTCTTGCGCACCAATATGATACCTAAGCTAGGAGTTGTGGGCTCGCGTATATCTCGAGGAAATGCCGCGTGTTGCGAATTCTGATAGATTCCGGAGAATCTCTACCCATGCCTTTTCCATCAATTAGTCGAGTATAACCCATCACTCACCCATGACTTTGTTGCCACAAAGAGAAATAATCCATTCCCAAAGTCAACTCTCATGTCACTCCTCTTACACCACCATACCTTTCACCTCATCCTTTCTTACACACCCATCCCTCTCTCCTTACACCTCTCATCTTTCACTCATTCCATCTCATTTCTCTACCCAATTCCCTAGCAACCAAGAGAAGAAAACCCTAAGGAGAGAAAAAAACCCAAGCTCAAGAACCATTTTTCTACCCTAAATCTCACCATCCAACCATCCAAACTTCATCATCCACCATTGAAAAGAAAGCCTAGGAACTAAGGAGTTCAAGAAACCAAGAAGATAAGCTATAGGTGGGTGTTCATGGGACTAAATCTTGATTTTGATGCATGAAACAAGTGGAGCCTACCGGTCAATGCTATGGATCCCATTTTGGATCCAAGGTATGGCCAATGGCCCACCATGATATGCATGTGTAATCCATGATGGGGCAATCTCCATGGACCCCACCATGATGTATATTTGATAATATATATGTAGAGGATCATCTAAACCCTTGATTTTTTGGTGAGGATGGTATCCCCACCTTGATTTGTTATTTCGAGGGTCACACAATTTTGGGGCCCATCTTGATGTATGCATTGTATTGCAAGGGAGCTCATAGTGGTGGAGTTCCCTCTCTATGCGATTCTTTCTCTCTATCTCTCTCTTTCCCCTGATGATGGCCCACCTCGATGCATGAGTTTCATCCACGCTGTCGACCCAAGTGGGATGCCCTTGTTGCCTAAATCGGGGCCCACATTATAGTCACATCCAGCCGTCCCACCCTACTGCCCATTTTCGGGCAGGCATGGATGAAGGGAAAATACAAATATTGGCTTGATTTGGAAGTGGGGCGGCCCACCCACATGGACCCCACCTTGATATATATATGTGATGTATCCACATAGTCCCATTTTTGGACGCCCTTGCCATCTAGTAGCAGGGCCCACCTTGCTGGACTGGCTGTCCAGTGGCACACCTACCTGTCCATTTTGAACAGGCCTGTATGAAGGGAAACACCAATATCAACTTGATTCGAGCACTGGTGGGCCACTTACATGTGAGACCCACCGGATGTATGTTATATCCACACCGTCCAACATGTGGGACGGTGGAACCCACTTGATGTATGTTATCCACACCGTCCAGCATGTGGAATGGTGAGACCCACCTGATGTATGTTGTATCCACACCATCTAGCACATGGGACGGTGGGACCCACCATGTATGTATTATATACACACCGTCCAGCATGTGGGATGGTGGGACCTACCTGATGTATGTTGTATCCACACTGTCCTGCATGTGGTACGGTGGGACCCACCATCTTGTATTTCATCCATGTCATTCGACAGTGGAACGCCCAGCTGGCCTACTTGATGCATGTATTCTATATCTACACTGTCCATCTAGTGGGGCCCATCATGATATGTAGGCCCACCTGCTGATGTGTGAGGCCCACTTGCGGATGGTGAGGCCCACTTACCTATGTGTGAGGCCCACTTGCTAATGAGTGAGGCCCATTGAGATATGTAGGCCCATTGTGATGTGTAGGCCCATTGTAATGAGGCTCATTGTGATGTGTGAGGCCCATTGTGATGTGAGAGGCCCACCACGATGTGTGTATTATATGCACATTATCCATTTATTTAGACGGACTATGGGCCACCTTATGCAGGCCCACCATGATGTATGAGTTATACGCCCAATAAGGGGCTGCCTTAAGAGCCCCACCATGATGTGTGTGCAGTACACGCACTATCCATTTGTCCTTCTAGAAATTTTAAGGGTCGAGGGCCCCGTCGTGATTCTGATTCCAATCCCAAATGGATCGCACCTTAGGACAATGGTGGTTAAATGCCCACTGTTGTAAACTTCCCTAGGGGCCATTGTTAAGCCCACTTCCACCCTTACCTTATTGGTCTAACACAAACTATTGGGTCCCAGCTTATGTTAGTGATACCTATTGGGTTAACCCAAACTATTGGGTCCCCGCTTTTGTTAGTGATACCCATTGGGCTAACCCAAACCATTGGGTCCCCATTGATGATGGTGCTTTCCACCATGCCTTGTATGAATTATCCAAACCTTAGAGCCCACCTTGTGTACGGATCGGGCCCCATAGGAAGGCGTAGTTTATTGCATGATAGAGAGGGCGAGGAAGTCCACTTGTTGTACATAATACATAGTTTCACCCTCTCAAGTTACCTTGTTGTATAGCCATTAGACTCACCCATGAGGCCCATTCTTGATATAAGTATGTCGCCTAGACCATCCATTGTTTAGTACATCATTACCCCTTGTCGTAGATGGAAGAACATGTGGTATCAGGTTTGTATATCCACTGTTTAGAGCCTATCTGAATGTTTGGGATATATCTGTTGTCCCTCTGTGGACCCCACCATGTATTTAGGCTAATTATTATTTTTAACTGATAATCATGCTAGTGTACTTAGTCTAGTAGGACACATTAAGAACATGCTTAGTGTTACATCATGATACATGCCCATACGCATCATTTGTATGCCTGTTGTAAAGAATGATTGATCTTAGCATTTGCCGTTGGGCTGAGTTACTTAGAGGACTCCTTGAGAGATGGAGTTAACCCACATGATCGCACGGTATGTGCAGGTTTGATGCATGACTGGATGGTATGACTCATACATCTCGCATTTTATGTGACATGATCACTTGGTGCCCTAGCAACATCAAGGTTGTGGCCTCTACAGGCTTATCATGGATGGCTAGGTTGGATACTAAAAATATTTAGGACTCAACATATGGGCACTTTGGATGTCCGTGGGCGAAAGCCCCTCGAGACCGAGTGGATACATGGCACCCAATTGCCAAATATCAGTAGGCCACGTCTCCCACTATGTCATGGTCGATTGGAAGATGGTATGGTCTTATCCGCCCGAGGGTAGGGGCAAAGCTAGGCCGAGTTTAACTAGCTCGTAAATGGGTACACTGTCGACAAGCTGGGTAATATTGGTAGATTACTGGTCAGGCGGGTAGTGAGGTCTTTTCCACTTATATGGTTGTACATGCTAGTTAGGCCGAAAATCTGGTGTTGAGTATACTAGACCCTGGTGATATCCCAAAGAAGAACTGTACTGATATATGTACTTGATTAGAACCGACATGCTTGAGTTGCATCTTGCATATGACATTTGGCTATGTAGGTCTTGCATCGCATAGCCTTGGTATGGCTGACAGCATTCATGGACTTGCCAGTATTTTTACTTACTTTAATATTGCATGATTGGTACATGCATTACGCACACATGCACACACCCTTTAAGCTTCGTTGTAAGCTTATGCATGACCGTTGCGTGGAGGTGACGTTAGGTCGCAGCAGCACTGAGGCAAGAGTGCGTGACAGATTTTCTTAGAGGTTTTGGTTATATTTGTATTTCCCTTTCCACATTGTACTCAAATGATTTATTATAGTGAATATGTGGTGATGTTGTTTTGTGACTTGGTTATGCTTGTAGTTATGCTCCCTTACAAAAAATTCAGACTGAAAATCCTCCTTATAGGATCTCAGGATCGGAATCTGGATTATGGGTATTAGGAGTCAAGAATGGGGTACTACGGAGGCTGTCGGCACTGGATTCAGTGATCGAAAATTTTATGAGCCCGATTTCTGAGTTTGGGGCATGACAGAAGTAGGTATCAGAGCATAACTTGGGAATACCTGAGGACAACATCACATATCTTCTATGAACTTACGATGATTAGATCCCTAAGTTCATAATTTTCTGATACAGACACCTAACATGTGTGCATTTGAGAGTTCACAAGGTTGATAGGTCCCTTGTTCCTTCTTGTAGGACATGGTGCCTAGGAGAGCGACCCGAGCGACTCCTGCTCCCCCATCTGTAACGACCTGAAAATTTCCGTACATTGGGTCGAGTACCACCTCGACCAGAAATCACGTAGGATTAAATCCTTTAGAAATTTAACAAAGTTAACTAAGTACTAAACTCAATTAGCTATGAAATCCGTTAGGATCGCTTTAAATACGATCTGCAAGACCCAAAAATTTCAGAATCATTGACGCTAGGTTACCCTAAAGTTTAGAACCAAACTCATTTCCGTCTGCTCTCTAGGAATGAAACGAAACTTCATATTAGGTCTAGATCGCACATGGAGTCCGATTAACCCGAAGCTAAGGAACTAGGACCGCCCACTGGGCTTAACAATCATCTCAAAAATCAGCCTTATCCGATGTTCCACGGCCATTCGTTTCGAATCGGAGCGAGGTAGTGTGAAAAACACTATTCATAAGCCAAAATAAATATCCGGAATAGTGATCGGCATCGTTCGTTGACGCGTCAAGATAAGCAACCCGACCGTCGAATCGACCAAATTACACCTCGGATTAAGAAAAATTTCAGGAACATTTACATGTACTTGGAATTTCTGATCGTGGCCCACTGACCGTCGAACTGAAAGTGGTCCGCCACGTGCGATCTGCGTATCCGAATGAGTCAAAAACGTAATCCCACGTAGATCCATCGATGGTGATCTTAAGTCTGACGTTTGGTTCAAAGAGGGCCACCAGAACTTCCCTTTTGAGCTGGAAAAGCGGCGAAAATCCTATATAAGCAGTACCCCATGAACCTAAGTCTATTTTCGTAATGTTTGTGGCTATAAAAGGGGCTTAGAACAGCCCCTCTCACAGCCATACGAATTTTGGAGGAAACCCTAGAGAGAGAGAGAGAAAAGAGAGAGAAAGACTTGGAGATCGTTGCCGATCTTCCTCCTCCTGCTTTGGCTTGCTACACGGCCTACACCGCCTTAATCTAAGCGTTTTCCCGGCGTTTTTCGCCTCATTTGAAGGTAAGAAAACCTAACCCTAGGTCTGATTTGAAGTGGAATCGAGGTAGGATGTATACCGACTAACCGATTCCGCTCTTTAGGCTAGAAATCGCCCGTAGACGGAAGATCCATTACCCTTGCTGATTCGTTCCGTTTTTAAAGGCAAAGGTGAGGACTTTAAGCTTATAAGTTACGGTTTTCAACGCTTTCAATGTCAGATAATGGTAGATTCATGATCTGCTTGCAATTGCACATGTACAAAGTGCTTTCCGTTTCCTGTTTTGATTAACGATGTGAAATATGGAATTTCACATATTCTAGGTATACGTAGAAATACCGTATAATGATATTTTTGGATAAATGCTTGACATGTTTATTTAATGTATAATTATATAACATATGAATAAAATACTAGTTTGGCGAAAGGAATCGCCAAAATATATGTTTACTTGTAAATGCGCCGTATGTTGAAATTACGTATTGTAGAAATACCGTATACGTATTTCTTTTGGAATAATGTTTGACATATTTAATTAATGTATGATTATACAATACATGATTAAAATACTAGCTTGGCGAAAGGAATCGCCGAAATCTATGTTCCTTTGTAAACACTATGTATGTTGAAATTGGGTATACGTGGAAGTACCCTATACGTATAAAAGTTGCTGAATGATTGACATGTTTAATTGCTGTATGAATATGATGTATATGTATAAAATACTAGTTTGGTAAAGGGACAACCCTAGTACACACTTCCCTAGCATACGTCATGTATGTCGAAATATTGCATTCCAAGTGTTGGTGAAATCACTTGTGAGTGTAGTGCTTAAGTGTTAGAATCTTAGGTAGGTGCTGAGATAGGATTCTCGGCTACCTTAGAGTCACATATGACACTCTCCATGTGGTTGTTCACTCTAACCACTCGCCTACGAAATATAAGTATTTGTATACTTATTTACATAATGCTTTATAACATGCTTTTGAACATGTTTTGTGACTTGTGATTAATATGCTTCATGTTATGCTTTATATTATGCTTACTAGTGTTCTTGAATTACCATGTTATCATGCCGTATTTCACATGCTATGGTTAGGATTTGACTGAGCTTGGGACTATGTTTGTAGTCCAGGCATCCGGTATCAGACTTGAAGATGTGGTTGGGATTCGTTCCACCACGCACGATGTGTTGGTGAACCCGTGTCGTACTTCGGTTGGCGATAGTGGTTGGCCACACGAGGTGCTTCTGCGCCTCATATCGCCCAACTTGTCGTGCGCTCGAGCTAGCCGAACATGTCAAGTAAACCGTATGCCTTATGTATGTTCACCATGTTTGGTCGCTAATGCTTGAACCTAGGGTACCAAACTTACCAGTGAAAATCTCGTTAACCATGGTACCTGGATCCGCTAAGACTCATGAGCCGGGCATGGTGGTATGGGACACCGTGGTCGAGCTGTCGGCCTACGCTGGGGCTACGTGCCTCCCCGTAGTGACCAGTGAGCAACTCAACTCGTGAGCCGATTATGGTGGTATGGGACACTATATTCGCGCTGTCGGCCTACATTGATAAGGTGATGGGGGAGGGGTGCAACCTTTGTGCGTAACAGCCCTGGCAGCCCTTTGTAGTGACCGGAGCATACTCGAAGTTGCAGCGTGCCTTAGGGTTCGCCGCGATATATAGAGTATGAACTAGGCCTGTTTCTGTATAGTTGTATCGTGATGAATCGTTTAAGGGGTGATGGGGAGTGGTGCAACCTTTGTGCGTAATGTTCCCGGCGACCTCTGCAAAGTGACCTAGAAAACACACCATCGTCTGATATTAACTAGGACTGACGACCCTAGATTGGATCATGTTTGGATATGATACAAGGGAGGTACCTTAGTTTCCCAATCCTGCTGTTTGAAACGAACTAATTAACAACTCGGTAATCATACTCATCATGCATCGCATGTGCCTGGAAGATGTGGAGCACTGTGGGATGTAAGCATGCGCGAACGTGAGATGGTGTCGCTTGAGGGAGTATGTCGGAGAGGGCATCCATCATACCCGCATCCATACTTACATTAATCAGAGTAACTAGGAGTGTTTGATTTACTGCTTTATCATTACTGCTTGACTGTATTGATAACATGATAACATGATAACTTATGTCTTATCGTTCCACTGAGTTAGCTACTCACTCCCACGTTACGGGACGGTGTTGCGCACACCAACCAGACTCTGTCTCAGGTTTAGGCGATCCGACTACGCTGGAGGCGGAGCCCGATTATGACGAGGACCAGGAGGAGTTCTCATATATGCAGCTCACGGCGCTTCGACTAGTCACGGACCGATGGGATTTACAGGGATTGTACTTAGTTTATTTTGACATTTTGTTTATATAAACAGACATGTATATTGTGACTCAGAAGGATTCATACTCTGGATAATGAATCGTTTATTTTGTTTCTTCACATACATATATATACGATTCAGTCTTCCGCTTGCTTTTATACAACGATCTGGAGTATGAATTACTGCTTTGGTATAATCTCATTCATGTTTACTGCTCTAACACAGACAACATTCAAATATCATTAAACATGTTGCATAAGTGATGCGTTGGAACTCGGGAGTTGAGTTACACTCGACCCCCGATTTTCAGGGCGTTACACCATCTGAGACTAATGCGGATTCGACCGTATCCGTGAGCACAGATTAGCTCCATCAGATGCTTCAGGCCATGACCACCCTTCTTTAAGGGCAGAGTAGGCAGCCCGCCAATACACCTGTACAGGCCGAGCAAGAGCACGTGAGTGCCCTCCTACAAGACTCACACTGTTAGATCCCCCGCGTTTTTAGGGAGAGCCTGACCCCACAACAACAGAGGGGTGGAGGTTAAAGGTGGAGAAGATTTTTGATACCATGAGGTGTACGAACTAGCAGCAGGTCCCATTAGCTGTATTTCTTCTCTAGGGTGAGGCTGAGCACTGGTGGGCATTAGTCACCCGTGCGGCAGTGGCTAATTTCGAGTGGACATGGGAGGATTTTGTTGACAAGTTTGACTAGAAGTTCTTCCCAGACCACATCCGTCAGCAGCGCGCGCTTGAGTTTGAGGCTCTTATGCAGGGGGACATGTCGATGTCCAAGTATGAGGCTCGTTTCATCGCGCTGTCCATATTCACGACATATCTGGTTGTTAATGAGGGACGGAAGGCCCATCGTTTTAAGAATGGCTTGTGCTTTAACCTTAAGAGTCGTGTCGTTGGATACATGCTCCCGACTTTTGATCAGGTTGTGCAGCAGCCCCATATATATGAGGCAGATTGGGTCAATTCATAGAGGGTCCGAGCAGAGAGGAGACCAAAAAAGGAAGGCCCCCTTCGGTAGCTCCCAGCAGTAATAGCATCAATCGCAGCAGAGGCACACAGACCACCCAACCTTCTGAGCACCAGCAACACCTCTGTGTCAGTTCACGGGTACCTGCTTGGGATACGGTAGGCAGGAGTGTCCCCACCCTCAATAACAATAGCAGTAGCCGAGAGCACCACAATAGCAGCAACGACTGCAGTACCTATCGCCGAGGCCCCAACAATAGCCACACCACCCACCGAGGCCCCAACAACAGCCAAGGTAGCAGTATAGGTCACCACAATGGTAGCAGCAACCTCAGAGGGGGTATGCACCTCCCCAGTAGGCTTAGGGCAGATTTTATGCACCCCAAATGGACCCTCAGTCATCAGGAGGGGTCGTCGAAGGTACCCTCCTTATCTCTGCATGCATAACACGTGTTCTGTCTAACTCTGGTGCATGACATTAATTTGTATCCGATGATTTCTGTCGATCGACCAGTTTGCCGTTAGAGTCTGCTCGTAAGGCTTTATTAGTATCGGCGCCCTTGGGGAAGACCACAGTATTAAGCCAGTTTTGCTCGTCTTACCCCATTTTGGTAGGAGAGGCCTTTTTGCCTGTTGATCTGTTTGCTCTGCTATTGTCCGAGTTTGATGTCATCATAGGTAAAATTGGCTCACTGAGTACCACGCCATATTAGACTGCTCCGTGAGGAAAGTCACATTTTGTATACATGGTGTGCCGCAGTTCCAGTTTGTAGCCGAGCCCAGAGGAGAGCAACTTTCTTGCCTGATGTCTTCTGTCGTAAAGGAGCCCATCGCCTTCTGTATCGTCTAGCTACCGGTCGTTTGTGGTTTTCTCGATGTATTTCAGGAAATTTTGGGGTTACCACCTGCCAGCACACCAAGTTCTAGATTGACCTCATGCCTGGTACCGCGCCTATTTCAAATGCCCCGTATCGCATGACACCGTTAGAGTTGTTGGAACTGCAGAAGCAGTTGGATGAGTTGCATGAGTTAGGCTTCATCTGTCTAGCAGTTCGTCGTGGGGAGCGTCGGTACTCTTTGTGAAGAAGAATGATGGCTCGTTGAGTTTGTGCGTGAATTACCGCGAGATTAACAAGGTCATGATTAAGAACAAGTACCTGCTCTCGAGGATTGATGATTTGTTTGATCAGCTGCAGGAGGCACAGTTCTTTATGAAGATAGACCTACGGTCCGATTATCATCAGGTACATGTCTGAGAGGAGGATATCTCGAAGACAGCATTCAGGACTCGCTATGGTCATTTTGAATTCCAGGTCATGTCCTTCAGGCTGACCAATGCGCCCGCCGTATTCATGCAGTTGATGAACGAGGTCTTTCATCAGTATCTTAATCAGTTTGTTGTGGTATTCATTGACGACATCCTGATTTATTCAAGGACCCATGAGGAGCATGAGCAGCATCTGTAGATCACTCTACAGACCCTCCGTGCACACCAACTTTATGCGAAGCTAGAGAAGTGCAAGTTCTGGCAAGATGAGATGAAGTTCCTCAGTCACATGGTGATGAGGCAGGGTGTCGCGGCAGACCCCTCGAAGATCGATGTTGTGCGTCGGTAGGGGCAGCCCATGAATGCATCCGAGATCCGCAGTTTCCTTGGTTTGGCAGGCTACTACCGATGTTTCATTGAGGGATTCTCCCGTATTGTAGCCCCATTGACCAGGTTGACCCGGAAGGGCGCTGAGTTTGTTTGGAGTGACCCATGTGAGCGAGCATTTACAGAACTGAAGGACTGTGTGACGTTCGCACCAGTCCTCACTCTTCCCTTTGGGAGTGAAGGATTCGTGGTTTTTATCGATGCTTCGCATATTGGCTTGGGTACTGTCCTGATGCAGCACGGGAAGCCCGTTGCCTTCGCATCGCCAGCTTAAGGTCCATGAGCAGAACTACCCCACACATGATCTAGAGTTGGCTGTTATTGTCTTCGCACTGAAGGTGTGGAGGCATTATCCTTATGGGGTTTGGTTCAAGCTCTTCTCTGACCATAAGAGCTTAAAGTATATCTTCTTGCAGTCAGAGTTGAATATGAGGCAGAGACGCTGGATGGAGCTCCTGAAGGACTATGATTTCGATCTTCAGTACCACTCTAGCAAGGCGAACATGGTGACGGATGTCCTTACCATCAGCCACAGGGCTTGGTGGCGCATATGAGGTCTAGGAGTGGAGAATGCTCGAGGATATAGCTGAGTACGACTTCTAGTTTGGTATGTAGTCTACCATTGTTCAGTTATCGAGCCTGTCGATTTAACCCTCTCTTGTTATAAGGGTGATCGAGGCTTAGCAAACAGATCAGTCGTTGTAGGATTGCCAAGCAAAGACCGCATTAGAGGAGCAGTTGGAGTGGCAGATTGGTTCCGATGGTGGACTTCGTTTTAGAGGCCAATTGTGTGTCTCAGACGTTCTAAAGTTGCGCAAAGATCTGATGACTGAGGCACACCGATCGAGATTTATTATCCACTCGGGCTCTACGAAGATGTACAGCGACATGAGGAAGCAGTATTTTTAGGCGAGGATGAAGAGCCATATTGCCAATTTTGTGGCCAAGTGTGACACGTGCCAGTGTGTTAAGGCTGATCATTAGAGACCCCAGGTCCCTTGCAGCCACTGACCATCCCGTTGTGAAAGTGGGAGCACATATCCACATATTTTTATCATGGGTTTGCTGATGACTCAGCTCGGTCATGACTCCATCTAGATTGTTGTTGATCGAGTGACGAAGTCACCACATTTTCTTACGATTCATGCGGACTGGCCTTTAGACCAGTTTGCCAGGATATTCATTGAGGAGATTGTGAGACTGCATGGCGTTCCAGTTTTGATCATTTCTGACTGAGACCCCAAGTTCACATCTTAGTTTTGGAGGAGCTTTCAGAAGGTGTGGGGTTTGCCTTACAGTTAAACACTGTGTATCATCTACAGACTGATGGGTATACCGAAAGGGTCAACCAGATCCTTGAGAATATGCTTCGAGCTTACGTGATTGACTTCTCAGGTAGCTGGGATGATAATATTTGATTGGCTAAGTTCGTATACAACAACAGCTATCAGGTGACCATTGGCATGGCTCCTTTCGAGGCATTATATGACAAACCATGCAGATCTCCGAGTCGTTGGACCAAAGTTGGAGAGCATCGCCTCCTAGGTCTCGAGCTCGTGCAGAGGAAATCAGAGCTATTGATACCATCAGGTAGAGGATGCACACAACTCAGAGCCGATAGAAGAGTTTTATTGATTGTCGGCGTCGTCCCTTAGAGTTCACAGTTGGGGAATATGTGTATCTCAAGGTCTCACTCATGAAGGGTGTGGTTTGTTTTGGAGTGAAGGGCAAGCTTGCCCGAAGATTTATAGGACCTTTCAAGATCACTAGGTGCATTGGTACCGTAGCTTAAAGGCTTGCCTTACCACCTCAATTGTCTGGTGTCCACAATATTTTCCATGTTTCTATGTTGAGGAAGTATGGGTCAAACATCATTCATGTGATAGATTGGTAGCCATTAGAGGTTTGTGAGCGTGCTTCTTACATTGAGCAGCTAATTCTATCCTTGATCGAAAGGAGCAAGTCCTCCGGACCAAGGTCATTCCCTTGGTGAAGGTTCATTGGGGTCATCATAGTGTAGACGAGGCTTCTTGGGAGCATGAGAGTGATATTTGCGAGCGCTATCCCAATCTCTTCGATGTTTAATTGTATTTTGTATTGTATCTTTGATTATATATGATGTTATGATTTCTCTTCCCTTTCATTATGAACTCTGTTTAGTTGTGTAATAGTGTAAATTTCGAGGACGAATTTTTTATTAAGAGGGGAGAGCTATAAGGCCCGTATCTTGTTACCATACCATTCCACCACGCTATCCTCTCCGACGAATTTTGGTGCCCCGTGACCTGTAGACAGTAAATGCGTGTAACCCTAAGTCGCATCCTGAATATTTGAGTTAACTCAACTTGAAACTTATACCCATGCGACCGCATCATCCCTGCGGTTCCAACGTCGCATCTTACACACCAATGTGATACCCAAGCTAAGAGTTGTGGGCCCGTATATATCTCGAGAAAATACCATGCGTTGTGAATTCCAAGTAATTCTAGAGAATCTCTACCCATGTCTTTCCCATCAATTAGCCAAGTACAACCCATTACTCAACCATGTCTTTCTTCCCACTAAGACAAGTAACCCATTACCAAAGTCAACTCTCATGTCACTCCTATTACACCACCATACCTTTGACCCCATCCCTTTCTCCTTATACCTCCCATCCTTCACTCATTCTATCTCATTTCTCTACCTAATTCCCTAGCAACTAAGAGAAAAAAATCCTAAGGAGAGAAAAAGAACCAAGCTCAAGACCTATTTTCCTATCCCAAATCTCACCATCCAAACCTCATCATCCACCATTGAAAAGGAAGCCTAGGAGCTAATGAGTTTAAGGAAATAAGAAGATAAGCTATAGGTGGGTGTTCATAAGACTAAATCTTAATTTTGATGCATGGAAGAAGTGGGGCCCACCGGCCAATGATATGGATCCCATTTTGGATCAAAGGTGTAGCCAATGGCCCACCATGATATGCATGTGTAATCCATGATGGGTGTAATCTCCATGGACCCCACCATGATGTTTATTTAATAATCTATATGTAGAGGATCATCTAGACCCTTGATTTTTTGGTGGGGATGGTATCCCTACCTTGATTTGCTGTTTTAAGGGCCACACAATTTTGGGGCCCATCTTGATGTGTGCATTATATTGCAAGGGAGCTCATAGATGCGAAGCTCCCTCCACTACGCGATGCTTTCTCTCTCTCTATCTCTCTTTCCCCTGATGATGGCCTACCTCGATGCATGAGTTTCATCCATGCTGTCCACCCAAGTAGGATGCCCTTACTACCCAAACTGGGGCCCACATTGCAGCCACATCTAGCCATCCCACCTTACTACCCATTTTCGGGCAGGCCTGGACGAAGGGAAAATACAAATATTGGCTTGATCTAGAAGTGGGGCGGCCCACCCACGTGGACCCCACCTTGATATATATGTGATGTATCCACACTGTCCCATTTTGGGACGCCCTTGCTATCTAGCAGCAGGGCCCACCTTGCTGGATTGGTCGTCCAGTGGCCCACCTACCTGTCCATTTTGGATAGGCTTGTATGAAGGGAAACACCAACATCAGCTTGATCTGAGCACTGGTGGGCCACGTACACGTGGGAACCACCTGATGTATGTTATATCCACACCAGCCAACACGTAGGACGGTGTGACCCACTTGAGGTATGTTATATTTACACTGTCTAACATGTGGGATGGTGGGACCCACTTGATGTATGTTGTATCCACACCATCCAGCACGTGGGACGATGGGCCCACCATGTATGTATTATATCCACACCGTCCAACACGTGGGACAGTGGGACCCACTTGATGTATGTTGTATCCAAACTGTCCAGCACGTGGGACGGTGGGACCCACTTGATGTATGTTGTATCCAAATAGTCCAGCACGTGGGACAGCGAGACCCACCATGTTGTATTTCATCCAGGCCATCCAACAGTGGGAGGCCCAGCTGGACCACCTGATGCATGTATTTTATATCTATGCTGTCCAACTAGTGGGGCCCATCATGATGTGTAGACCCACCTGCTGATGTGTGAGGCCCACTTGTTGATGTGTGAGGCCCACCTACTGATGTGTGAGGCCCACTTGTTGATGCATGAGGCCCACTTGCTAATGAGTGAGGCCCATTGAGATATGTAGGCCCATTGTGATATGTAGGCCCATTGTAATGAGGCCCATTGTGATGTGAGAGGCCCACTACGATGTGTGTGTTATATGCACATTATCCATTTATTTAGACAGACTATGGGCCACCTTATGTAGGCCCACCATGATGTATGAGTTATACGCCTAATAAGGGGTTGCTTTGAGAGCCCCACCATGATGTGTGTGCAGTACACGCACTATCCATCTGTCCTTCTAGAAATTTTAAGGGTCGAGGGCCCCGTTGTGATTCCGATTATAATCCCAAATGGCCCGCACCTTAGGACAATGGTGGTTAAATGTCCACTATTGCAAACTTCCTTAGGACCCATTGTTAAGCTCACTTCCACCCTTACCTTATTAGGCTAACACAAACTGTTGGGTCCCCGCTTATGTTAGTGATACCCATTGGGCTAACCCAAACTGTCGGGTCCCCGCTTATGTTAGTGATACCCATTGGGCTAATCCAAACCATTGGGTCCCCATTGATGATGGTGCTTTCTACCATGCCTTGTAGGAATTATCTAAACCTTGGAGCCCACCTTGTGTATGGATCGGAACCCATAGGAAGGCCTAGTTTATTGCATGAAAGAGAGGGCGAGGAAGCCCACTTGTTGTACATAGTTTCACTCTCTCAACTCACCTTGTTGTATAACCATTAAACTCACTCATGAGGCCCATTCTTGATGTAAGTATGATGCTTAGACCATCCGTTGTTTAGTACATTATCATCCCTTGTCGTGGATGTAAGAATATGTGGTATCAGGTTTGTATATCCACTGTTTAGAGTCTATTTAAATGTTTAGGTTAAATCCTCTGTCCCTCTATGGACCCCTCCATGCATTTTGGCTGGTTATTATTTTTATCTGATAGTTATGCTAGTGTACTTAGTCTAGTAGGACACACTGAGAACGTGCTTAGTATTACATCATGATACATGCCCATACACATCATTTGTATGCCTATTGTAAGGAATGATTGATCATAGCATTTTTCGTTGGGTTGAGTTATTTAGGGGACTCCTTGAGAGACAGAGTTGCCCCAGATTATCGTTGATGCATGACTGGATGGTATGATTTATGCATCTCATATTTTGTGTGACATAATCACTTGGTGCCCTAGTGATATCAGGGCTGTAGCCTCCACAGGCTTATCGTGGATGGCCAGATTGGATATCGAAAATCGTTGGGACTCAGCATATGGACACTTTAGATGTCCATGGGTGAAAGCCCCTAAACTCTTATGCTACCAAGAGGTTGCTCCAACGTTGAGACCAAGTGGATACATGAACGCTTGAGTGCCAAATACTAGTAGGCCGCATCTCCTACTGTGTCGTGGTTGGTTGGAAAGGGTGTGGCCATATCCGCCTGAGGGTTGGGGGCAAAGTTAGGCTGAGTTTGACCATCTCGTAAATGGGTACGCTATCGATGAGCTGGGTAAATATTGGAAGACTACTGGCCAGGCGGGTAGTGAGGTCTTTTTCACTTGTAAGGTTGTATGTGCTAGTTAGGGCAACAATCTGGTGTCGACTATACTAGACCCTAGTGATATCCCGAGATGAATTATACTGATATATGTACTTAATAAGAACCGGCATGCTTGGGTTACATCTTGCATATGACATTTGGCTACGTAGGCGTTGCATTATATAGCCTTAGTATGGCTGACAACATTCATGGACTTGTCAGTATTTCTGCTTACTCTGATATTGCATGCTTGGCACATGCATTGCGCACACATGCACACACCCTCCAAGCTTCGTCGTAAGCTTATGTACAATCATTGTGTGCGAGTGACGTTAGGTCGCTGTGGTAGGAGTGCATGACAGATATTCTTGGAGCTTTTGGTTATATTTGTATTTCTCTTTTCGCATTGTACTCAAATGATTTATTATAGTAGATATGTGGTGATGTTATTTCTTGACTTAGTTATGCTTGTGGTTATGCTCCCTTACAAAAAAAAAATGCAAACTGAAAATCCTTCTTATAGAATCCCAGGATCAGAATCTGGCGTGTGGGTGCCGGGACCCGAGAATGGGGTACTGTAGAGGTTGTCGACGTTGGATTCGGTAATCGGGAATTCTGTGAGCCTGGTTTTCGAGTTTCGGGTGTGACACAACTAAACTTAATTTTCTTGTAATTCTTTGACGTCATCTAACAGTGTTCGATGTCATCAAAGATTGGCTTCGATGTCATTGAACAACCTTCGATGACATGGAAGCTCAGATTCTGTAAATTTTTGCACTAATTTTTGCACTTCCTTCCTTCTCTGCTTGGTTTTCTTGAATATTAGAGTCTTAAAATCTTCAATCTTGGTCTCCAAAGATACATTCTTTGCCTTGGTGATTCACGAGTATCAAATCCATGCTTTTAACATTCTTTTCAATCCAAGCTTTTAGATTCACCTTGCAACACAAACATGCATAAAATATAACATTAAGCATTATCATGTTCATAAAACCAAGATATAAATGGGGAAAAATATGCAATATTTGACACTCAACACCAACCTGGCCAGAACTCGCCCTAACTCGAGATGCCTTGGTGTGGCTCGAACGGGGAAGAAGGAGGCTGTCATTAATGGCGCCCTCAAAACTGATGCTTCCTCCTCCAATCTGCCTCTTGCAGATGGTCCATATGGACCCTAGAAAGCTTATAGTCAAGCTTTATTGAAGCTTGCAAGAGTTTCGAGTGGTGGGTTCTAGTTTTTGGAGAAACATCCATTTTTCTCGAGTGTGGCTACAAGAAAATGGAGGAGGTGCCCTTGCTGCTCGATTCTAACGCGCTTATAATGAACCCTAGCTCTCCCTAGAGCAGTTGGATTGAACCCAAACTATCAGGATTTGACTCATTTGAAACCACTTCCAAAACTGGCCATTGTTTTGGTTTGGCCACGTAAGAGAGCCATAAGTTGAAAGGTTAGGATTGCTTTGGAATGAACGGTCGAGATAGAGGATGAGGGGCGCATGCAGATTGCTAAGCTGGCGGCAACGATTTAGAATTTCCATTTTTGGAAAGCATTGTACGTGCAGGTCCTATTTGCATAAAGAATCATGTGTATGCACGCATGCTGCATCATGTAAAACTTATCAGGTTTTAGTCACACGTGGACCCTCTACTAGATGAATAGTTCTGATCATCCAAGGGGATGATCATGATGGGCCACATACGTCCCACACAAACATTGTCTAATCATTCAGGTGTGACGAAAATAAAAGACGAGAGGAGAATATCCTCTTTCGGTGGGATTTATCGGGCTTAGGTTTAGCGTATTGCGGGTGTTCACCCCACTGGCTGCACATGCGGCTCTAGATGGGGTCCACATAAACCTAATGTGAAATCTGTTCCATCCATTCACTCTATAGGGTCCCATTATAACCCTAGACAACAGAAGATGAGGCCATTACACAACTCGAGTGGGCCATATTGGGGGAGTTACGATCTTTGAATGTTGATTTACGTTGTTCTGATGGTCAGATGGGTTTCAAATCTGATCCACATCGACCATTCGATCCATTAGTCCATGTAAGGCCATGTGTCTAAGAATGAGTTTGATCTAACACTCGGGTGGGCGCTACAACTCGGTCTTTAGCCTTCAATCACAATCTTTGTCTATCCAACAGTCATGCTATAACCTAGATTGATCATTAATGTTCTAAAATCTCCTTCCATTCTAGATGAAAATTACTAGCAGATTAAATGAAAAGATGGCTTGATTATAGTGGTCAATTGATGGGTTTCCAAATTGAGTAGTGTGAATATGATGAAGGGTGAATCTAATGATTCGGGCCCCAAATCTTTAAGATGATCTAAGACTAGGGCCTTCCATAATCCATACTAGATGGTTTTGATGGTCAGTTAGACTTGTCTATTAAAGCGATTGGTCTATTAGGGTGGTTGGAATCCTAAAAATAAAGTTGATGATGTAGACTTGTTCTAGGGTGAATATTATTCCCAACGGTCAGATTTGGGCTAGGACATGTGAACATTTAATGAATTAGATTTATGCTTATACTAAGTTAGGTTCGTATTTATACTAAGTTAGATTACATGATAACATCCGAGTATTGAAAAGTATAGGGTGTTACACTTTCACCTTTCATCCTAATTATTTTTCCGCCATTGTCTTTCACTGTTTAAAGTGTTTGAAAACCTCGGATTTATTATTTAGAAAATAAACCCACACCTTTCCAGAATAGTCGTCAATGAATGTAATGAACCATGATGACCCTCCACCAAAAATTATGGGCGACAAGCCCCATACATCAGAATACACATAATCTAGAACCTCTTTACAAACATGTTTTCTAGACTTAAAAGATAACCTCATCTGTTTATCACAATTCTTGCATATAGTAAAATCAATGATTTTAAAAGCTGAGATCAAATAACAATCAAAAAGTACATTCATGCCTCGATCACTCATGTGGCCTAGATACGCATGCCACATACGTGTAGATGTGAAATCTGTTACAAATGTTGTAAATCCACCTGATCTAGTTCTCCCAATGATCCTCTAAAGCTTACCATTCCTTTATGCTTTCATGATTACAAGTGTCTCCTTTGAAACCTTAAGGAAATTATCGAACCTGGTGAATTTTCACCCAAGTGCCTTAAGCGCACCCAAAGATATTAGACTCTTCCTCAACTTAAGAACATGTCTCACTTTGGTCGAGATACATTACATGCCATCAAACATCTTGATACATACCAATCCAAAACCAACCATGTTACAAACATTGTCATTACTCATAAATACTTGGTCATCATTGCACTTAGTGTAACTGGTGAACCAAATCCTATGAGGGGTCATGTGATACGAAGCCCCCATATCCAAAATCGATTCATCCTCAAAATACCTAAATTTTAATGCAGTCAGCACATCCTTACTACTCACCTCCTCACTGAATTCTGCATTGTTGGCCTCTTTGGAAGAACCCTCTGATTTCTCCTTCTCAAACTTAGGATTCTAACAATCCTTCTTCATGTCCCTGTCAAGCCATAACTCAAGCATGTTAACTTTCCTTGGCCCCTATCCTTGAATTTGGATCTCAATTGTGAAGATCCTTTATCCTACTCAGAGTTTCTCCCCCTTATAACCAGTACATCTCTAGAAGTACCCACGTCACCACTTTTCTTTCTCCTCACCATCAAATGAAGAGCTGAGATAACGGTCTCAACACTAATGGTTGTCTTATCAGAGCACAAAGAGTTTTTGAATGACTTATATGATTCTGGAAGAGAATTCAACAGCATACATGCTTGATCATCATCCTTTATCGTTGTTATACCAACTACAAGTGCAGGGCTGCGATATAGTAATAACTCGATAAGACCAAGGTCATATGTTCACAACCCCAAGTGCAGGGTCGCGATGTAGTAATAACTCAATGAGACCGAGGTCAAATCCATAGGGACTAAACTTGTACGTATTCTTAAAATAACTAGAAGTATAACTAGAATTGGAAACTAATCTAAATTCTGGAATAAATGAAGTAATTGTGAATGAGTATCAACAATCAAAAGGAAACTAAAGCGTCAAGGATCCACTTGTAGCTATCAAGATGTTACCTCGCTTGATTCAATAAACATAACTGGAATCGAGTGCTAATTATGAACATATCCCCCTTTCCTTCTTTGTTTTTTTTTTTTTGAGTTTTTGATTTTATATCAATGGTCTTTTTATTTATTCATTATTTTCACTCTTTTTATCTCTATTCTTTTCTAGATTTTTCATTCTTTTTAGTCTCTTCATCATACATGACCTTTTTTGTCGATCTCTTTATTTTTTAACTGGTTCTTTTCATCTTTTTAAGGTGTATAAAATTCTCTAAACTCAATTATCAATATCTATTAATGATATACAAACTAGTAATTATAAAATCTAGCACAATTGATAGAAAGAAAATTGAGAGTGAGTTGTGATTTAGATCAACATGATATTCAAACTTTCTCTTAATCAATTAAGTGCAAGAACATAAGTGATAGTCTACTCGGTTGATCAAACTCTAACAATTTCAAGTTTAATATTCATCTTATCATCATACTCAAGGCATTCTTAATTACACAAACTATCATTTTCTGAGTAGATTTTTAATTTGAAAAATTAAAAATTTTGACAAATTTTGCTCAAAACTAAGAAAGCAGTGATTAGTTTACCTAATCCACAACCCCCAACCTAAAACCTACATTGTCCTCAATATAAAAGATATGAGCATGCAATGCACATGAGACAACGAAAAGAAATGGGAGGTGATGGGAAGATAATACTTGAAGAAGGAGAATTGAAGCTTTTCCAAAGTTCTTAACATGTAAATGAGTTAGCACGAAGACCAAACAAACTGAAATCAAACTGTCCTAATCCTAAATCCTATGAAAGCAATAAACCTAACTACACCTCCGTCAGACTAGGAAGTCAATCATGGTACACAGGATCAGTCGGAGGCATGTACATGTCCTTTGAATCAAACTTCTTAACAAATGGCTTGAGATGATGTCTAGTCACTTTATAAACATTACCATTCGTCAAATTCTTTATCTCAACGGCCCCATGAGGATAAACATTAGTAATAATGAAGGGACCGGACCAACGAGATCAAAGTTTACCCAGAAAAAAGATATAACTGAGAATTGTATAGAAGGACTTTTTGACCGGTCATGAATGATTTCCGAAGGATGTTCCTGTCATGGAATACTTTCATCATCTCCTTGAAAATTCTCGAGTTCTCATAAGCATTGTTCCGGATTTCTTTGAGTTCATTCCATTGAAGTTTGCGCAGCGATCTAGTGTTGCCCAAATTAAAGTTCAGATTTTTACTAGCCCAGTAGGCTCTATGCTGTAGCTCTACAGGTAGGTGGTAAGCTTTCCCAATAGACGAGTTTAAAGAGAGACATTCTAATGGGGATCTTAAAAGCATTGTAACATTTTCTCCAGAATTTGTTTAATTTTCCTGTTGAAAATTATGGCTTGCTCACTTGTATGCGGGTAGTATGGAGTGCCACTTTATGAGAGATGCCATATTTCTTTATTAAATTCTCGAATGACCTATTACAAAATGTGAACCTCTATCACTAATGATGACCGAGTCATTTCGAACTAGGAAGAGATGTTTTCTTTTAAGAATCCAATGATCGTTTGATGATCATTGTTTCGACACGGGATCACTTTGCCCACTAAGTGACATAGTCTACTTCTAACAAAATGTACAAATTCCCAAAGGATTGGGGGAATGGCCCCATGAAATCGATGCCCTAATAATCAAATGCTTCAATAATCAGAATAGGGTTCAAAGGCATCATATTTCGACGAGTTAATGCTCTTAATTTCTGAAAATGCTCACAAGCTTTATAGAAGACACATGTCAGGCCTGTGTCATACTATCTCGCCGTTCCATAGAATCCTGCGGTCCTCCCGGTTGAATTCCGGTGACACGCGACCTGTAGTTAGCATTTGCACATGACCCTAAGTTGCTACCTGTCAACTCGAGGCCTATGTCATTACATCTGCATCGTCGGCACATCTCGTGCGCCACCTGTAGTTAGCATTTGCACATGACCCTAAGTTGCTACCTGTCAACTCGAGGCCTATGTCATTACATCTGCATCGTCGGCACATCTCGTGCGCCAATCTGATGTTTAGATTGTGAGATCCGGCCCACGCATTATCCCGACCATTGATCACTTGATTGTGGGACCCACCTATCCCAGTTATTGCTTTTTCCTAGAAAAACCCATCATTAGGATGATGTCGCAAGCCCTTGGACGTCCCAACCCATTTCCAAAATCTAGCCATCTTCACCCTCCTTTCCTCTCAATTCAACCATTCCAAACCCATCTCAACCATTGAAACTCACTCCTTTAGAGCTCTAGGACCCTAAGGTGGAAGAAGAAGTTGAAGATCTAAGGTGGTTGTATGTTTAGGACTAGATCTTTCTTTCCTTTCTTAGATCTTTGATTTTTATTGCATGGGAGCATGTAGGGCCCACCAATCAATGGTGGAGATCTTACTTGATCCCTTGGATGTGGCCAATCGCCCATCCTTGATGCATGCATGATCCATGATGAGGCCATTTTCCATGGACCCCATCATGATGTTTTGATTTAATCCATAGCCTTGATCGTTCACCTCAACATTGATTTTATGGTGGGGATGGCATCCCCACCTCAGATTTTTTTTGTAGGGCCATGCAATGCATGGACCCATCGTGATTTATGAATGTATGATGTATGTAGATGCATGTATTGAGGGACCCATAGAGG
The DNA here is from genome assembly GCA_030180095.1 of Magnolia changhungtana. Lineage (NCBI taxonomy): Eukaryota > Viridiplantae > Streptophyta > Magnoliopsida > Magnoliales > Magnoliaceae > Magnolia > Magnolia changhungtana. The sequence goes on from JASAUF010000502.1 coordinate 12,518,297, forward strand.
CAGGGCCTCTCCATCACACATTTTTCCCTTTCTCTCTCTCTCTCTCTCTCTCTCTCTCTCTCTCTCTTGATCCCTTGCATGATGGCTCACCCGATGCATGTTGTTGTCCAAACATGGGATGCCCACACATCCAAATTTTTGGGGTCACCTTGTTGCCCATTTTCGGGCCAATCTAGATGAGGGAAAACTCAAGGATCAGCCTGATTTTCTGGATGAGTAGCCCACCCACGTGGACCCCTTGCATGATGTATATGTTTCATCCGTGCCAACTGCCTGTGGGGCCCACCTTGCTGACGTCCAGCATTTGGATGGACGGTCCACCACTGTTGGTACCATCCAACACCCCTGGATGGAATGAAAATACAAATATCAGCTTTATTCAAAGCTTTGGTGGGCCACACGTGTGGTCCCACCTGATGTATGTGCCTCCCATGCCGTCCAACTGCAGGGCTCACCCTGCATGTGTTTACCCAGCACCGTCCAGCCTACTGGACGATGGGCCCTGGCATGATGTATGAGTTGTATCAGCACCGTCCATCCTCTAGATAGTGGGACCCACCTCAATTTATGTACTTTACATCCATGTTGTCCGTCCAACCATGGGATGCACATGATGTACGTGTCTTATCCAGGTCATCCACATGGGACGTGGACCCCACCATGATTTATGTATTCCACCGTCTAGCCTGCTGGACGGTGGGACTAACATGATGTATGTGTTGTATATCCTCACCGTCTGGCCATGGACGGTGCGCCCACCTGCTGTGTAAACGCAGGGTCCACATGTTGTATGATCTGGGTCCACCTGAACTGTTCAGGCCCACCTTGATGTGTGTGTTGTAGCACACTGTCCATCTATTTTTAGACCTTAGGGCTTACCTGTGAGGCCCACCCTATTGTATGTTCATGTTGTCCATCATTTTTTACTGAATCATGGGCTGCCCTATTAGGCCCAATATGATGTATATGTGGCCCATGTGTGAGGCCCAATATGATGTATATATGGCCAATGTGTGAGGCCCAATATAATATATATGTGGCCCATGTGGTGAGGCCCAATGTGATGTACATGAGGCCCATGTGTAGGCCCATTGTGATGTATATGAGGCCTGTTTAAGGTCCAATGTGATGTATATGAGGCCCTTGTGTGAGGCCCAATGTGACGTATGTGAAGCCCATGTGATGAGGCCCAATATGATATATATGAGGCCCTTGTGTGAGGCCCATTGTGGTGCATATGAGGCCTATGAGATAAGGCCCAACTGTGATGTGTGATTCCACCATGACATATATGATAATATTTATGATGCCCAACTATTTTCCTAGCTAGTATAAGATCATGAACCCCATTGTTAAATAAGCTCTAAATGGGCCATGCCTTGGGAGCGATGATGGTTAAATGTCCACATTATAAGCCTCCTGAAGGCCCATTGCTAAGCCCATTACCTTGGGAGCAATGATGGTTAAAGGTCCACATTATAACCTCCCTAAGCCCATCCTTAGGCCCATTTTCATCCCCCCTAGTGGGCTAACCCAAACCTTTAGGCCCCCATTGATATTAGCATAAACCATCTCATCTTTTTGGGCTAAACCCAAATTATGGGGCCCCCGTTGATGCTAGTAGAAGTACCCAAACCTGGAAGCCCACTCTTTGTTCTTAGGCCCATTCTCGATATGAGTAGGCCATCTAGGCCCATCCTTGTTATGAGGAGGATGCATCATCACCTATTTTCATAGATGGAAGAATCTGTGGTATCAAATTTAGTATATCCACTATTAAGGATTGATCTTCACGTTATAGATTAGATCCGCTACCTTCAATGGACCCCGCCTTATATACAGGTCGATTATCGATTTCAACTATGAGTATGTGTTAGCATAGCATCATGATCATGCCCATACACATCATCTACATGCTTGTTACGAGGAGTGATTGATCATAACATTATGCCATTGGGCAGATTGCTTATGGGACTCCCTATTAGGTGGAATTGTCCCTCATTAGCGCACAGTACGTGGAGGATTGATGCATAACTGGATTGTATGACTCATACATCTTGCATTGTGTGATATGGTTACTATGTACCCTAGTGACATCAGGGTTATGACCCCATAGGCATATCATTGATGGAAGTCCCTGAACCCTTATGGTACTAGGAGGATGCTCTAACGTTGAGGCCAAGTGGATATATGAGCGCATGAGGACCGTATACCAGTAGGCCGTGTCTCCTACTGTGTCGCAGTTGGTTGGAAGGGGGTGTGACCTTACCCGCTTGAGTGAGTAGGAAATGTCTAGGTTGAGTTTGACCAGCTTGAGGAATGGGTCCGATATCGACAAGCAGGGCTCAATATTGGCAGGCGGATAGTGAGGTCTCTTCCATTTACCCAGTTGTGCACTTGGATAGGGGTGGCAAGTTGGCATTGAGTGTACTAGACTTCGGTGATTGTCTAGAGTGAGAATTGTACTATATATGATGCTCCAGAGATGAGCTAGATTGATATGTAGATTCAGATGAGGATTGGTATGCTTGAGCTACATCTTGCATATGACATTGGCTATGTAGGCCTTACATTGCATTACATAGCCTTGGTATGGCTGATATCATTCATGGACTTACCAGCATTTCCACATTACTCTGATATTGCATACTTACATTTCTACCTTATGCACACACTTTCACCAACCTCTAAGCTTATTATAAACTTATGCACGACCGTTGCGTGCAGGTGACACTAGGATGTAGCTGAGCAGGAGCAGGAGTGTGCAGCTGAGCTTCTAGAACCTTTTGTTATCCATTGTATTTCCCTTATGCATTGTACTTAAAGTTTTTTATCATAGTGGATTTTGTGATGGTGTTCTTGTTATTGTTCATGGGTTATGCTTATGGTTATGCTTTTTATGAAATAAATTCATGTTGAAAATCCTCCTTTTAGGATCCCAGCATCTGAATTTGGTATATGGGTGCCGAGAGCCGAGAATGGGGTACTATGAAGGCTGTCGGTGAGGGATTCAGCGATCGATAATTTTGTGAGCCCGGTTTCTAAGTTTGGGGCGTGACATCATGAGTATCTCTGAACATAGTAGGCTAGTAAAAGCCGCACTGCAGAATTTTGGCCATGGTTTTTTTAGCATAAAAGTGACCACCACAAGCCTGAGAGTGATAAAAGGAGATAATACTTTGATGTTCATTGTCTGGCACACATCTCCTTAGAATTTGGTCTAAGCAATACTTAAGCAGGTAAGGGTCATCCCGAAAAACCTTACGTACCTTGGAAAAGAATTTTTTCTTATCTTGTGCAGTCCAATATGTCGGTGTGAAACCTGTGGCAAGATCATTCTCAATATTAGCAAACCAAGGTAATTGGGAGAGTTTAAATAATTGTTCGTCAGGGAACATATTATTAATTGGTGTTAGTTCAAGGAAATTGGGGAGATCAAGCCTAAAAAGAAGGTCAACCACTACATTTTATACTCCCTTTTTATTTCTTATTTCTATGTCGAATTCTTGAAGTAGAATGATCTATATTATCAGAAGAGACTTTACATCATTCTTAGAAAGAAGGTTGTAACGCCCTGAAAATCGGGGGTCGAACATAAACTCAACTCCCGTTCCAGAACATCACTTATGCAACAAAATGAAGGATGATTGAATGTTGACTGTATTTGTGCATTGAACATGAGTGAGATTAAGCCAAAACAGCATATCATACTCCAGAGACAGTTAAATTTGCAAGCGGAAGACTGTGATAGATAGATAAAATATATAACTTATGATGAGTCTCCAGAGTGTGATAACATTACCAGGTTAAATAAATACAAGTGCAGTTCTAAAATGTACCAAATGTGAGGAAGTGTAATGCCTCCTATCCCATGTACCATCGCCCCGTCAATACAATATCAGGTCTTCATTGACCTACAAGAGAGATACAGATAGGAGAACTCCTCCTATCATCACAGAAGTAGTCCGGCTCTGCTTCACAAGCATCGCCATCACACCCGAAACTCAACAAATCTGGTTGGTGTTGCAAACACCGTCCCGTAACGTGGGAGTGAGTGATCAACTCAGTTGAACAGTAAAGCATAGGTTAACATGCTATCAATTCAACCAAGCAGTAATGATAAAGCATTACAAATCAAACATTTCTAACTACTCTTGTTAAGTGCGAAAATGAAATGACATGATGCTGTATGCCCTTGCCAAACCACCCTCAAGCGACATCATCTTACGTTCGCGAATGCTTACTCCCTCAGTGCGCCACATCTACAAAGCACATGCGGTGCGATGATGCTCATGATTACCAAGTTATTATTAGTCCATTTCAAACAGCAATATTGGGAAACTAAGGTACCTCCCTTGTATCATTCCCAAACATGATCCATTCTAGGGTCGTCAATCCTAGTTAATCTCATACGATATTATGGTTTGAGAGGCATAGTGAAGGCATCGCAAAGGGCTCGTCACCCGTCAGCGCGGATACAGATCTCACCGTATGCGGCTCAATTGCTGGCCGTCAGCTCGAGTACAGGTCTCACCGTACTCGGCTCAATCACTAGCCTTCAGCTCGAATACAGGTCTCACCGTACTCGGCTCAACTCATACTCTAGTTGCTGTGAAAGACTCATCGCCAATCACAGACCCTTGGAGTATACTCGAAGATACTACGGAGGACTCGTCGCCCGTCAGCACAAGCACAGGTCTCACCGTACTCGGCTCTCACCGTAAGTATCGACAGCTCGAATACAGTGTCCCATACCACCGTATTCGGCTCACGAGTTTGGATGCGCAATGGTCACTACGGGGAGGCACATGGCCCCAGCGTAGGCCGACAGCTCGACCACGGTGTCCCATACCACCATGCCCGGCTCATGCGTCTTAGCGGATCAAGGTACCATGGTTAAAAGGGGGTGTCATTGGTAAGTTTGGTACCCTAGGTTCAAGCAGTAGTGTCCAAACAGGGTGAACATGCATAAGGCAGATCGGGTTACTTGACGAGCTCGACTAGCACGATCGCCCGTTGAGTTGCACGACATGAAGTGCATAAACAACTTCGTGTGGCCTAGCCACTGCCGACAGGCAACGCACGACACAAGTTCGTCGAACACATCCCACGTGGCAAATGAATCTCAGCCACAAATTCAATCCCGTTACCGATTGCCTGGGCCATAATCATAGCCCCAAACACAATCAATTGCAGATAAATAAAGCAGTAATGGATCAAGATTCCACTCATACAATCAAGGTATGGTATTTTCCGTTTAGGGTCGCTGGGGCTATTGCACGCACTCGTTGCACCGCTCCCCCATCACCCATGACGGATCATACAACATAAATATAAATTTAAACATATGCATTACATAGTTATAATCATAAAGCAGTTGAGCATGTTATGAATCACAACACAAGCATGAGTTTATACATGTTCAATTCCTAATCACACAACAATCCAAGGAGATCATACACATAGTTAAAAGAGGTTGAGAATCATATCTCAACACCCAGAAACATTACAATTTGCTAACTACTACTCATTCAGACATTTCAAGAAACACTTAAACAACATACCTCAACATACATGACATATGTCGATCACCTAGGCATTAGGCCAAATCCTTTCCCTAGGGAGTTGCCCCAATCATAACACGCGTACACCCACGACGGATAGTCATGGCAAGCAGAAATCCAAGTTCCATATTCATTCAGTCATTTCCACAAACACTTGGGCCACACATTTTAGCATATATGGTATATATTGGCCGTGGCGTGATTTAGGGTAAATCCTTTCGTCAAAGGGGTATCGCCAATACAACAATCATGAATCCATGACAATTAGTCATGGCGAGCACGAATGAGAACTCTATACTCATTCAATCATTTTCACAAACACTTAGAATACACTATTACAACATACATGGTGTAAGTTAGCAAAACATGTATTAGGGCTATCCTTTAGCCAAATGAGTATTTTATCCATGTATAATATATTACTACAGCAAATAATCATGATAAATACATCTCCAAAATTTATACGTATACAGTATTTTCTAAAATACGCATTTTCAACATACATAGAGTATACAAGCAAACATGTATTACGGCGATTCCTTTCGCCAAGAAAATATTTTATACGCACATAATATATTTATACGACAATTAATCATTACAAACACATCGCTAAAATATACATGTATACGGTACTTCTTACAATACCGTATTTCTACATACATAGTGTTTATTAGTAAACATGTATTTAGGCGAATCCTTTCGCCAAATAAGTATTTTATTCATACATCATATATTCATACGACAAATAAACATGTCAAACACATTTCCATAAAAAATACGTATACGGTATTTTATACGAATACCTAGAGTATGTGAAATTCCAAATTCTACAATTCTAATTGAAACTGAAAACGGAAAGCACTTTGTACATGTGCAATTGCATGCAGATCATGAATCTATCATTATCTGACATTGAAAGTGTTGAAAACCATAACCTATACACCTAAAGTCCGCACCTTTTGTCGTAGAATCGTAACGGAGTCGATAGGTTCGCTAAGCTTCCGTATTCGGCAGTTTGACAACCTAGAGAACGAAATAGGTTAGCTATTTCACAACCTACAACAGTCTAAACCCCAAAACAGATTAGGGTTAGGGTTTCTTACCTAGAAACGACGTCGGAAACGCCGGAAAAGCGTCAAGAAAGGGATGATGCAGCCCGTGTGGTGGCAGGGAACGACGGCAGGGAGATTCTCCCACTTCTCCCTCACTTCCTCTCTCTTTTCCCTCTCTCAAAACCCAAATTCGTATGGCTGCCATGAGAGAGGGTTTAAGGTCCTTATATAGTCTCAAAACTCACCGAAATAGACTCCTGTTCAAGGGTTACTGCTAATATAGGTATTTCGTCACTTTTCCAGCTTAAAAGAGAGGTTCTGGTGGCCCTCCTTGAGCCAAACGTCAGACTTAAGCTCACCACACATGGATCTATGAGGGATTACGTTTTTGACTCGATCGGATTCCCAGATCACACGTGGCAGACCACTTTCAGTTCAACGGTCAGTGGGCCACGATCCAAAATTCCAAGCACATGTAAATGTTCCTGAAATTTTTCCTGATCCGAGGGTGTAATTTGGTCTGATTCTGACGGTCTGGTTGCTTAATACTGATGCGCAAGCGAATGGTGCCAGATCACTATTCCAGATATTTATTTTGGAATGGGAATAGTGTTTTTCACACTCCCTCGCTCCGGATCGAAACGAATGGCCGTGGGACATCGGCTGGATCTGATTTTTGAGATGATTGTCAAGCCCAGTGAGGCGGTCCTAGTTCCTTAGCTTCGTGTTAATCGAACTCCCGATGTGCGGTCTAGACCTAATACGAAGTTTCGTTTCATTCCCGAGAGCAGATGGGAAATGAGTTTGGTTCTAAACTTTAGGGTAACCTAGAGTCACTGATTTTACAAGTTTTGGGTCTTGCAGATCGTATTTAAAGCGATCCCAACGGATTTCATGGCTAATTGAGTTTTGCACTTAGTTAACTTTGTTAAATTTCTAAAGGATTTAATCCTAATTGTTTTCTGGTTGAAATGGTACTTAGGCCTTTGCAGTTTGTATATAAAGTGATCCAAGTTTTACTACTTAGCTAGTTTAAGATAGTGTCTAGGGCGAAAGTGCTTTGAAAAATTGAAAGCACAAGGTAGTGAAGGGTGAGATTTGCGAAGAAAATTGTTTGAAAAGAGATTTGAGGCTTTAATTGAGCGTTTAAGAAGTTAAACCTATATTAGGATTGATCCATTGCCTAAGGACGTCTAATCCCAGGTTGGCAAAAATCCGGGGCGTTACAAAGGTACTTCAGTGCTGCATGATCAGTGTAGATGATGATCTTAGATCCAATCAAATAACACCTAAATTTGTCAAAAGCGAACACCACGACTAAGAGTTCCTTCTCCGTAGTAGACTAGTTCACCCGGCTAGAATTTAGAGTTCTAGTTGCATAGTAAATAACATAGGGTTTCTTCTCTTTTCTCTGGCCTAACACCGCCCTAATAGCATAGTTAGCTGCATCGCATATAATCTCAAAAGGTATGCTTCAGTCAGGTGGCTTCATGATAGGTGTGGTAGTCAACATGCCATTGAGCTTAGTGAAAACTTCATGACATTGTTTAGTCCACTCGTAAGGTACATCCTTTTAAAGTAGATTGTATAAAAGATGAGAGAGATGACTAAAGTCCTTTATGAATCGCCTATAGAATCTAGCATCGCCTAAGAAGGATCACACATCACATATGCTCTTGGGTGCAGGTAGGTTAGGGATAAGATCAATTTTTTACTTTGTCTACCTCAATTCCCTTGGACAAAATTATGTGTCTAATAACTATTCTTTAGGGAACCATATAATGACACTTTTCCTAATTTAGAACCAAATTATTTTTTTAGCATCGCTTCAGCACATTTTTAAGAGTTTTCAAACACTCGCTGAAGGATAGACCAAAGACAGAGAAGTCATCCATGAAGACCTCTAAATATTGCCCCATGATATCAGAAAATATGCTCAACATGCACCGTTGAAAGGTAGCGGGGGCATTACACAGTCCGAATAACATCCTTTGATATGCAAAGGTGTTATAGGGACATGTGAATATTGTCTTTTCCTAATTTTCAAGGACTATCTCTTTCTAATTGTAGCCCAAATATCCGTTAAGGGAGCAATAGTAAGAATGACTAGCTAGCCTTTCTAAGATTTGATCAATGAAGGGCAAAGGAAAGTGGTCCTTCCTTGTGACGGTATTCAATTTTTTGTAGTCAATGCACATTCTCTAACTAGTAGTGACTCTAGTTGGCACGAGTTCATTGTTGGCATTGGCGATGATGGTGATTCCGTACTTCTTAGGAACCACTTGAGTTGGACTCACCTATTGACCGTTGGATATAAGATATAAAATACCCACATCCAACAACTTAAGTACCTTCCCTTTAACCACTTCCTTCATACTTGGATTTAATCGACGTTGTGGTTGTTGAGAGGTTTTCGCATTACCCTCTAGATGAATGCAATGAGTACAAATCAAAGGATCAATTCCCTTGAGATCTACAATCGACTATACAAGGACTCATTTATGCTCAATGAGAGTAAAAATAAGCATACTCTCCCATTCGTGCTCAAGGTGAGATGAAATCACTATCAGGTATGTCTCATCTTGACCTAAGTAGATATATTTAAGATCAGCGGGTAAAGGTTTTACGTCAAGCTTTACTGCTTTGATGCTAGATGGTAGAGGCACTTCACCGATTTAGGGCAAAGTCTCAAATTGTGGCTTCCACCAATTAACTTCAAATACTGGCACAACATCAACCATGACATGTAAAGCCCGTATCCTAGTCCGTACCATTCCTTAAACTCTTGCGATCCTCCCCGTTGAATTTTGGTAACTAGCAACCTGTAATTGGTTTTTACACGTGACCCTAAGTCGCATCTTGTATATCTGAGTCGATTCGACCCGAGACTTGTACCATTGCACCGCACCATCGCCATGGTTCCAACACCGTCTATTGTGCACCGATGCGATACCCAAGCCAGGAGTTGTGGGCCCACATTTATATCGAGGAAAATGCCACGCATTACGAATTCTAAGAGAATCTCTACCCAATCCTTCACATCAATCAATCAATACTAGTCAAGTACACCTCCCATCACAACCCATCCCTCTCTTACACAAGTCATCCCCAAAGTCAACCCTCATGCCACTCACACCCATCACTCACCCATCCCTTTTGCATCCCATCAACCTCTCTCTCTCTCTCTCTCAACCCATTTCCCAAGCAACACAAGGGAGAAAACGTCCAAACCCTTCCTAAATAGAACCTCAAGTGTGGCCCACTTTCTACCCCCTCATCTCTCATCCTATCCCTTCAATCTTTATCATACTCCATTAAAGTTAAAGCCAAGGAGCTTAGCATCCCAAGGAACGAAGAAGAAGTATAATCGATGGGTGATCTAGGATTTCTACCATGGACTTGAGGATTTGAGGGCCCACATTCGATGGGACCCATTTGATGTATACATTATAAGAAAGGGAGGGCCCATAGTAGCGGGGTCCCTCCCCTCCATCGCGTTTCTCCCTCTCTCTTTCTCTCTTTCATTTTTATGGTGATGATGAGGCGTGTGGCCCACCTAATGTGTTCAGCAAAATCCAAGCTGTCCAGATTTTTTTGGGCATCCAATTGGTGGATCTCACCTTATTGTCCATTGCTGGATAGGTCTGGATGAAGGAAAGCACAAATATCAGCTTTTTCCTAAAGCTGGTGGGTCCCACATGTCACGCCCCAAATTCGAAAACTGGGCTCACAAAATTCCTGATCGCCAAATCCGATGTCGCCAGCCTCCGTAGTACCCTATTCTCGGCTCCCGATACCCATATGTTGGATTCCAATTCTGAGATCCTACAAAGAGGATTTTTAATATGATTTTTTTCAACAGCTGATCTGTTTAGACGATTACGTATTTTGTACATGGTATCAAAGAATATCAAAGAGACAAACTTGTTTGATATATCACACATACTATAGTGCACCAGCTCAATAGTAATGAGGGAAACAACAGCAACTCCAACAACTCTTGCATGCATCCTGAAAAAGTGTAAGTCATCTATATGAGCAAACCACAGCTCGTGAGTCTACTGCGTGCTGGAAGTAAAACACAGCTTATCAGGGCGCTCCCGTAAAGACATCTAAAAAAAAACCATATGCATGTTATCAACTGAGCATCTTATCATATGTTAGCAGGTTGTCAATTAAGCATGTCGTATAACTGCATAAGTTATTATGAACATGACATCAATAATAGGCATGTCACTCGACAAGCGACCATGAATCATTAAAATAGCTAATCATTATGAACAAGATAATCAAATTCTATTTTCTACTCTATGACGTATGATGAAAAGGCAATGACAGAGCTGGCATGTGGTGTCATAGTAAGCCAAATGTCATATGCCAAGGATGTAATGCAATATGCAATTCAAAAGAACTAACAAGCTGGAGTGTGTAGTTAGGATGATAATATGTGGTATCATAAGCTGTGGGGTTCATCACAAGAGACTTTTATCCAAACGTGTCCCATACCTAAATTTGGATAGCTAGACTCAATGTGGTAAACTCCTGATCTCAAGTTGGTCACACGCCCCAACTGAAATCCTGTCCATTGCAAAGATACACATAATGATTTGGTTGCACACCACCAGCCTGAGTGGATAGTTGATGGATGAATGAATGAGTCAAGTCTGCCAACCACTGGTAGCTTGCCCAAGCCATTAGACCTCGCCCACATCAGTGTCTACCCACATGTGCCTGCCCACGTGAGCAACAGTGATGGGATGTCATCATATCAATACCATACATCTCTGGGATCATCACTGGGGTCTAGTACAATGCTGTCAGCTATACCAAGGCTATGCGATGTAAGGCATGAATGCCATCTATCGTATCAAGGCTATGCGATGTAAGCCATGAATGCTATCTGTCATACCAAGGCTATGCGATGCAAGGCATGAATGCTATCGGCCACACCAAGGCCATACGATGCGATGCAAGGCCTACATAGTTAATGTTATATGCAAGATACAGCTCAAGCATACCAATCCATATATCAATCTAGCTCATCTATGGAGCATCATATATCAGTACAGTTCTCTCTGGATAAGCACTGGGGTCTAATACACTATACACCACATTGCCGCCCTACACTAGATGCACAACCATGCAAGGGGAAGAAACCTCACTACCCACCTGACTAGTGCTCTGCTAATATCTACTCAGCATGTCGATAGTGGACCCATTTAGGAGCTGGTTAGACTCAACCTAGAATTGCCCCTACCCTCGGGCAAGTAAGGCCACACCCCCTTCAAACCAACCACAACTCCTGGTATTCGGCCCTCATGCGCTCATACATCCACTCGGTCTAAGCATTGGAGCATCCTCCATGGTATCATAAGGCTTTAAGGACTTTTACCTTGGGACATCCTTCGCGCCCTCGTGCTTAACGAGAATTTTTAACTCTGATCTCAGCATGGTTCATTTTATATGATTTTTAGAACTTGCTGTCTAGAAACAAAAACAGGATTACAAATGAAGGGTGTAGGTATGAAGTTCATCATGGTGGACCATACTGACATGGGCTACTTTACTGACCACCATAGATATAAATACATGCATACAAGAATCCACACTAGTGGGGCCCATACATATCAAGAAAATAAAAAGAGGAAGAAAGAGGAGGATGAGGAGGATGGGAGGAGAGGTGTAGACTCACCTCAATGGATGGATGGTTGGATGATGATGTGTGGTCCACTCATTCTAGGTTAGATCATGGGCCATACCTTGGCCCCACTCTCTCTTACTCTCTCTTAAAATCTTAGAAATTTTCCAAGTATAGGAAAAGAATAAGTGCAAGAGATCTCCTACTCTTATATAGGGAATTAGGGGTTGAGGTGGTAAGATGATGTGACAAGTTTATGGGATCTTATTGATGCTAAAAGTGAGGTGGAATGTGGTGTATGACATGGGTAGTGGATAGATGAGGTGGATGGTGCTAAGCATGCATTGACCAAGGTGGAAGAAATCTACATATGCATTGACTAATGAATGGATAAGGGTTATAGGTTGTAGGCGATGCATAGTGGATGATGAAGTGGAGTGTTGCAATTGATTGTTTGAACTGATGTGGGACAAATCAAGACATGCATTGGATGCATGTATAGGATGAGGTAGACATAGGTCATGATTAGTTTCTAAGACATGGGGAGAGAGCTAATGATGGGTTGTGGGAGAATCCAATTTTGTCTTATAGTGCTTGTCTTATATTTGCTAGCTTCTTATTTTGTCATGTAGCAATTGTCCTATTTGTTGGTAATTTCCATCTTCTAAAAGTAGGATTTAGGCCCACATGGGCTCAAGTCCAATGGGCCTAACCTAATAAAGGTTGCTTGTATTACTAGATACATAATTTGGGCCTTACATTTGATGGGTCATATCTCACTAACGGAGTGTCGAATTGACACACGGTTTTCACCATTACAATCGCAACGACGATGCAGTCCACACGATAGAGTTCTTAAGGCCATCCAGAACAAATCACTTTAGTGAGTTTTGTAGGTGCACTAGGGTGCAATGTATGGTCTATCAACGATGCGACTTTGGACACATGTGCACATGAGCGATGTTGCAAAAGACCGGGATCCCACACCACATGTGTGTACCCACCTCATGCATGTATTCTATATCTGGGCCATCCATCTGTTGGACGACCAGCAGCTTGCTGCTACAGTTGACGTCAGCAAGTTCTGTGGACTGATCACGAGATATGTGTTATGTCCATACCATCCATCCATTGGTAGATGTGTGGGGCCCCACCCCACACGTGCTGCATGTGTGGGATGAGACCCACCTTGATGTATCCGCCCGAGGGTAGGGGCATAACTAGGCTGAGTTTAAGCAGCTCATAAATGGATCTGCTATCGATGTGTCAGGTCGATATTGATAGGCGGATAGTGAGGTTTCTTCCACTTGCATGATTACGAGTCCAGTGGGTGGCGATCTGGTGTATAGTGTACTAGACCTCGGTGATATATATTCCAGAGATGAGTTGTATTGATATGTGGTCTCTGAGGAGGACTGGTATGCTTGAGTTGCATCTCGCATATGATATTGGCCATGTAGGCCTTGCATCGCATAACCTTTGTATGGCCGATAACATTCATGCCTTGCATCGTATAGCCCTAGTACGGCTGATAGCATTCATGTTTCTACATTACTCTAATATTACATACTTGACAATTACCTTGTGCACACACTTTCACCACCCTCTAAGCTTTCTATAAGCTTATGCATGATCCTTATGTGCAGGTGACGCTAGGACGCCACAACGTCATTGAGGTTGGAGCGTGCAGCTGACTTCTAGAGCTTTTGATATTGATATTGTATTTCCCTTATGCGTTGTACTTAAAGTTTTTTTTATCTTAGTGGATTTTGTGATGACGTTCTGGTTATTGTTCGTCGGTTATGCTTGTGGTAATGCTGGAACAAATTTATATTGAAATTCCTCCTTGTAGGATCCTAGGATATGAACCTGGTATATGGGTGTTAGGAGCTAAGAATGGGTTACTACAAAGGCTGTTGGCACTAGATTTGGAGATCAAAAATTTTGTGAACTCAGTTTCTGAGTTTGGAGCGTGATAGAAGTTGGTATCAGAGCATAACTTAGGAATAACTCAGGACGACGTCACATATCGGCTACAATCAGGTCTCGAGTGCATAATCTTTTTGATTTGATTCCATAACATTTGATCCTTCGAGGGTTCTCAAGGCTGATAGGAGCCTTTGTTCTTTGTTGTAAACCATGTTACCTAGACGAGGCACCCGAGGTGCCCGAGCGACCCGATCGACCCCCGCTCCACCTCTCGCAATTCTCGTTCCCCCACATGAGCTTCCTGTCCCCGCACCTGAGGTTCCTGTAGATCCTGCGCCTCTATCTGAGACTAATGCAGCCCCTACCATATAAGTTGGTACCGATCTGTTGCATCAGATGCTCTAGGCTATGACAACAGCTCTCCATGGGCAGGGTAGGCACCACGCTGAGACCTTGGAGCAGGCCGAACAAGAGCACGTGAGTGCTTTATTACGAGATTTTCTTCGGCTCGATCCCCCAGGATTCAAGGGAGAGCCCGATTTAACTACAGCCGAGAGGTGGCGCTCCCGACCCGAGAAGATGTTTGAGACCATGAGATGTATGACCCAAAATGGGTCACCTTGGCCGTGTATTTGTTCTAGGGTGAGGCCGAGCACTGGTGGACCTCTGTTGCTCATGCTGCAGAGCTTGACTTCATCTAGACATAGAGGATTTCATTAACTGATTCGACCGACAGTACTTCCCCGACCACATTCGATGGTAGCGAACATTAGAGTTCGAGACCCTGGTATAAGGAGACATGTCTGTGGCTCAGTACGCGACTCGTTTCATGGCACTATCGTGGTTCACATCGTATTTGGTCGATGATGAGGGGTGAAAGGCCCGTCGTTTTGAAAATGACATACATTACGGTCTTCGAGGCCATGTTGTTGGGCATAAGCTCCTGACTTTTGAGGAGGTAGTACGGAGGGCCCATATCTACGAGGCTGAGTGGGTCGGCTCGCAGAGCTATTGTGATCAAAGGAGAGACCGGAAGAGGCAGGCCCCCTTCGATAGCTCCCAGCAGCATCGGCGGCCGTAGAGGCACAGAAACCGCCCATCTGCTAAAGCACCAGCAGCACCAGCGGCACCTCCAACACCACCTCCATGGTAGTTCACTGGTACTTTCTTTAGATACAATAGGGTAGGACACTGTAGGCAGGAGTGCGCTCACCCTCAGCTGCAGCAGTCGAGAGTACCTCAGCAGCCTCGACAACAGCGGTAGCGACCACAACCACCTCCATCGCAAAGGCCCCCAGCTACAACCGAGATAGTAGTATAGGCCACTGCAATAGCAGCGGGAGTAGTGAGCTCGAAGGGGACAGGAACCTCCCCAGTAGGCTCAGGCCGGGTTCTATGCTGCTCAGCAGGACCCGTAGTGTCACGCCCCAAAATTCAGGTACAAGTGTGCACCCTCAGACCCGAGTTTCAGTTCGCAACTCGTACATAATGTGTACTAACTTAATTCCTTAATCAATTTAATCAGATGTGATTATTACATTTAGTATAAGTTCCACCATAATCTCAATCACACATATATAACACTTAGCACTAATTAACCATGCATAGATAAATCTTGACGATCCTTAAAATGAAATAAACCTTAAAAATCATTTATTTATTATACCATCATACTATGATTAAGTTTATTTCATGCTAATATTGTTTCAATGAAATTAATCTAAATAATCTCTTAAAAATCTCAAAATCAATACTGATCTGCATTATACGTTAATCGAACTATGCTAACAAATAAATCACATAATCTGAAATTGTTTAATGTCGCCACTTCATCTTCAAATAAGTATGGCCATGTTTCACGTTGGTCATATTTAGGTATGGTAGATCCTTCCGGTTCTTGCGCCACATCATCTGCTAATGGATCCTCTGTACAATTTTTCCATCAATAAAAATGTAAGCTGGTCAGGCTTAGTGAAATAACCCAACATGGTTCATAACCATAGTAATTAAAATAATACAAAAAAATGTATGTATAATGAAATAGATGTAAAATGGTGTATGTATGCATCAGATGGGATGGTCATCCATCCGCTTGGGTTAGAGGTCATTAACCCGCATCCACCTATTGGGTAGGCTTCCACCTTTCGGTAGGATTGGGCATAGCCTGCATCTAGTAATGCTCTACCAGGATCGACATTACTTCCAGTGAGGGCCCTTAGGATCGACCATACATTATGCAAATGCAATGAATGATAGATGATATGTAAATGCATATTTTTCATATTTGGCATAGTTGTCTTGATTGGAATATTCGTATATAAATTTAACGTACAATTATCATAACAAAATAATCAAGTCAGTATATCAATCAATTAAACCATCACAAATGATTTATTTTAATTCCAATAAATCGTGAGGCATGCTGGGTTACTCACCTAAGTCTGGTAGTATAAACTCCACAATATAATTAAGTTGGATTGAATTCTGAGGTCCTATCAATTATATCAACGATATTATTATTCATCTATTTTTATTACATGGTAGAACACACCTTTGATTAACATCTTAGGTGGCCAGATCCAAAATAATCAAATAATTAAAATTTCTATTCTATATTTTTATCTTTTATTTCTTTTTTAAGATTATAAAATTGATTGGAAAATTATTTGATAGGGGTCGTCCATCAGATGATCAGATCATTCAGATTCTTGAGGTCTTATTATGTTTTGCCTCTACACATTGGATGAATGGTGTGGATCTAACCACACATACACCAATGGCCCATCTTGACATTCTACACCAAGTGATACCCACACTTGCGCAAAAATCTAAGATTCCCTTATTAAACACTTCTAGATCTAACTAATATGGCCCATTTAATGGTCAGATTGATCTGAAATTTAAGGCCCTTGTATATTTTAGCCTTATGGATCATATGATCCCTACAGATCTAATCTAATTTGATCAAATGAACACAAATTACAATTACATAATTTTATACTCCCCTCACCTTTACATTATATATACCCATAATTCAATATAATGAATGTGTGGCCGATCCACACCGTTCATTGCATACATCGAATCAAATTACATTAAATATATAAAAAATATTAAAAGGAGGACGATATACATACCTGATCTAAGCAATTCAGAACTCTCTTTCTCCCTTTCTCTGTTGTCGCAGGAAACTTTTTGTTGATATCTAATTTCGATTAGAACTCTTTTTACATTTGGGTGTTTGAATCTTGAGAGATGCGGGGAGGGCTAGAGGTATATTTAAAGTATACGGGTTAATGATATAGATAGGATAGGAGATAAGGTAGATTTAAAATAAATATAAAATAAAGATAAGATAAAAAAATCTTTTATTATTATTAATAGTAGTAAATTTTCACAGCCTTTACATTTTACACCCTAAAAGAAAATTTTCATCCTCGAAATTTACCTGAAACTATTGATCAAAGAGATGAGGATATTTCTCACGAATTTCTCTTTACTGCTCATAAGATGCTCCGTCTACTTCATGATGAATCCATAAAACCTTGATTAAATGTACCATCTTAGTGCGTAACATGTGCTTCTTATGATCTAGTATTCGAACTGGTTTCTCCACGTAAGATATATCTTCCTGTAAATCAAGATCTTACTAGTCAATCACATGAGAATCATCTCTCTTATACTTCCATAGCATCGATACATGGAAAACATTATGGACACTGGCCAATTAAGGAGGTAATGCAAGCCGATATGCCACTGCTCCAATCCGCTCTAATATTTCAAATGGTTCAATAAAACAGGGTTCAAGTTTTCCCTTTATACCAAATCACATCAATCCCTTCATGGTAGAAACCTTCAAAAACACGTGGTCTCCTACTGTGAACTCTAGATCTCGTCTTCGATTGTCAGCGTGGCTCTTTTGACGACTCTGAGCAGCTTGTAGTCACTTTCGAATAATTTTAACTTTCTCAGCAGCTTTTTAAACAACATCTGGCCCAATTAAACATTTCTCACCTACCTCGGCCCAACAGTTAGGTGCTCGGCAAGGACGTCCATACAAGACTTCGTACGCGGCCATACCAATGCTTGCTTGGTAACTATTATTGTAGGCAAATTCAGCATAATGTATGTTGTTGTCCTAGCTTCCCTTGAAATTCAGAGCGCACGCACGTAACAGGTCTTTTAATATTTGATTCACATATTCCGTTTGCTCATTAGATTATGGACGATATACTGTGTTGTAGTCCATAGTCGTACCCATAGCTTCCTGTAGACTTGTCCAGAATCGCGAAATAAAACGTCGGTCTCGATCCGATACAATAGAACTAGGGACACCATGAAGTCTCACTATTTCTTTGATGTATATCTTGGCGAGTTCCTCCATTGAATAATTGATATGGATAGGAATAAAGTGGGCTGACTTAGTCAGTCGATCAATAATTACCCAAATTGAATCGTGCTTCTTCTATGTCTCAGGAAAACGAACTATAAAGTCCATAGAGATACAATCCCACTTTCACTTAGGTACTTTTAGAGGCTACAATAACTTTGATGGGTTCTGATGATCCACCTTTTCCTACTGACATACAAAATATCTTGACACATAATCGGCGATTTCTCTCTTCATATTTGGCCACCAAAATGATCATTTCACACTATGGTACATCTTTATGCTTCCTAGGTGAATTGTAAACTTAGTTCGGTGCGCATCATTTAGAATCTCGTCTTTTAGATCTAGAATATTAGGCACACAGAGTCGACCTCGATATCGAATTCCTTAATCGTCTCCTATACTTCAATCTGAAGTCTTATCATTCTGATACTTGGCTTTCATTTTAAAAAATCACTCATCATTCTTTTGAGCTTCAATTATTCGCTCCATAAGGGTCTATTTTACCATAATATTACATATACAGATCTTCTTTTCTTGAAAATTTAATCAAACGTCAGACTCTCTAATGAAATTCAACATTTCCCATTCCTGTACCATTAAGCTAGCTATACTCTTTTGTTTATATTCTTTTCTACTCAAAGCATCAGCTACCCAATTAGCCTTACCCAGATGATAGGACAACGAGAAATCATAAACCTTAAGAAATTTCATCCATCTTCTCTACCTCATGTTCAAGTCCTTCTGAGAGAATAGGTATCTCAAACTCTTGTGATCTGTATAAAGCTCGAACTGTTCGCCATATAAGTAATGCCGTCAAATCTTCAACGCAAATATAATAGTACCCAACTCTAGATCATGTGTTGGATAATTATGATCATGGAGTTTAAGCTGCCTCTATGCATATGCGATCACCTTGCCCCCTTGCATTAATACACAACCTAGACCTTTAGTTGATGCATCGGTGTAAACTTCAAATACAAACCCATCCTTTGGGAGGGTTAGAGAGAGAGTTGAGATTAGAAGTTACTTCAGTTCAGTAAAAGCTTCTTCGCACTTTTCAGTCCACTTAAAGGGCACTCCTTTTCAAGTTAAACTCATTAGCGGTCCGACAATCTTTGAAAAATCTTTAATAAAGCTTCTATAATATCCAGCGAGCCCAAGAAAGCTTCTGACTTCTGACACACTTACGAGTTATTCCCACTTCACCACAACTTTGATCTTCATAGGATCAACCGCAATGCCTTTTTTTGAAACAATATGCCCAAGAAATTTAACAACCTCCTTCCAGAACTCACGCTTAGAAAACTTAGCATACAACTAGTTTTCTTTTATTGTCTGCAATGTCATCCTTAGATGCAGCTCATGCTCTTCACTGGTCTTCGAGTAAATCAGAATGTCATTAATGAACATGATGATAAAGTTGTCCAAATAAGATTAGAACACCCTATTCATCAGGTCCATAAACACTACAGGTGCATTGGTCAACCTGAATGGCATGACCAAAAATTCATAATGACCATAACGCGTTTTGAAAGCAGTTTTATAAATATCCTCTTCTTTAATATGTAGTTGGTGGTAATTTGATCTCAAATCGATCTTAAAAAAATATCAAGCTCCTTTCAACTGATCAAACAAATCATCTATACGGGGTAATGGGTACTTATTTTTAATCATCATCTAATTTAAGCGGCGATAATTAATACACAAACGACGAGTGTCATCCTTCTTATTTATAAAAAGTACTCGCGCACCCCAAGGAGAAGTACTTGGTCGAATAAATCCTCGGGACCTCAATTCTTCCACCTGCTCCTTCAACTCATTCAGTTCAATAGGCGTCATTCGATATGGAGACAGATATTGGTGCCGATCCTGGTAGGAGATCAATACCAAAATCCACTTCTCACCGAGGTGGTAGTCCTGGTATATCTTGAAAAACTTCAGGATATTCCTACACAATCGGAATCAAATCCACTATTGTTTCTTGTTTCTCATCACCAATCAACGTCATGACACACTTGATCTTCTCATTCTTCTCTTCCCTTGAATCATAAGTGGTTCTCTTCTTGGCGCTGCGAAGAAAATTGTCTTCACATAACAATCCATTGTTGCATGATTTCGAGTAAGCCATTCCATTACGAGAATAACATCGTACTCCACTATACTCATTTCTATTAAATTAGCTAATATAGGAATATCGTCTATCATAAAGGGAATAGATTTACATATTTTATTCAAAATAACTAACTTGCGGATGGGGGATTCTACCAAAATTTGCTTATCGAGGATTTCTGACTTTAATCTTAACCGAGATACTAATGATGATGAAATAAAAGATAAAGTAGCCTCAGAATCAAATAATACAAAAATCAGAATATCATGTGTTTTGATCACACCTTCAACAACGTTATTATTTTCTTCTAGATTCTCCTTAGATGAGATGGAATAAACCCTGGCATGTGATGGCTATTACCTGCTGGGATGATTCCCCTGGCCTTGAGGAACTGATGGAGATGGTCAATTTTATTGATTCTACTGCAGTCGGGGTGGTTAGGTACGTGATGCTTGCGATGTCTGACCTATTTGTTGAGATGATGCCGGAAGTCGCAATCGCAATGGTATCTGTTGAAGAGGCATTATACCCATATCTCTCATCTTAGTTCTGCAGACCTGAGCCATGTGACCATACTTACCACGGTACCCACAATTTCCTGAAAAATATCGTTCTTGGGTTCTTGGTGTTAATGACTGAATTTCCATTCTAGGTTTCTTCTCTAGTGGTTGGTGTTGGGTATCGGCCTATTTTTTTGTCTTATTTCTTTTATCTGCACACGAGATTTGAGAAACCGCTCTGTATCTTGTTCTGCTCGTAAGGCTTTATCGACTACTTCTGAGTATTTCTTCACATCCACGCAACAAAATTTCATTATGATATTATGTCTTAACCCTTCTTCAAATTTTGTAATCTTATAATTTTCATCTTCTATTACCTTTGGCACATAACTTGCGAATTCAGCAAATTTTGCTTCATACTAGGCTACCGTCATGGAACCTTATTCTAGCATTGAAAATTCTGCCATCTTTTGGATGCGATACACTTTAGGAAAATATTTCTCACAGAACTTTTCCTGAAATTCATTCTAGGTCCACACATGATCAGCTGGAACCATTATCTTTACAGCTCTCCACCATAGATCTGCTTCGCCCCGAAGAATAAAGGACGCCAGTCTAACTTTCTGATCATCAGGGTAGTTCATTGCTTCTAATACTTTCTCAATCTGCTTCAACCAATCTTCTACTATTGAAGGGTCAGATGCACCCTTGAATACTGGTGGTCATAACTTTGTAAACCTTTCAAGCAAATCTACCTCACGAGGCTAATCAAACTTTAGTGAAGATGTGTTTCGGTAATGTTGGGGTGTCTGATTTAAGGTGGCTAACATGTTCCACTGAACGGCGAACTGTTCATACTGTTGTTTTAGCATTCCTATCATTTGTGCTACCAACCCAAAAGCAGCATCCCATGGCTGAACATTTGGTCCTACGAGATTGCTCGAATAATGGTTGGGGATAATGGGAGTTGTGTGCTAGGTCCAACATCTGCTATGTTAACTAGAGGAGGAGGTGGTGAAGGAGCTTGCCTTGCTTCATTGACTTCATTCTCGTCTTCCTCATCAGGAGCTATTCTAAATTCTTCAGGAATATAAGGATTTGGGAGAGGTGCGATTACGGATGGTATTAAATCATGAATACTACATGTCTTTTTAGGGGTCATAACTCCTATAAGATGGATTATTAATAATTCAGCAGACTTTATAGATTTGCTAATTCATATTAAATATTATCAAAATACCTTAGAGTTAATAACAAAGAAAATTCTACAAGTCATAAAGTTAGTAGTGCAACATTATGGACAGACTAGTTCACTATCAGTTTTTACTATTCCAATTGTTGGTTTACATAGTTAAAAATTTCTAATATATCTCAAAATGTTTTTGGAATTTCTTACATGAGTATACAACATTTTCACAAAATTTCAACATAATTAGGCAGCCACAGAATTTTCAAAAATTACTGTAATCAGACCCATTTAGATTTAGATGATTTTTAACTAGTCTGCACTAATTCCTAAAATCAGTATAGTATCTGTTAGATTCAAATTATATAATTATTTTTTATTAAATTTAGACTTCTATATCTACGATTAGGATTTTGAATCACCTTAATCGAAATTATATTTATTTAGTTCTATTTTTTTAAAGGTAGGTGATTTTTGTTGTCCATTCCTATCCCGCAGTACATCACAACTTAAATTACGTTAAAATTTGTTCAAAGGTCTAGATTTATGTATCCAAGGAATATAATTATATAAATAAGTTAATTTTCACTTCAGGTAATAATAAATGAATTATATATATATATATATTTTAAAAACATTATAATGGGAAGTGTAAGTGTAAATTTCTAGTTCCATGGTCCTACACATTATGCATGTATGGGGTTCATAACCTACAGGTCACATACGGTATTAATTTAACTTCTCTAATACCAAACTGTCATGCCCCAAAATCCAGGTATAGAGTACACCCTCAGACCCAAGTTTTAGTTCGTAACTTGTATACAAAGCGTATTAACTTAATTTCTTAATCAATTTAATCAGATGTGATTATTACATTTAGTATAAGTTCCATCATAATCTTAATCACACATACATAACACTTAACACCAATTAACCATGCATAGATAACTCTTGACGACCCTTAAAATAAAATAAACCTTAAAAATATTCATTTATTATACTATTATACTATGATTATGTTTATTTCATGCTAACATTGTTTCAATAAAATAAATCTAAATAATCTCTTAAAAATCTCAAAATCAATACTGATACGCATTATGCATTAATCAAACTATGCTAACAAAGAAATCGCATAATCAAAAATTGTCTAATGCCACCATTTCATCTTCACATAAGTATGGCCATGTTTCAGGTGGGTCACGTTCAGGTACGGTAGATCCTTCCAGTTCTTGCGCCACATCATCTGCCAATGGCTCCTCTATACAGTTTTTCCATTAATAAAAATGTAAGCTGGCCATACTTAGTGAAATAACCAACATGGTTCATAACCATAGCAATTACAATAATACAAAAAATGTATGTACAATGATATGGATGTAAAATGGTGTATGTATGCATCAGATGGGATGGTCGTCTATTTGCTTGGGTTAGAGGTCGTCAACCCACATCCACCCATTGAGTAGGCTTCCACCTTTTGGTAAGCTTGGGCATAGCCCGCATTTGGTAACGCTCTACCAGGATCGACATTTCTTCCACGGAGGGCCCCTAGGATCAACCATGCATTATGCAAATACAATGAATGTGAATGATATGTAAATGCATATTTTTCATATTTGGCATAGTTGTCTTGATCAAAATATTCACATATAAATTTAGCATATGATTATCATAACAAAATACTTAAGTCAGTATATCAATCAGTCAAACCATCACAAACGATTTATTTTAATTCCAATAAATCATGAGGCATGTTGGGTTATTCACTTGAGTCTGGTAGTATAAACTCTGTAATGTAATTAGGTTGGATTGAATTCTGAGGTCATATCAATTATATCAACGATATTATTATTCATCTATTTTTATTAAATGGTGGAGCCCACCTTTGATTAACATCCTAGGTGGACAGATCCAAAAGGGCAAGCTCGCCCCGAGGTTTATTGGAGCTTTTGAGATCATTGGGCGCATTAGCACCATGGCGTATAGGCTTGCCTTACCATCAGAGTTGTCTGGCATCCACAACATTTTTCATGTTTCGATGTTGCGGAAGTGTGGGTCAAGCACCATTCTCGTGATTGATTGACAACCTCTTGAGGTCTGTGAGCATGCTTCCTACATTGAGCAGTCAGTCCGTATCCTTGATCGGAAGGAATAGATCCTCCAAATCAAGGTCATCCCTTTGGTAAAGGTGTAGCGGGGTCATCATAGTGCTAATGAGGCATCTTGGGAGCGCGAGGCTGAGAGTAGAGAGCGTTATCCCCATCTTTTTGTAGATTGATTATGCTTTGTAATTGATTGATATATCTATATATGCAATGCCAGGGTTTCTCTTCCTTCTTGTTTTATTTTATGTGATAGTAAATTTTGAGGACAAAATTTTTATTAGGAGGGCAGAGCTGTAAGGCCCGTATCCTAGTCTGTACCATTCCTTAGACATCTGCGATCCTCCCTATCAAATTTCAGCAACCTGCGACCTGTAGACAGCGTTTGTGCTTGACCCTAAGTCGCATCCCTTAAATCTTAGTCGACTTGACTTGAAACCTATACCCTGAAAGTGCCCTGGTTTGTCAATTAGTGTGAGGATTGGGTGTCACGCCCCAGACTCGGTAACCGGACTCACAAGAAACTCGATGACCAGTTCTGGCCGCAACAGCCTCCGTAGTACCCCATTCTAGGCTCCTGAGGCAGGTTTTGATCCTGGGATCCTACAAGGAGGATTTTCATAACAGTATAATCATTCTAATACGAGCATACCTAAGATCACAGTAAGTATATATGAGAATAACAAAAGGCACACATAACAAAATCCATTATGAATTTGAACTTTTACAAATATCTATAAGGTTCAAAAGGACATACATAAGATAACAAAAGAAGGAAAGGAAAGGAAAGTCTGCAACACTGGGTCCTCAAGCTCAGCGCTAATCCAAGCTCTGACGCTACGACGCCTGCCTAGGATTTACTGCTCGCATCAATCGTGCACAAGCTTATAAAAGCTTAGGAGGTGGTGAAAGTGTGTAACAATGGTGCACAGAAGAATAGCAGGAGGTACAAGAAGAGAAATGTGCTCAATGACAATATCACAAGCCTTACCAAGGCTTATCATGAATACGATGCAATGAGTACTGTGCACCATACCAAGGCAATGCATGAAGGGGCTTATGCAGCCAATGCTAATGTGATGCAAGTAATGCCAATACTCATATCCAAACCACATGTCAAGTACATTTCCAATCATAAGGAAATCACTGGGGTCCAATACACTACTGAATGACTGCCGCTCTACATACTCCACATAGTCAAACGAGCGTAAGAGACCTCACTACCCGCTTATGGACAGCCAATCACCAATAAGGCTTGATGATAGCAGACCCATTTCATGAGTTGGTTAGACTCAGCCTAATAATGCCCTCCCTCACAGGAGGATAAGGCCACATCCCTACCCAACAGACTACACGACAGTGGGAGTCAGGGCCTGTCGGTATAAGGCCCTTGTGCGCTCATAGCTTCCACTCGGTCACTGCGTTGGGGCAATCCCTTGGTAACATGGAAGTTTTGGGAATTACACCCATGGGCATCCTATGTACCCAGTATACTTAAGTATCATTTTCGGTGTCCACACATCCATCCATCCACCCACAAATATCCTTGTGGAGGTAAGGCCCTGATAAAGCAAGGGCAGTATCGATATGAAATGCAATGTCAATGCATGAGTCACACATATAGATTATGCACAATCTTCAGGCACTCATAGTGCATGAGGGGAGAAACTTCATCCCTCAATGACCACCATATAATGCAATCAATTCATACAGATGATACATATGGGTCATAATGATGTAAGTGCACTACCTGTAGGATATATTCTTCCTTCCTAAGGAGGGACAAGGTCTAGGTACATATACAGGTACTTTAAGGAGAAGCGAAGTCCTCTAGTGGGGGCCCAATACTTTGGGGTGACCCACAAGCTAAGAGAGTCATAATCCCAAGAAAGAAATGGTCCTAATCAAGGGCCCAAGGTGGACCTTCAACCACCCAAAGAAGCCCTATGGGCCTACCTTAGGGCTACCAAGGAGGACATCCAACCTCAACTAGGTCCCCAAGGTAGCCCACTACGCATAAAGTAAGGTCCAAGGCCCAATCAATTCATGGCCTAATGGGCTATACACAAAGCCCAACTCATAGGTAATATGGTGGGCCCTCAAGCAAGGTTTGGGCCCAACCATAATGGTCATAAACCCACATATTGTGGTGGGCCTCATAGGTAGCCCAATAGTTCAACCATGTGGGAAATTTCACATTTAATACTAGTGAGTTGGGCCTCACTTCTTATCCCAAGAACAAGGTTAATTTTGGTGGGCAGTCAAGGGCCCAACTACTTACATATTATAGCCCATAAACCCATCACAATAGGTAGAAGAGTATAGGCCCAAAAGTAAATAGGCCTATCTAGAAAGCTTTAGTCCAACAAGCCAAAAGAACTAGCAACTAACCATATATAATGATCCAATAAAACCCAACTTGGGTGGGCCTCAGATAAGCACTGAGTAAGCCTAAAAATACTAAAAGAAAAAGGCAAGATAATTGATTAAATTAACCTCAAATCTGGTGGGCCATACTACCCCAAACAAACATTTATGGGCAGCAACATTGGGCTCATTGCTGAATTTTCAGCCCACCCGCTTCCTGGGTTTGTTGGAGTTCAACAAATAAATTAATTTATAGTATTTATTTTTTGATGACCTAAACATATCATTGTGGGTCCCACCAGATGAGAGGGAGATGCATAACACATATTACAAGTGGGTCATGCTGCTGGAATACAAGCCCAACAACAGCCCAAGGTAGGGGCATCCCATGGTGGGTAGTCCTACGGGCTTGGGTATTTGGCCCAAAACTGACCCAAATTTACAGGCCATACCACGGTCAGTACAGGGGCCCGATGGCCCTGAAAATTTGTAGGATGGTCCTTCCATGGGTGGGTCACACCTCCACAAATTTCATGATTTTTAGATGTTCAGAAGTATTTTAATTAATTTAAATAATACATACTATCTAGAAAATCTGGTTAATATGGACTTCCCAATGTGGTGGGCCGGTCCAACCCTTGCCACAGTGTGCACAGGGGTCCGTGACCCTAAAATTTGGTAGGTGGGTCCTACCATGGGTGGACCACCTTCTTATAAATTTTCATGATTTTTGGACAACTAGAAATAGTTTAATTCATTTTAAGAAAATAATTTGTCCTAAGGTACTGCCTGATCTGAACATCCCATTGTGGCGAGCTGGTCCTGCCCTTGCCACGGTGTGTACATGTGTCCATTGGCCCCAACATTTTGTAGGTGGGTCCTACCATGGGTAGGTCACCTCCCTGAAAAATTTTTGAATTTTTGGAGTGGCAAAAGTATTTTATTTAATTCATACAATTTATGGACAACAAGGTTGCAGAAAATACAGGTTGTTGTTCCCTTTTTGGATCACCCATGGAGTGGGCCCATGCCATAGAAATTAAGGAAAAGTGGTTGGGAGAGGTGCCTCAGCTATTATACATTAAGGTGGGGTCTACATCAATGGCCCACCATCTCAAAACCTGGCCCACAAAGGGGGTTTCCAAGCCCATATACATGGTTGGACGGTCCCACGTGTTGGACCGTCTGGGCCCTTGGGCATCCCAAAGAGGGGCTACTAGGGGTGGTTTTTAGCATACATCAGGGTGGGGTCCACATGCCAATGACTCACCATCAAATCCTTCAAAAACAATTCAAACATGAGGGCCAAACACTTCCCAAAAATCAGCAACATAGGCCTATAACAAATTTCTGGACAACAAGGTATATTGCTGCCTAGTGCAGCCCATAAATAAAAGTCCAGCAAGAAAATCCTCACCACATTAAGGTGGGGCCACCTAGATGGGCCACACACATCCAGAACGTACTTCCAATCGACCCAGGCCTTACACGTGTGAATGGACAGCAAGGTGGATCTCCACATGTGCAGCAAATGGGACATGGGGATGACCCATCAAGGGTGGACGGTTGGATGTGTCTTGCACATCAGGTGGGCCATCTTGATCAGTAATATTTGGGAGAAAGAAATAGATAAAAAGAGAAAACAAGAGAGAGAGAGAGAGATCGGCCATACAAGAGGGATTTCGCCACTATAAATCCCTTATGCACAAAAAAGAACCAACATACATTGCTCCTCTTATGGATCTATGCATGCATGGACCACCATAATAAGAATCTGAGGTGGGGATGCCATCCCCACCATAAAACAAAGGTCTAGATGACCTTGGAAGGGCTATGATTATTAAATACATCATGATGGGGTCCATGGAGGATGGCCCCATCATGGAATGACACATGCATGAAGGATGGCTAATGGCCACATCCAAGGGGTTAGATGGGATCCCCACAATGGATTGGTGGGTCCCACTTATCCCATACATGAAGAAACAAAAGAAACAAGAGAGAGGAGAGAAATCAACACTAGTAGAAGCACCCACCTCAGATTTTCAAGCTTCCACCATCACTGGGGATCTCAAGCTCCAAGGTATAAGATTTAATGGTCAAGATAGGACTATGGTGGCTAGATGATGAAGGAAAGGAGGGAGAAAAATACTAGAAAATGGGAGGAGGGTTGGACGTTGGAGAGGAAGAAGGAAAGAAGAGAGAGAGAGAGAGAGAGAGAGAGAGAGAGAGAGAGAGGGCGAAGTTGTAGGGAGGTGGTAATGATGGATTTGTAAGAAGGGTAATCATAACTATGGAGGAGATTACTATGCTCATAGGGTTTAGGTTAGCTTGGGTAGTGTCTAAGGTGGGTAGTGTTTATTCCATGGAATTGTAATGTGTGTAGATGGTGTACAGGGGAAATTGTGCCATAGAAGTGGCCCACTTGCATTGCACAAAAGAGGGCCTCATGATAAAATGCTCATAACTTTTGATCCATAAGTCGGATGGACGCATAAGATGCATCGTTGGAACTGTAACAACGATACGAACAAGATGACATATGTCTAGGGTTGATCCGAGTTGGGTCTATGTGACCAGACTCAAGGATGACCGCAAACACAATTCGAGGGTCGCGGTTCACTGGAATTTAACCGGTAAGACCACAGGACCAAAATGAACGAGATGTATACTCACACACACTCATGCATACATACAAATTCGGGTCGGGTCTTCATTGAGTCAGCAAGACAAGGGAGCCCCATAGGAAGATTGTTTAAGTGTCTGCCTCAATAGGATGTGTGCCCGAACTCGTCAAAGGTAAACCTTAGCCTCACATCCCATGTCACAAAACACCAGGTATATAAAACCTTTTAAAATGGATAGAACATCTTAGGGTTTTTGGTAAGAAAACTAATTTGCAAAATCAGGAAAAAATTTTAGTTTTCTTCCTTTGTCGATTTATCGACATGTTGTTTGATGAAATCGAACTCTGTTATCGATGTCCTTGAAACTATCTCGATATTATCGAATGGAGGACTTCGGATATCCAGCAACTACAAAGAACTCTGGACTGAATTATAGATGAATCAATGGACTGTTCAAAATCATCGAAATTTGAATCTCGAGTCCATTGAGACGTCACGATAAAATCGACATTTGGTCAGTTGTGTCCCATATTCTGCTAAGGAAAATCATGTGTGTCCCAATATATCGAAGAGAGACTCGATATACTCAAAATTCAAATCTCGATGATAACGACAGACCTTCGATGATATCGGATTGGGACACAAATCTGTCCAGCAAGTTTTCAGGTAAAATCATTTAAGTATTGAGGATCACTCGATAAAATCGATATTCAAATATTGATCATATCGATACGAGGTCGATTTCATCGAAACATAACAAAAATCGTCCAACAAGCTTATTGGAAAATTATAACGTCTCAAAAAAATCTGTATGAAGACTCGAGTACCACCTCAAGCAGAATCACCTAAGGACCGTATCCTGTCGTAATGAAGGTGGAATTTCATTAAGTACTAAACTGAATAAGTGGTGGATTAAGCTTGGGCCACCATTTCCATAAATGAGAAGATTTAAAACCATTAATACCACTGACTCAACACTACATGAAGACCTAGGAAAAATCCCAAGAGCCTGTCGCTCTCAGGAGCACATTGAAACTCTGTATCGGACCTAAACCACGCATTGGGAGTCCGATGATCGTGAAACTATAGGGTTATGTCTGACCTACTAGGCTTGACAGTCAACGCGGGAATCGAATACAGATGTTGTCCAGAAACGCACACTTGAGCCCTGAGCGAAGTGTGTGAGAAATGCGAATATCTTTAGAAAATGTAACGAGACTTAAGTGAATTGGGCCATTTTCTCACACACGAAATTGAGAATTTCAAACCGTCAGTTTCTGACAAAACTTCACCCATGGGAAAAGAAAATTTCCCTGCACGTATCCGTATACTTGTGGCCCCAATCAAGTAAATATGACCATTGATCTGACACAGGTCCTCCACGGTCGATCGGCCTATCCAATCGCACCAAAACCACATCCTGGTATAAATCCATTATCAGGGAACTTACCCTATGACGTGAGTAGTGGGCCTTCCTGTGAGCTCTGTTTGTCAAAAACAGCTGCCTAAAGGATATAAACCATGTATATAGTGGCCCTAGGACCATTTACATCACTACTGGGCCTATAAATAGCCTCCCACACATCCTCTCTCTCCCATATATGAATTTCTCCAAACCCTAGGAGAGAGAAGAGAGAAAAGAAGAGAAAAGAGGAAGGAGAGGAGAAATCTGGGAGATTGTTACTGTGATTCTCTCCCACTACTCCACGTACTAAATCACCTTCCCGTTACGCTACACGATCCATTTTGGCAACGATTTGGGTAAGAAACTCTAACCCTAATCTTGATTTAGAGATCCAGATTGATTAATCGTCAAACTAGCTAACCTTTTTCATTGTTTAGGTGCCCGACATTCCATTTTCGGGAACGTAAAATTCAAACCGAGTCCGAATCGAGTATTCTGATGAAAGGTGTGGACTATAAACATTTAGGCTATGGTTTTCAATGCTTTTAATGTCAGCTAATGATTTATGTCTGACTTGATTGCTTCCATATTGTCTTAGATACAACGTTTTCGATAGAACATACATGTATGAACTATGTTGAATAAAAGATGCACCCCATGTGTTTGTTGAAATGTTTAAATGAACATGTGAACATGATTTGTGCTTGCCATGACTACTGATCTAAGATTCATCATTGTTATATGTATGCTGACTTCCTTGTGCAAGGAATTGCCATAATATATGTCGTAACTAATCTAATCTATGTATTTGGTAATGTGTAGTCTAAGTGTTTGATAAATTGTTTGAATGAGAAATTGTTAATGAATTGTATTTATTAAGGGTATTAAGACAGGATTCTCAATTACCTTAGTCATATGTATAGTTTCCTTCATGTAATCCTAATTTTGTCCACGCGATTTATGGTAATATGATCAATGTGTATGATGAAATTCTCAAATGATGAAATTATTTGGATTGTTTGTTAAATGCTGAGATTATTACTATATGTACTTAATTACTGCATCTGAGTAAGATTGGGGCTACGACGTAGCCCAGGCAATCGGTAACAGTCCCCATTGAGTGGTTGGATTAGTCTCGCTACATTGGGTATATTTGATGAATCTGGGTCGCACGACGATTGTCGACAGTAGTTAGGCCATGAGGGGTGTTTATGCCCTCCATGTCGATTAAGTTAGCATGTGCCCGTACCAATCAAACTTACCTAACGAACTGATTGGCTTATTTTATGTTTACCATGTATGGACACCACTACTTTAACCTAAGGTACCCCCTACCAATGTAAAGGCCCACTTTAACCATGGTACCATGATCTGCTAAGACTCATGAGCTGGGCATGGTGGTATGGGACATTATGGTAGAGCTGTCGGCCTACGCTAGGGTGACGAGCCTCTCCGTAGTGACCAGTGAGTAACCCAGACTCGTGGGCTGGGCATGGTGGTATGGGACACTGCGTTTGAGCTGTCGGCCTACGTTGAGGTGATGAGCTTCCTGTAGTGACCGCGAGTATAAACTTTGAATTTGCCTATCGAATGCTTTTCATTAGGGGTGATGCCCTATAACTTGCCTATCGTAAGTGATTAACTAGGATTGACGACTCTAGAGGAATCCTTCAGTTTGGGTAATGACATAAAGGATGGTATTTTAGCTTCCCAAACTTGCTATATGAATAAGCTTAATTAAGTACTTGGCTAACACGGCCATGCATTACATTGCATTAGCTAGGATGTGCTTTTGGCGAGGAAGGTGAACTTTAGGGAGTGTTGAGATACACGAAATTGGTTGTCGGAGTCGCTTGTGAGGGAACTTTATTCGAGGGCATACATCATTACTTACACTTCATTCTTGCATTAACAAGAGTAGTTAGGGAGTGATTGTTGTATATTGCTTTATCATTACTGCTTGATTGACTTGATAACATGTTAACATTTGCCTTATAGTACCACTGAGTTGATCACTCACTCCCACCCTCGGACGGTGTTTTAAAACACTAACCAGACTCTGGTTTAGATGCAGGTGATGAAGAAGTCTATGCGACGGAGCAGGACTTCATGAATGAGGAGGAAGAGTTCTCCTACATTTAGCTCTCGGGCGGGTCTATGTAGATCTTGTACCGATGTGTAGGGTCTAAAGGGATTTTTGGCTTAGTGGAACACATTTACTTTCCGCATTTTGTATATTTGGGAATAACACACACACACACACACACACACACACACACACACACACACACATATATATATATATATATTCAGCCCGGTTACATACTGATACTCCGAAGTTTGTGAAACACTTTCATATTTAAATACATATGCTTCAGACTTTCGCTTGCTTAATTTAATTATATCTGGAGTATGATAAGTTGTTTTGGTATAATTTCACTCATGTTTAACTCATTAATATGGACGAAATCTTAACATCATTATCCATGTTGCATAAATGATGTGTCGGATCTCGGGAGTAGAGCTTTGATCGACCCTCGAAATTCAGGGCATTACAAAAATTCTTGAAATTTTCGATGAATCGACACCGTCATCGATACCATCGATATTCAAATTTGGATGATATCGAAGGATCCTCGGTCATATCAAATACCTATTTTTCCAAAGGCATCTGCTCTCTCATTTTCAAATGTCCAGGAATTAACCCTCGTTTCGATGAAATCGGAGTTCCAAATCCGATGACATCGAAGCATGTTCGATTCCCTTGACCAGTTGGTAAAAAGGTTCAAAAGCGTTTGACAGTTTGAGTTCGTATCATCAAGTAGCCATTTGATGCTATTACGAGTATACGCTCGATGATATTGAACCCGGCTTGATGATATCGAACTCTGTAAAAAAATATGATTGTTTTATATCCGTTAGAACTTTTTGCCTATTTAATGAGAGCTTGCATTTGGTTGTTTGTAGAGATAATAGAGAGTGCTTTTGTGTGTTTAAACCCAGATCATATACCCTAAGCCTTTTCTCTTATAGAAGTTCATCCTCCAATCCACCCTCATCATTGATATTCGATAGAGTGGATTGGGGAATGAACTTCCACATTTAAGGATCCTGCAGCTACCATCTTAATGGCAAATCATTAAGTTGGGATGCCTTGAATGCATAGATGATTGGAATCAATCTGTCTCCTTTATAGGAAAACATTTAATAGAGTAGGATTCCATCATAACCTTGACCCAACCCGTTGCCTTACATTGGAGCATTATCTGAGTTACAGTTCAAGGGAGCTTAAGATTCTTCATCGTCAAAGGAGGAGATCTTCATCAACGTGCTTAATGGGGATCATCTACTTATTTGTAATTCATTAGAGTCCAAAGACCTTGTGATCATTCCTTTTATAGGATTAGGTCAAAGGTGATTCTCACTCCTTTCAAGTCCTTATAGGAGGCCTCTGATGGGAGTGTACGTGGAGGTGCGGTGTGTTGACCCTTACTCTGTTGAGAGAATAAACTTAGGTCCTTATGTAGGTCCTTGACTTATGTGGTCTAAAACTTGGGTGCTATGTGTTGACCCTTGCTCATGGGAGTATAAACTAGTAGGTTCCTTGTGTGGATCCTTGACCCGTGTGGCCTAAAACTTAGGTGTTGTGTGTTGACCCTTGCTCCTGTGTGGGGCATAAACTTGTGTCGTGGAGATACGTGAGAGTCAGCTTAGAGTAGGTTATACTGGTTTGAGGTGAACCTGATTTGAAACCTCTGTAAGTGAGATCGGGTACACTCAAAGGTTAAGTGCGTCCGCCAGAAGTGGAGTAGACACGTAGTCGAACCACTATAAAAACGACTGTGTTTGGGGCTGCCATTTACCTCTTTTGCTTATGTGATTTCTCTAAATGTTCTCATATTGCATGAACACGTGATTATTTGAAACTGAGTAGTATCACACCTCACACACCGTCACATCCATCATGAACTATGTTATGCATCTTGTTTATCCTTTGAACAAATTTGTGATTAGATCCTCTATTTGGCTTGGAAGCCATTAGAGTTATTTTTAAAGAAATCCTGATACATGCATTGTAACGACCCGAAAATTTTCGTACATTGGGTCGAGTACCACCTCGACCAGAAATCACGTAGGATTAAATACTTTAGAAATTTAACAAAGTTAACTAAATACGAAACTCGATTAGTCATGAAATCCATTAGGATCGCTTTAAATATGATCTGCAAGACCCAAAAGTTGCAGAATCATTGACGCTAGGTTACCCTAAAGTTTAGAACCAAACTCATTTCCCGTCGCTTCGGGAATGAAACGAAACTTCGATTAGGTCTAGATCGCACATCGGGAGTCCAATTAACCCGAAGCTAAGGAACTAGGGGCCCCACCGGGCTTAACAATCATCTCAAAATCAGCTCCATCCGATGTTCCACGGCCATTCGTTTCGATTCGGAGCGAGGAGTGTGAAAACACTATTCCCATGCCAAAATAAATATCCGGAATAGTGATCGCATCATTCGTTGACGCGTCAAGATAAGCAACCTGACCGTCGAATCGGACCAAATTACACCCTCGGATTAAGAAAAATTTCAGGAACATTTACATGTACTTAGAATTTCTGATCGTGGCCCACTGACCGTCGAACTGAAAGTGGTCCGCCACGTGCGATCTGGGAATCCGATCGAGTCAAAAATGTAATCCCACGTAGATCCATAGATGGTGAGCTTAAGTCTGACGTTTGGTTCAAGGAGGGCCACCAGAACCTCCCTTTTGAGCTGGAAAAGTGACGAATATCCTATATTAGCAGTACCCCTTGAACCTGAGTCTAATTTCAGAATGTTTTTGGCTATAAAAGGGGCTTAGAACAGCCCCTCTCACAACCATACGAATTTGGGATTTTAACCCTAGAGGGAGAGAGAGAAAAGAGAGAGAAAGGCTTGGAGTTTGTTACCGATTTTCCTCCTACTGCTTTGGATTGTTACACGGCCTACACCGCCCTGTTCTAGGCGCTTTCCCGGCGGTATCCATCCCATTTGAAGGTAAGAAACCCTAACCCTAGGTCTGAATTTTGGTAGGATCGTTGTAGGCTATGTAACAACTAACCGATTCCGCTCTTTAGGCTAGAAAACTCCCGTATACGGAAGTTCTACTACCCTTGCTGATTCGTTGAGTTTCAAAAGGCAAAGGTGAGGACTTTAAGTGTATAAGTTACAGTTTTCAACGCTTTCAATGTCAGATAATGGTAGATTCATGATCTGCTTACAATTGCACATGTACAAAGTGCTTTCCGTTTCCTGTTTCGATTAACGTTGCAAAATATGGAATTTCACATACTCTAGGTATACGTAGAAATACCGTATACGTATTTTTTTTGGATAAATGTTTGACATGTTTATTTAATGTATTATTATATGACATATGGATAAAATACTAATTTGGTGAAAGGAATTGCTGAAATACATGTTCATGTGTAAATGCTACGTATGTTGAAATTGTATATTCTAGAAATACCGTATATGTATTTTTTTTGGGAAAATGTATGACATGTTTATTTAATGTATGATTATACAATATATGTATAAAATACTAGTTTGGCGAAAGGAATCGCCAAAATACATGTTCCCTTGTAAATGTCAAGTATGTTGAAATTGCGTATTCTAGAAATACCGCATATGTGTAAAATTTGGAAATGTAATTGTCATGATTATTTGTTGTATGATTATGATATACGCGGGTAAATTAACCGCTTGGCAAAAGAATGGCCCTAATCCGCAATTGCTAACATACGTTATGTATGTTGGAATCGCACACTCTAAGTGTTTGGTGTACATGCTTGTGTGCGTAGAAGCTTGGGTGTTAGTGCCTTAGATAGACGCTGATATGGAATTCCCGACTCCCTTAGAGACATGTAGGGTCCCCTCTATGCGGTGGTTCGCTATAACCACTCACTTGTGATGCGTATGTAATTGTATCCCTATGTGTATAGTGCTTTATAACATGCTTTACAACATGCTTTACAACATGCTTTATAACATGCTTTATAACATGCTTTACTTCATGCTTTATAATATGCCTGCTAACATGCTTTACTTCATGCTTTACTTCATGCTTTACAACTGTTTGAGTTTGGGACTATGCCTATAGTCCAAACATTCGGTACCAGACTTGCAGTTGTGGCCGAGATTCATATCGCCACAACGGACGTGTCCGGCGAACCCGAGTCGTACTTCGGTTGGCGATAGTGGTTGGCCACACGGAGTGCTTTTACGCTCCATATCGCTCAACTTGTGGTGAGCTCGAGCTAGTCAGGCTCGTCAAGCAAACTGATATGTGTATATGTATGTTCACCATGTTTGGTCGCTACTGCTTGAACCTAGGGTACCAAACTTACCAATGGCGATCCCGTTAACCATGGTACCTCGATCCGCTAAGACGCATGAGCCGGGCATGGTGGTATGGGACACCGTGGTCGAGCTGTCGGCCTACGCTGGGGTCATGTGCCTCCCCGTAGTGACCATTGCGCAACCAAACTCGTGAGCCGATTATGGTGGTATGGGACACTATATTCGAGCTGTCGATACTTACTGCGAGAGCCGAGTACGGTGAGACCTGTGCTCGTGCTGACGGGCGACGAGTCCTCCGTAGTATCTCCGAGTATACTCCAAGTGTCTGTGATTAGCGACGAGTCTTTCACAGTAACTAGAGTATGAGTTGAGCCGAGTACGGTGAGACCTGTACTTGAGCTGACGGCTAGTGATTGAGCCAAGTACGGTGAGATATGTACTTGAGCTGACGGCCAGCAATTGAGCCGCATACGGTGAGATCTGTATCCGCGCTGACGGGTGACGAGCCCTTTGCGATGCCTTCACTACGCTTCTCAAACCATAATATCGTATGAGATTAGCTAGGATTGACGACCCTAGAATGGATCATGTTTGGGAATGATATAAGGGAGGTACCTTAGTTTTCCAATACTGCTGGTTGAAATGGATTAATAAAAACTTGGTAATCATGAGCATCATCGCACCGCATGTGCTTTGTAGATGTGGCGCACTGAGGGAGTTAGCATTCACGAACGTAAGATGATGTAGCTTGAGGGTGGTTTGGCAAGGGCATACAGCATCATGTCATATCATTTTTGCATTTAACAAGAGTAGTTAGAAATGTTTGAATTGTACTGCGTTATCATTACTACTTGATTGATTTGATAACATGTTAACCTATGCTTTATTGTTCCACTGAGTTAGCTACTCACTCCCACGTTACGGGACGGTGTTTGCAACACCCACCAGACTCTGTCGCAGGTGTAGATGGCGCCTCTGTTCAGGAGCCGGAGCTCGACTTCGAGGAGGATCAGGAGGAGTTCTCCTTTATGCAGTACTCTGACGGCTATGCTTAGGCCGACTGCATCGCGGGGATTCTAGGGTTTATTTACAGAGTTGTCTTTTGATTTTTGACTTAGAAACGATACATGTATATTGGTACTCAGTTAGTACTCATACTCTGAAGTTCACAAAATTTTGATACTCTACATATTTTAATATAAAATTTCAGTCTTCCGCTTGCCTTTATACAATTGAACTGGAGTATGAATTACTGTTTTGGTATAATCTCATTCATGTTTATTGCGCTAACTCAGACAACATTTAACCATCATTGTGTATGTTGCATAAGTGATGCATTGGAACTCGGAAGTTGAGTTCATACTCGACCCCCGAATTTCAGGGCGTTACAAGTTGGTATCAAAGCATGATTTTGATTAAACCGGACCTGAGTTATGTCCTCACTACGTACGCTGACGTGTTACAACCTAGGAGGGTGCGCAAAAATGTAGAAACAGTCTTAGGATCTCCCGATTTCACCGTTCGGCGAAATTCATTAAAAGCGAACGCGTTGATCGAGTCTGTACTCGATCCTGACCGCACATACGGACTCTAAATCACTCCTATACCGTCTATTGACGTGTCTAGGTCACTATCCACCCAAAATCAGTCTTCAAAAATCAGGAAAAATCAGATTGGTTCAGAAAATTTTCAGAACTAGCCGTTCCGGAGCTGAACTGAGTTCGGGGGTCCCCCACGTTAATCTATTAAGGTTCTAGATTGAACCAGGGTGCATTTGGCACCCTGGACACGTGGCAAACAGAGTCCCACCACGGCGGCGCGGTTCCGGCCAAGTCCGACCGCGGCGGCGCCGCGGCACCGGCGGCGGACCGCGGTCCGGTCGCTTTTCCGGTGAAATTCCAAGCGTGGGATCGGTCGGCCTGACCCCCTCTAACCCCTGGCACGTGCCAAATTGCAAATAGGTTGGGATTTAAGGGGCTGGAGCACCCTTCTCCCTCATTTCTCCCTTTTCAAGCACCTCCACCCCCATTTCTGATTTTTCTCTAAAACCCATCCCTCCAAACCTTCAAACCTTCCATTTCCTTCCATAACTCACACACCCCTACCTTCCACCACAGCCCTAGCTTCTTCCTTTCCCCATTTTCACAAGTTGGAGCTCTCATACCCCTCCTTGGAGCTCAAAATCGGGTAATCTCCTAACCCATTCCATTTTCTTTTTGTTCCTTCTTCATTTCCTACCTCTAGTGCCCCTTCCACACCTATTGGATCCTTGTTTGTGGGGATCAAAGAGATCAGCCCCTTGTTTCCCCATTTTGGCAATTTTCCATGGCCCTCCTTGGTGTGGTGGCTACCATTTTCTCCATTTCCTCCATCCTATCTTTCATGGGAAAGAGGAAAACCGCGGCCGATGACGCCGGCCCAAGTAGGCCAGCCCATTCCCGAAGAAGATCCGATGTTGGGGCCGGCACAAGCACCGTGCGGGAGTTTAGGTCGAAGCGAGACCTGGATCCTGACCATCCCGCCAGAAATGCTTATCCGATAGGCATTGAATATGGGCGCTTCGCGGGCCGTAAGGTTGTGTTTGAAGCTCATGTGGATGAAAGAATGTTTGGCCTACACCCGATGATGGACCACTTGGTGGATATCGGATGGAATTCTATTTTTGAAGGCGAGTCCCCCGCATGTGAGCACACGGTTCGCGCTTTCTATGCTCACATCGTGGACTCATCAGTAGAGCCTCTTCAGTTTACTGTCTCTGTGAGGGGCATAAGGCGCACAATCACTGTGGATGAGGTGGTTCGAATCACGAAGATCCCGCTTGGTCAAGTGCATCCTAGTGATGACTTCTCTAGAAGTGCGCGGGAAAGGGATCGTCGCACGCGATTCCTCTGTGGTCGCCGGGTTACTTGGAAGCGAGGAAATTGTATTGCGGCGACAAAGATGACCGAAGACTTCCATTTACTCCATCACATTTTCACATATAATGTATACCCACGGTGGGGTAACCGCACGGAATGTACTAGGTTGATGGTGGACTTTCTGTATAAGATGGGAAGCGGGGACAACATATGCCTGCCCACATTCATCCTATCCCAGATAGTTCATGTTGTTCGTTCTGCCAGGAACGATCTTTCGCTCCCATTTGGCCGCTGATCTGTAGGATGGCTCGTGATGTAGGCTACAGATTGAATATGGAGGATCTTGCACCAGTCCGAGTCATAAGTGAAGCGACACTCAAGAATATGAAGATCGGCCCTCAACAGCGGCAAGCACGACTCGACGAGTCTGGAGATGAGTCGGATAGCGCCGGAGAGGAGAGTGTTGACCTCCAGGCTGAGAGTGATGAGGAGCGTGGTGATGACATACAGGAAGAAGAATCTGAGGCTCAGGACACCGAGGGAAGTTCACCCCGTGCGGCTCAGGAGCAGGGTGTGGATCGAGATGCTTTTGATGCACGATTGGCTCGTCTTGAGGAGGGGCAAGCCGCCCTGCAGCAAGAAGTTGGACAAGTTCGGGCTGAGATTGGTCAAGTTCGAACCAAGCTTGAAGAGAATGAAGCCTACATGAAGAAGAGTTTCAAGAAGATGTCCCGTACGTTGAAGGTCATCCTGTGCTGTGCGCAGGATAAGAATGCTCCTCCACCGCCTACTTTGGATGCTTAGTCATCCATGTTGTTACGTGTTGTGTTTGCTTTGGTTACCGCGATAGGCGGTTTATGCTTTCATGTAGATGAAGTAGTAGATAGTAACATGTTTTGGGTGTTTGATGTAGTGGATGTAATGGCTATGATGTGAATTCTGTCGTGATTCATGTAACTCTGTCTTCCATGTATTATGACAATTTTGGGTAAATGAAAAGCATATAGCCTCTTTTGTTTTGATGATGTGTGGAATGCTTAAGTGCTTTATGGAGTGTATTATGCTGTATCTCACAAATGCTGTACCCTATGTTGTATAGGGCATGCCGCGACAGTATACGCGGAGCACGGCACATCTCCGTCTGACTGGCTCTATGGACCAGACTCCTTCTGGTAGTAGCGGTCCTGCGGACCGTGGGTTAGGTTCTGATCAGCCTCCTGCTGGTCCTATCGGTGGACAGCCACCTTATACGCCCCCGGTCCGTGAGCAGTATCGGCCGTCTTCTTCTGCGCAGCATGACTCTCAGGCTGCTCCGTCGACTGATAGGTTTGAGCAGCTGATGATGATGATGCATCAGCAGCAGATGCAGCAGCAGCAGCAGCACCAGCAGCTTATGGCCACTATCGCTGAGGCCTTGTCCCGTGGTGGTAGTGCGACTCCACCTACGACATCTGCACACCCTGATGAGCATTCTGGGCCTCCTGCTCAGGTTGAGGATGTGCCTCTGCCCCCACCCGTCGCACCCCCTACTGGTGAGGTCAGTACTCGTGGTTTACTCGAGCGATTTCAGCGCTTGAGGCCTCCCTCATTTATGGGTTCTCACAGACCCGAGGAGGCAGAGTTCTGGCTTGACCGCATCTCTAAGATGCTTCGGATGCTACATTGCTCAGAGGCAGAGCAGGTGGAGCTGGCCGCATTCATGTTTGAGAGGGAGGCCAGTTTATGGTGGGACAGTGTGCTGCGCACCGTCGCAGTAGATTTCGTGTGGACCTGGGAGGCCTTTGAGTCTCGGTTCCACGAGAAGTACTACCCGCAGACGTATCGGCATGAGCGGGAGGAAGAGTTTCTGCGCCTCAGGCAGGGAGGCATGACGATCACGGAGTACGAGCACCGCTTCACAGAGTTGGGCCGCTTTGTCCCGACTATACTGGTGGATGAGCAGATGCGGATGCGTCGTTTCTCCTTGGGTTTGCGACCGGAGATACGGTCGAGGATATGCTGCCACAGTATTCCTACATATGCGGCGTTGGTCCACATGTCTATGACGGCCGAGCAGGATGTGGACCGTTTGGCCAGATCACGTGGTACTATGGTTGCGAGACCGCGACAGGATTTACAGAGCAGGCCTATCTTAGGCAAGAGGCCTCGGGCTGATTCTCCCCCCAGGGCCGCAGCGCCAGTTATTCCTATAAGACGCCCGTTGGTAACTTGCACGTTTTGCGGGAAACCTGGACACCCTGCTGAGAGCTGCTTCTCGCGCATGAGGGCTAGCGGATTTGCGCCACCGCAGAGATTGGGTCGCCCTTATCCACAGGCCATATCAGCTCCGCCACTACAGACCGTTCCTGCACATCCTTCTTTCCGACCTCCCGTGCCGTCCTTCAGGCCGCCACAGCGACCCTTGGCTCCTCAGCCGAACCGCCAGCAGCAGGCTCGCGTTCATACGCTTGTGGCTGAGGCACCTGAGACGTCGGTTTCAGCTCCGACGGCTTTCGAGGGTACGGCTTTTAT
Source organism: Magnolia changhungtana (assembly GCA_030180095.1). Taxonomy (NCBI): domain Eukaryota; kingdom Viridiplantae; phylum Streptophyta; class Magnoliopsida; order Magnoliales; family Magnoliaceae; genus Magnolia; species Magnolia changhungtana. The sequence goes on from JASAUF010000502.1 coordinate 12,560,880, forward strand.
TCATGGCACTCCTGTTTCTTTATTGGTAGACACTGGGTCCACCACTTCTATTGTTTCTTGTGGGGCGGTGAAACGCCTATCTTTGCATACGATTCCCACTAAGGGAATGAGACTCACTACGGCTACCGGGACCTGTTCGGATGTCACACGATTATGCGAGGGTTGCTCGGTAGTTTTGGGTAGCAGCACAGTGCTCGTCGACCTCATTGTTGCTCCACTATGGCACTACGACGTTATCCTTGGTATGGATTGGCTCACCAGGATGAGGGCGGAGATAGATTGCGATACTCGGATCGTGACTGCCTATGGACCTGACGGCACGGCTTTCACGTTCCCGGTGCAGTCGGTTAGCCCCCTGCCGTGTTGATTGTTATGCTGCTTTACTTGTGCCGATTGATGGTCCGACAGTAGATGGTACGCCGGTGGTTCGAGAATTTGCAGGCGTGTTTGAGACTATCCCTGGTTTACCTCCTCGGCGTGAGATTGATTTTACGATTGACCTTACGCCTGGTGCGACGCCCATCTCGTTGCCGACTTATCGTATGCCTCCATGTGAGTTGGAGGAGCTGCGGAAAAGCATTGACGAACTTGTAGAGAAAGGTTTTATTCGACCTAGTGTGTCTCCTTGGGGAGCACCTGTGTTGTTCGTGAAGAAGAAGGACGGGTCGCTACGGTTGTGTATTGATTACCATAGGTTGAACCAGGTCACGGTGAAGAACAAGTATCCTTTGCCCAGGATTGATGATCTATTCGATCAGTTGAGGGGGCGAAGTATTTCTCGAAGATTGACCTTCAATCAGGGTACCACCAGCTGCGCGTGAGAGAGGAGGACGTGCAGAAGACAGCCTTCAGGACGTGCTTTGGGCACTATGAGTTCTTGGTGATGTCGTTCGGTCTGACGAACGCACCAGCCGTGTTCATGGATCTGATGAACCGGGTATTTCGGCCCTTCCTTTACCGATTCGTCATCGTCTTTATCGATGACATCTTGATATACTCCACGAGTCGGGAGGAGCACGAGGAGCACTTGCGAGCGGTATTGGATACACTGAAGAAGAACCAGTTGTTTACGCAATACAAGAAGTGCGACTTCTGGCAGGAGGAAGTCAAGTTCCTGGGACATGTAGTGTCCAAGGATGGGATAGCAGTGGACCTTGCTAAGGTAGTTGCGGTTCAGGATTGGCAGCAGCCTGAATCGGTTACTGAGGTGAGGAGTTTCCTTGGTCTGGCTGGGTACTACAGACGTTTCATTCGGGATTTCTCGAAGATCGCCAGGCCATTGTCTCAGCTGACTCGAAAGGACCTGAAGTTCGCTTGGAATGAGAAGGCGGAGGAGCTGAAGGACAAGTTGACGTCCGCCCCTATGCTAGTATTGCCAGAGCAAGGGGTGAAATACACGGTGTATACTGACGCGTCTCGCGTTGGTTTGGGTTGTGTGCTGATGCAGAAGGATAGGGTGATTTCGTATGCCTCGAGACAATTAAGGAAGCACGAGGAGAATTACCCTACACATGACCTGGAGTTGGCAGCTGTCATCTTTGCATTGAAGCTCTGGAGACATTACCTCTATGGTGAGGAGTTCGAGCTTTTCTGTGACCACAAGAGCCTTAAATACATATTCACACAGCGGGATTTGAATATGAGACAGCGCCGATGGATGGAGACCTTGAAGGACTTCAAGTTCGAGGTTTCCTACCATCCTGGCAAGGCGAACCTTGTGGCAGACGCGTTGAGCCGCAAGAAGGTGATTGCATTTGCGGCACCGCTGATGATAGCCGAGTGGGACATGATGGAGTTTGTGCGGGACTTCGAGCAGAGACTCACTGTCGAGGAGCCATTTGAGTGTGTTGCGCACGTTCGGGTGCGACCACTTATTGACGACAGGATTGTTGAGGCCCAGGAGGGCAATATACGGCTGTCTGAGCTTCGAGAGCAGGCTAGCGACGCCGTGGACTCCGAGTGGAGAGTTGGTTCTGATGGGGGTTTACGATTCCGTGGCTGCCTATGTGTTCCAGATGTGCCTGACTTAAGACGCGAGCTTCTCGAGTCTGCCCATAACTCGAAGTTTGCGATGCATCCTGGTAGCACGAAGATGTACCAGGATATGAGACGGACGTATTGGTGGGATAACATGAAGGCCCACATTGCTGAGTATGTATCTCGATGTCGATGTGCCAGCAAGTCAAGGCATAACATCGCCGACCTCCTGGACTACTTCAGCCCATGCCTATAGCGGAGTGGAAGTGGGACTTCATCTCCATGGACTTTATATCAGGGTTGCCGAAGACGAGGAAGGGGCACGATTCCATTTGGGTGATTGTGGACCGGTTGACCAAATCGGCCCATTTCCTCCCTATCAGGGTTACGAACTCTGCAGACGAGCCGGCTGGGTGTACATCAGGGAGATCGTCTGTCTGCACGGGGTTCCTTTGGAGATCATGTCGGACAGAGACACGCGGTTCACATCCATCTTCTGGACTCGTATCCAGGAGGCGATGGGTGTGAAGTTTAAGTTCAGTACAGCATTTCATCCTCAGACAGATGGGCAGACAGAGCAGGTGAATCAGATTCTAGAGGATATGTTGCGAGCATGTGTGTTGGACTTCAAGGACAGCTGGGATGACTGTCTTCCGTACGCAGAGTTCGCCTACAACAACAGCTTTCAGGCGACTATTGGCATGGCCCCATATGAGGCTCTATATGGTCGACCTTGTAGGGCACCGCACTGTTGGGCAGAGGTTGGAGAGCGTAGTCTGATTGGTCCGAGGAGTTGGTACAGGCGACTACGAGAGAAGGTAGACATTATCGGGCGTCGATTACTCACAGCGCAGAGCAGGCAGAAGAGTTACGCCGATACGAGGCGGCGACCGCCGGAGTTCGAGGTCGGGGATCATGTGTTCCTTCGGGTTTCCCCTATGAAGGAGTCCTTCGGTTCGGGAAGAAGGGAAGCTCACACCGAGGTTTATCAGTCCATTTCAGATACTGGATCGAGTGGGTGATGTGGCGTATCGTCTCGCCTTGCCTACACCACTTGCTTCCGTACACAACGTATTTCATGTATCTATGCTGAAGAAGTACGTTCCTGATCCTTCGCATATCATTAGATGGGAGAAGGTACAGTTGAGCGAGGATGCTACGTACGAGCTGCGCCTGACGCGTATCCTTGATAGGAAGGAGCAGGTACTACGTAGCAAGGTCATCCCACTTGTGAAGGTACTTTGGACACATCATTCCGAGGAGGAAGCTACCTGGGAGACTGAGGCCGAGGTCAGGAAGAACTACCCTCAACTTCTCGAGGAGTACGAAAAGGTATAAATTTCGAGGACGAAATTTTTTGTTTAAGGGGGGTAGATTGTAACGACCCGAAAATTTCCGTACATTGGGTCGAGTACCACCTCGACCAGAAATCACGTAGGATTAAATACTTTAGAAATTTAACAAAGTTAACTAAATACGAAACTCGATTAGTCATGAAATCCGTTAGGATCGCTTTAAATATGATCTGCAAGACCCAAAAGTTGCAGAATCATTGACGCTAGGTTACCCTAAAGTTTAGAACCAAACTCATTTCCTGTCTGCTCTCGGGAATGAAACGAAACTTCGTATTAGGTCTAGATCGCACATCGGGAGTCCGATTAACCCGAAGCTAAGGAACTAGGACCGCCCCACTGGGCTTAACAATCATCTCAAAAATCAGCTCCATCCGATGTTCCACGGCCATTCGTTTCGATTCGGAGCGAGGGAGTGTGAAAAACACTATTCCCACGCCAAAATAAATATCTGGAATAGTGATCTGGCATCATTCGTTGACGCGTCAATATTAAGCAACCTGACCGTCAGAATCAGACCAAATTACACCCTCGGATTAAGAAAAATTTCAGGAACATTTACATGTACTTAGAATTTCTGATCGTAGCCCACTGACCGTCGAACTGAAAGTGGTCCGCCACGTGCGATCTGGGAATCCGATCGAGTCAAAAACGTAATCCCACATAGATCCATAGATGGTGAGCTTAAGTCTGACGTTTGGTTCAAGGAGGGCCACCAGAACCTCCCTTTTGAGCTGGAAAAGTCAGTACCCCTTGAACCTGAGTCTAATTTCGGAATATTTTTGGCTATAAAAGGGGCTTAGAACAGCCCCTCTCACAGCCATACGAATTTGGGATTTTAACCCTAGAGGGAGAGAGAGAAAAGAGAGAGAAAGGCTTGGAGTTTGTTGCCGATTTTCCTCCTACTGCTTTGGATTGTTACACGGCCTACACCGCCCTGTTCTAGGCGCTTTCCTGGCGGTATCCATCCCATTTGAAGGTAAGAAACCCTAACCCTAGGTCTGAATTTTGGTAGGATCGTTGTAGGCTATGTAACAACTAACCGATTTCGCTCTTTAGGCTAGAAAACTCCTGTATACGGAAGTTCTACTACCCTTGCTGATTCGTTGAGTTTCAAAAGGCAAAGGTGAGGACTTTAAGTGTATAAGTTACGGTTTTCAACGCTTTCAATGTCAGATAATGGTAGATTCATGATCTGCTTGCAATTGCACATGTACAAAGTGCTTTCCGTTTCCTGTTTCGATTAACGTTGCAAAATATGGAATTTCACATACTCTAGGTATACGTAGAAATACCGTATACGTATTTTTTTTGGATAAATGTTTGACGTGTTTATTTAATGTATTATTATATGACATATGGATAAAATACTAATTTGGTGAAAGGAATTGCTGAAATACATGTTCATGTGTAAATGCTACGTATGTTGAAATTGTATATTCTAGAAATACCGTATATGTATTTTTTTGGGAAAATGTATGACATGTTTATTTAATGTATGATTATACAATATATGTATAAAATACTAGTTTGGCGAAAGGAATCGCCAAAATACATGTTCCCTTGTAAATGTCAAGTATGTTGAAATTGCGTATTCTAGAAATACCGCATATGTGTAAAATTTGGAAATGTAACTGTCATGATTATTTGTTGTATGATTATGATATACGCGGTAAATTAACCGCTTGGCAAAAGAATGGCCCTAATCCGCAATTGCTAACATACGTTATGTATGTTGGAATCGCACACTCTAAGTGTTTGGTGTACATGCTTGTGTGCGTAGAAGCTTGGGTGTTAGTGCCTTAGATAGACGCTGATATGGAATTCCCGACTCCCTTAGAGACATGTAGGGTCCCCTCTATGCGGTGGTTCGCTATAACCACTCACTTGTGATGCGTATGTAATTGTATCCCTATGTGTATAGTGCTTTATAACATGCTTTACAACATGCTTTACAACATGCTTTATAACATGCTTTATAACATGCTTTACTTCATGCTTTATAATATGCCCTGCTAACATGCTTTACTTCATGCTTTACTTCATGCTTTACAATTGTTTGAGTTTGGGACTATGCCTATAGTCCAAACATTGATACAGACTTGCGGTTGTGGCGAGATTCATATCGCCACAACGGACGTGTCCGGCGAACCCGAGTCGTACTTCGGTTGGCGATAGTGGTTGGCCACACGGAGTGCTTTTGTGCTCCATATCGCTCAACTTGTGGTGCGCTCGAGCTAGTCGAGTCGCTCAAGCAAACCGATATGTGTATATGTATATTCACCATGTTTGGTCGCTCGCTTGAACCTGGGTACCAAACTTACCGGTGGCGATCCCGTTAACCATGGTACCTCGATCCGCTAAGACGCATGAGCCGGGCATGGTGGTATGGGACACCGTGGTCGATTTGTCGGCCTACGCCGGGGTCATGTGCCTCCCGTAGTGACCATTGCGCAACCAAACTCGTGAGCCGATTATGGTGGTATGGGACACTATATTCGAGTGTCGATACTTACGGCGAGAGCCGAGTACGGTGAGACACGTGCTTGTCCGACGGCGACGAGTCCTCCGTAGTATCTCGAGTATACTCCAAGTGTCTGTGATTGGCGACGAGTCTTTCACAGTAACTAGAGTATGAGTTGAGCCGAGTACGGTGAGACCTGTACTTGAGCTGACGGCTAGTGATTGAGCCAAGTACGGTGAGATATGTACTTGAGCTGACGGCCAGCAATTGAGCCGCATACGGTGAGATCTGTATCCGCGCTGACGGGTGACGAGCCCTTTGCGATGCCTTCACTACGCTTCTCAAACCATAATATCGTATGAGATTAGCTAGGATTGACGACCCTAGAATGGATCATGTTTGGGAATGATATAAGGGAGGTACCTTAGTTTCCCAATACTGCTGGTTGAAATGGATTAATAAAACTTGGTAATCATGAGCATCATCGCACCGCATGTGCTTTGTAGATGTGGCGCACTGAGGGAGTTAGCATTCGCGAACGTAAGATGATGTCGCTTGAGGGTGGTTTGGCAAGGGCATACAGCATCATGTCATATCATTTTTGCATTTAACAAGAGTAGTTAGAAATGTTTGAATTGTACTGCGTTATCATTACTGCTTGATTGATTTGATAACATGTTAACCTATGCTTTATTGTTCCACTGAGTTAGCTACTCACTCCCACGTTACGGGACGGTGTTTGCAACACCCACCAGACTCTGTCGCAGGTGTAGATGGCGCCTCTGTTCAGGAGCCGAAGCTCGACTTCGAGGAGGATCAGGAGGAGTTCTCCTTTATGCAGTACTCTGACGGCTATGCTTAGGCCGACTGCATCGCGGGGATTCTAGGGTTTATTTACAGAGTTTTCTTTTGATTTTTGACTTAGAAACGATACATGTATATTGGTACTCAATTAGTACTCATACTCTGAAGTTCACAAAATTTTGATACTCTACATATTTTAATATAAAATTTTAGTCTTCCGCTTGCCTTTATACAATTGAACTGGAGTATGAATTACTGTTTTGGTATAATCTCATTCATGTTTATTGCGCTAACTCAGACAACATTTAACCATCATTGTGTATGTTGCATAAGTGATGCGTTGGAACTCGGAAGTTGAGTTCATACTCGACCCCCGAATTTCAGGGCGTTACATGCATATTTATTCAGGATAAGGTTGATAGGTTTTTAAATTATCATAAAATATTAAAAAGTCCTATTCACCCCCCTCTAGGACATCTTGGTATATTCCCACTTCAACTTGAGCGGTCATTACTGCAATTTCATACCCTAGTGACCATGTCGTCGTCGCGACTTACGCACTGATACGATACCTAGGCTAGAAGTTGTGGGCCCACATTTAAAGAAATGCCCCACATTGCGAATCCCAAGAGAATCTCTACCCAAACATCACATCAATCAATCAAGTACAACCCATCCCTCACCCATACCTCTCTCTTCACCAAGTCAAATGAACCCATGACTATCCCACCCCTTTCTTACCAACAAGTCAAGGCAACCCATACCCCATACCACCTCATGCCCCCATAAGTCAACAAAGCCCATACCCTCCATATCACCTCCTCTTACAACACCCTCTCCTCTCTCATTCTCTCTACCATTTCTAAGCAACCCAAAGAGAGTGACCGTCCAAGCTCTTCCAAGAGAGCCAAGTGTGGCCCACTTCCTAACCCCCCTCGTCTCTCATCCTAGCCCTTCAATCTCCATCATCCTCCATCAAAGTTGTAGCTAAGGAGCTTAGCATTCCAAGGAGCCAAGAAGGAGTGAAATTGGTTGGTGATCTAGGATTTCTACCATGGACTTGATGATTTGAGGGCCCACATTCGATGGGACCCATTTGATGTATGCATTGTAAGAAAGGGAGGGCCCATAGTAGCGGGGTCCCTCCCCTCCATCACGTTTCTCCCTATCCTCTCTCTCTCTCTCTCTCTCTTTCATTTTTATGGTGATGATGAGGTATGTGGCCCACCTAATGTGTTCAGCAAACTCCAGGCTGTCCAGATTTTTTTTGGGCATCTAGTTGGTGGAGTCCACCTTGTTGTCCATTGTTGGACAGGTCTGGATGAAGGAAACCACAAATATCAGCTTTTTCCTAAAGATGGTGGGTCCCACGCGTGTGGACCCACCTCATGCATGTATTTTATATCTAGGTCATCCATTTGCTGGGCGGCTAGTAGTTTGCTGCTGCAGTTGACGTCAACAGGTTCTGTGGGTCTGATCATGAGATATGTGTTATATCCCAACCATCCATTGTTAGACGTGGGACCCACCTGGCATGTGTGGGGTCTCCATCGTCTAGCTGGACGTGGACCCCACTTGCTGTGTGTGGGTTCCAACCACACCGCCCACCCATGCGGCCTATCATGATGTATGTATTTTACAGCCACGTCATTCATCTATTTTACATCTAGCATCGTCCAACAGTTGTTGGACGGTGGGACCCACCTCTGATGTATCTGTTTTGACCCACCTTGATGTACGTATTCTATATCTGCACCATCCATTTGATTGGGACGGTGTTGTGGGATGCCACCGTGATGTGTGTGCTTTACAACCACACCATCCACCTATTTTCTCAGGTGTGGGACCCACCCCACATGTGTTGCACATGTGGGGGGTGGGGCCCACCAGATCTATGTGTTATTTATGCACCGTCCACTCCTAGAAGGTGACAGGTGTAGGGCCAACCATGATGTATGGGTCCTATCCACATCGTCCATTTGCTGGATGAGTGTGGCCCACCTTGAAGCATGTATTATTTATCCAAGCCATCCATAGGCCACAGTGATGTATGTGTTGTACTCACATGTGTGGGACCCACACGTTATATATGTGTTCCATCCACGTTGGCTATCAGATGATGGGGCCTGTTATGATGTGTGTGCGGTCCACACTGTCCAGTGTGGGATGGTGCTAGGCCCATAAGATGTAAGTGTTTCATCCACGTCATCCAAATAGGGTAGACGTGGGTCCCACCACATGATGTATGTGTTTTCAGCCACGCCGTCCATCTGATTTCTAGATAGGTGGGGCCCACCTTGTGATGTGTTGCACATTCACACCGTCCATCCACGTGGCCCCCGCATGATGTAAGTGTTTTATCAACGTCGTCCAGCCTGTGGACCCCTCATGTGATGTAATTGCGGCCCATTTGATGAGGCCTATTGTGATGTATATGTGGCCCATTTAATGAGGCCCATTATGACGTATATGTGGCCCATGAGTGAGGCCCAACATGATGTATATGAGGCCCATATGACGAGGCTCGATGTGATGTATACGAGGCTTGTATGATGAAACCCATTGAGAAGTATATTAGGCCCTTATGAGAGGTCATGGGCCCCACTATATTTAGGCTCTATGTGAGCCACTCCTTAGGAGCAATGTTGGTTAAATGTCCTCATTGATAGACAATGATGGTTAAATGTTCACATTGTGACCTTCCCTTAGGCCTTTATTAGGCCCATTCTCATCCTTTTCTAAGTGGGTTGACCCTAATCATTGGCCCCCGTTGATATTGCATGATTCATCTATCCTTATTGGGCTAACCCAAAATGTTGGGCCCCCATTGGTTGTTAGTAGGATTATTGTAATCTTTGAGTCCATCTAGGACTTATTTGGGCCCCTTAGGGAATCTAGCGGGCTATATAATAGTATGGAGAAGGAAGCCCGCTCTGGATCCTTAGAAATATAGGTAAGCCACCTAGGCCCAACCTTGATATGAGGAGAGTACATCATCATCGTACGAGTATGTTTAGTATAGCTCTATAATTTATGCCCATGCGCATCATATGTATGCTTGATATGAGGAGTGATTGATCATAGCATATGTTATTGGGTGGATTATTTATGGGACTCCCTGATAGGCGAAGTTATCCCACATGAGCGCGTAGTACACGCAGGATTGCTACATGACTGAATTATATGATTCATGCATCTCACATTTATGTGATATGATTTCTGTATGCCCTAGTGACATCAAGGCCATAGCCTCCACAGGCATATTGTGGATGACAGGATTGGATACTGAAAATACTATTACTATCGTCGGGGCACCATATATCTCCCTGGGTGAAAATTCCTAAACTCGATGGTACTAGAGGATGACTCCAACATCGAGACTAAGTAGATACATGAGTGCACAAGGGCAATATACCAGCAGGCCGCATCTCTCACTGTGTCGTGGTCAGTTGGAAGGGAGTGTGGCCTTATCTGCCCAAGGGTAGGGGGCATAACTAGGCTAAGTTTGACCAGCTCATAAATGGGTCCACTATCGATGTGCCCGGCCAATATTGGTAAGCGGATAGTGAGGTCTCTTCCACTTACATGGTTGCACGTCAAGTGGGCGGTGATCTGGTATATAGTGTACTAGACCCCGGTGATATATATTCCATAGATGAGTTGTACTGATATGTGGTCCCTAAGGAGGACTGGTATGCTTGAGTTACATCTCGCATATGATATTGGCCATGTAGGCCTTGCATCGCATAGCCTTGGTATGGCCGATAGCATTCACGCCTTGCATTGCATAGCCCCGGTACGGCTGATAGCATTCATGTTTCTACATTACTTTGATATTGCATACTTGACACTTACCTTGCGCACGCACTTACACCACCCTCTAAGCTTTCTATAAGCTTATGTACCATCGTTGTGTGTATGTGATGCTAGGACGCCACAGCAGCATTGAGGTTAGAGTGTGCAGCTGACTACTGGAGCTTTTGATATTGATATTGTATTTCCTTTATGCATGTACTTAAACTTTTTGATCTTAGAGGATTTTATGATGGTGTTCTGGTTATTGTTCGTGGGTTATGCTTGTGGTTATGCTAGAACAAATTTATATTAAAAATCTTCCTTGTAGGATCCCAGGATTGGAACCTAGTATATGGGTGCCAAGAGCCAAGAATGGGGTATTACGAAGGCTGTCGGCGCCGGATTTGGCGATCATGAATTTTGTGAGTCTAGTTTTTGAGTTTGGGGTGTGACATAATATGTATTTTTTGTGAACATACTAATCACTAAAATGTCCTAAGTAACAATCTTGGGGATATTTCTTCACTATGTTGGCATTTGACGCTTCCTATTTGACATATGGAGATAACTCAAGAAAGGAACCATTCAGTAGTGCGCTTCGGGTCCCCAGTAGATCTCTAGCTTCTTCCCACTTGGTAGTTGTTCTTTTGTTCCTATTGCAATTATTGTGATTGTATAATTCTCACTTAGGCCAACACCACTTTTAAATTATACTATTGACAATTAGCTCTATATTTATTGATTTTTGTTATCTCTACCTCGCTTTGGTTTCACTAATTTGAATTGTGCTACTCTATTTACTCGTGTGTAAAATGAGTGTGAATATAAACGAGGTCATATGTGCATTGTATTTGGTTCACGCCTAAAAACTCGGGATCGGGGTCTCTATAATCGGGTGCCAATTTTTAAGGGGTTACAGGTGGTATCAGGGCATAGTACTTACATAACCAAGACTTTAGGAATGAGGATTATACATAACATAATGATCAGATGTTGGGACATTTCGAATTTTGGACCTAGAATTGGTATCCCTAGATTTCAAAAAATATGGCAGTATTGAAAATCCAATAAAATAGGAATAATCAACCCTAGGACCAAATTCCCCAGTTTTCTACGATTATGAACTAAAAATTAATAATGATGAACAATACGAGCAAATCCTTGATTTTGTGATGCTTTTAAACGTAAATCTCTAATTTTGAACCCCAAGACCACCTTAATGAGTATTGTCGTGTGTGAAGTGTCGAGTGCTCGAAAATTAAAGTTCGGATGACGTAGTTCCAACTGAGCAACTTTTGACCCCAAGCACCATAAGAACTTCTTTTATTAGAAAATAAAATCATCTAACATATGAGCATAGACTTTGGAATTGAGCAACTAGATTAGCGCTACTCCTAAGTTAGGACTAGGCTACTGGTTATGCAAACGAACATAAGTGACTGATTACGCTAGGATAATTGGAAGATAAACTTACTTGGTTTGGTTGATTAGGTTGGGGCGAGACCCCCCCTTCGTTGAATTCCCTTGATATTTATAGGCTTCTTTAATAACCCTTAGGATGACCGTTTAGACTTAGAAACTATTTAGGATTGGTGGAAACTTATATGTCCCTTAGATTGAACGTCGGGTCAAATCAACACATCCCTTAGGACTGCTTTCCCAGGGACTTATTATAATAGGGAACATAGAATGACAGAAGTATAGAAAAGTGAAGCATTTGGGGTTTGAATCAAATTCTCAATCCTAGTAGTTACCAATGAACTCAATATTATGATCAAGAAGAAGATCTGGATTAACTAGGATTAAGAAATGATATGACGAATTTTCTGTCATGGCCCGGCATAACATATATGTATCAGGGTAAGACCCACAATAATTGTCCTTCAGTATTAACAAGTCATTGAAGATCGAGAATTTGTTTCCTCACACCTTAAGAATCCCTGACAATTCCTAAGATAGCTGATGAAACCTAGAAATTGTGCTTAGAATAATGGAGGGTAGAGCGCCCACCTAATTGTCCCTAAGACATAAACCTAATATAACATAAGTGTTTAGACCCAAGAAATTTTTCGGATGGGCATCATCTAGTTAGGAAGTTAGGCCCCAAATCACAGTCCATTCCAGCATACAGATTGAGCCTTAAAACTTGGAAACATAATCTGCCCCTTAACTTATTTTATCCAAATTCCTTATGTACTAGTAATGTATAGATTATCCTGAAGTATTAAACTAGATACGTTTAAAGTGGTTAAGTCAGGATCGTGGCAAAAGTCATTTCTTTTGGTAGAATTAGACAACTTGCCACAAACTCACACCCGTCCCTAAAATCAACCACAACACCCATGATTTGAGGTCATTTTTATAACCACAGATACCGATGTCATAGTACACATCATCAATGAAAAGAAGACCAATGTATTGAGAGATCATTTCCCATTTCATATTAAAGATATTTCCCAAATTTCAACTCACTCTGACATACGGATCGATACACAGATTCTTGAGCCTTGAGAGTATAAACATTTTTAAGGGGGGTAGAAAACTATGAACCCATTCTGGTTAAGTAGGTGTACACGTCTACCCGATCATAGGCACATCAAAAGTGTGGTAGGCCGATAAGACCACAATACTAAGATTGAAAAGGATCATTCCACATAACACATAAGGCTAGATCGCTAAATAAGATTTGAGTCGACCTAAACATTGGTAATGAACTCATTGAAGGGAAAGAGTTTGGAATTAAGAAATAGAGCAAGTCATATAAGTAAATCGGATCCTTAAGAATAGGACCAACAATGTGTATGAGCTGAATTACAATAGCCGAGGTCAAAGTATCAACAAATGTGCTCGTTGAATACGAACCTAATAGAAGCCTTAACCAATTTCAAGGATGAAATTGTTTTTAAGGGGGTTAGATTGTAATGCCCTAGATTTTTACCAGTTGGGAATTAGATGTCCTTAGGCAGTACCTTTGATTTATCTACTTGAGTGCATCTCTATGTGTGTATTTACACATGTTTTGGACCATAATGATTGACCTAGGATCCACAAAAATTGCTCGACTAAGTGAAATTTGAGAATTTTGAAGAATAAGGACAGTAAGGTTCGGTTGCACCGAAAAAAACTGGGGCAACTAGGGAAGCACTGCCTGGTTGTACCAAGTAAACATCAAGCAACTGAGCAAATTTGGATAGGATGGTTCGGTTGCATCGAGTGGGACTCAGTGCAACCGAATAACTCTGTTTAGCAATATTCTACACATTTGCATTTTTACAGTTTCAGTGCACTGATTTCAAAATTTTATATCTATTTATTTACAACTCCGATTGAGGTGATTCAGAAACTAGATTGAAGCTTGATGAGTATAGTTTCATAAAAAAATAAATAAATAATTTTTTTTTTAAAATAGAGGAGGTTAATTTTAGGACTTTTAGGAAACTATACCAAAATTATTAGTTTTAGGTGGCTGGTACTCTCATAATTTTTACACTTTTTCTATAACTCAAAATGTAATGAATTTTGGTAGAGATAAACTAGACCTGATGATGAACTATTAAAAAAAAAACAATAGAAATAATCTAATAATTAAAAGACCCAAAATTATTATATGAAATAGCCCTATTGAAATTAAAATTTTTTGCAACTACACATTGTCAATGAACCACGTATTTCTTTTTCATCTTAGAGTTTTTGTATTCGATGTCTTCTTAGAAATTGCTTCTAATCGTACTAGGAATCATCCTATTTAATTAAATTAATATTTTCTATTTTTTAGTATATTTTACTAATTCAGAGAACTTTGAGTATAGTTGAATTATTATCCCTAATTAGGGTGATTAGAGCCGAGTTACCATTTCCACTAATTACGAGTAGGCCATACTATGAATTTAGCTAATCCAAACCCCAATCATCATGCATGAGAAATCTCGTTGTCCAATTCATCCCTAAAATGCTCAGATTCACTAGATTAGGTATAGATAGCACGTTAGTGGCCCGCTAGACTTGAAACTATATAATAATGACCATCTTACTGGGCTTGAAGTCCATCGTAGATGTTGAGCCGGGATAGGGTCTAAAATTTCTCAACTTAGACCGAAGGCTGAGTGTATGGGATGTGTAAATGCCCTAGCAAAAACTTAAAATTTAAAGGTATTAGGCTCTCTACTCTTTTGTGAAGTTGCGACTTTCGGACCGTTGGGTTTCAACCAAACTCGATGTGTGAGTTAAGGATATTTCTCCACACATATCCGTATAGTCGGGGCCCTGATCGATCCTTGATGACTTTTCATTGCAAGTGGGGGCCCCACGACGAATCGGAGCGTCCAATTGCCATTCAGTTGTGACGAAACGTATATCCCATAATGGGGCACCTGTCTCATGGTGTAGATAAGCCAGTGGGCCCCCATAAGACCCTATAAGTCGAAATAACATCCCCCGGTGCAAGTTTTTTGGAGAAAGGGTCACTGGGACTATTTATGCACATTCTGGCACTATAAATAACCCCTCATTTTCACTTTCTTACTCCCATATGAATTTTTAGTTGTAAGAAAGGGAGAGGGAGAAGAGGAGAGAAGGGAGAAGGTGTGAGAGAGGGATTGGTTTGGAGGATCCTTCCCGCCGCCACTAGCCGATAACATTATCACACCACGCCGCATTGTTAGAATCTCACCAACAATGATTTGAGGTAAATAGCAAATCCTATAATGAAGATTTTCCTTTGAAAATTGAATGCATGAGGCCTTACATGTCGTCCGTCTTAGGATGACACCGGTGAGCCATTAGGATTGGAAACCCTCTTTCATTTCTGTAATTTCTCAAAAATCCAAATACTAGGATTTAATCATGCTAGGACTTGGAGTCTCAAAAATGGATTAGGAGCGACTCATGTTATTTTGAGAGTCGTATTTGGTCATGGCCCCCATTAGATGCCATAGTACGCCAATCTCGAGCCCCGACTTGTCAAATCAAGTTAGGATTTGCTCGAACTAAGTTAAACATTATTATATTAAAATTCACATCACTAATGATGAAATTGTTGATAAATTAGGGTTTAGAGCATTTTCTTCAAATTCTCGACGCTAAGGCCGCATCCAAGTCAAGGATTTTGACTCTAAGGTGAAGATCTAACCCCAAGATTCTACTTGGCATTTTATAATAATTAAATGCATTTATTTACAATTTGATTGATAACATGCTCGATGAAATACTTATATGGTATGAAACTCTTAATATTATAAAATTCTTAGATGTTGAGTGCTTAAAAATACTAGGATTATTGCAGTGGAATGAGCTTCGTTAATTATCAGAATATGCAGATAGCCCACTTTAGGGAGGCTATCACAGGCTTATACGACCGACCGGAGTTGAACATAGATGATCGACAGTAGTTGGAGCTACGTGGGATGCTTTACACCTAATGCCGGTTTGCCTAAGGTCCACCGTAGTCGATCGCATCAGTCTAATGCAAGGTCGATCATTCTTGTGCTTGGTAATTGTATAACATTCAATAGAATCTAGAATACCACTGTTACCATTGATTTTGTCTACTTATAACCATTAGTGCTTTATGATCCCCAAAGACTCATGAGCCGGGCATGGTGGTATGGGACACCGTGTTCGAGTCGTCGGCATACATTGGGGTGACGAACCTCCCCATAATGACCATTCAGCACTAATAGAGGTGATAGAATGTTATTCGAATGGCCCCCATCAATTTACCTGGTCGATGGTTTCGTGTCAGAGTACCGTTCGAACTACCGGGCGTGAGCGGAATTGGGTGATGAGCCCCTTTCCTTTGTATTTATTTAGTTTTGAGTGACAATCCCGCACTACTGAATTAATGGTTTATACTCATTATTAGGTGATGACCCGTACCTTATTAGTGCCTTAGTTTGGATAAAGGAATACTGGTAAGGAGCCGCCACATGTCATAACGAACCACGAGATCCGAATAATGCTTCATGATATAATGGCGATATCCTAGCTTCACCAACAAACTGTATGAACTGGGACTAATAATCACTTGGTTAATCATGCATATCCTAGGATAGGTTGAGATTTGGCGTTGGAGTTACTTGTTAAGGAGTGTTGGCATTCGCGAAATAGGCGTGGAAATCGCTTTTGAGGGAGTGTTGGATTGTGAGGAGCATGCATCATTTCATCATCGCATTAATATACTTACCAAATATATTAGGAAACTATTTATTTGTTATGCTATCATTACTTGTGTTTTGTTATCTTGGTAACATGTGTAACTTGTTTAGTAATTGTGTGTTAAAGATAACATGCTTGAGTGTATAATATGTAGTAATATATATTTATTATGAACCTGCTAATTACTAAAATGTCCCAAGTAACAATCTTGGGGATATTTTTTCACTATGTTGGCATTTGATGCCTCCTATTTGACATATGCAGAAAACTCAGGAATAAGTGTAGGGTCGCGATGTAGTAATAATCTCGGGGACACCGAGGCCGAATCCACGGGGACTAATCTTGTACGTTTCTGAACGTAACTAGAACTAGAACTAGAAGAAGATCTAAATCTATAACTAAAATATTTGAGAGAGAAATTATGAATAATGTAATCGAAACTTGTGAATTTAAAGGTGGGAACTAGGGTTTTCAAGGATCCACTAATAGAGATCAGAGAGCCCTCTTACTTGATTCAAGTCACACAATTGGAATTGGCGTCCTATCCTATCTAATTGGAAGATATATCAATGAAGATCAAATTAAACTTTCATTGACTTATGTAATGCCCTGGATTTCGAGGGTCGAGCAAAGCTCTACTCCCGAGATCCAACACATCACTTATGCAACATGGATAATGATGTTAGGATTTCATCCATATTAATGAGTTAAACATGAGTGAGATTATACCAAAAAAGCATATCATACTCTAGATATAATTAAATTAAGCAAGCAGAAGACTGAAACATATATATTTAAGTATGTAAGTGTTTCACAACCTTCGGAGCATGAGTATGTTACCAGGCTGAATATATACATGTATTGTTCCAAAATTGACAAAATATCAAAACGTAAAGTGTCCAATTAATCTATATGTCCTTGTAATCCCGTCGAATCAGCACGAGGTCTACATAGACCCGCCTGAGAGCTGAACGTAGGAGAATTCCTCCTCCTCATCTATGAAGTCCAACTCCGCTACATAGGCTTCGTCAACACCTGCATCTAAACCAGAGTCTAGTTGGTGTTTTAAAACACCATCCCAAGGTGGGAGTGAGTGATCAACTCAGTGGTATTATAAGGCAAAGGTTAACATGTTATCAAGTTAATCAAGCAATAATGATAAAGCAATACAACAATCACTTCCTAACTACTCTTGTTAATGTAAGAATGAAGTGCAAGTAATGATGTATGCCCTCGAACAAAGCTCCCTCACAAGTGACACTGACAACCAATTTCGCATATGACAACCTCCCTAAAGTTCACCTTCCTTGCCAAAAGCACATCCTAGCTAATGCAATGTGATGCATCGCCGTGTTAGCCGAGTACTTAATTAAGCTTATTCATACAGCAGGTTCAGGAAGCTAAGGTATCTCCCTTTTTATTATTAACCCAAACTAAGGATCCATCTAGGTTCATCAATCCTAGTTAACCACATACGATAGGCAAGTTGTAGGGCATCACCCCGAACGAAAAGTAGTCGATAGGCAAATTCAAAAGTTTATACTCACAGCCACTATGGGAAGGCTCGTCACCTCAACATAGGCCAACAGCTCGAACACAATGTCTCATACCACCATGCCTAGCTCACGAGTCTAGGTTGCTCACTAGTCTTTATGGGGAGGCTCAGCACCCTAGCGTAGGTCGACAGCTCGACCACGGTGTCCCATACCACCATGCCCGGCTCATGAGTCTTAGCAGATCATGGTATCATGGTTAAAACAAGTTTTTACATTGATAAGGGGTACCTTAAATTCAAGCAGTGATGTCCATACATGGTAAACACATAATAGACCAATCAGTTTGTTTAGCAAGCTTGATTGGTACGAGCACACGTTGACTTAATCGACATGGAGCACATAAGCACCCCTCATGACCTAACCACTATCGACAATCATCGTGTGACCCGGATTCGTCGAGTTACCCAATGTGGCGAGACCAATTCGGCCACCCGAACAAGGACAATTAGGACAGTTACCTAATGTGGCAAGACTAATCTTACTCAGATGCAGTAAGTAAACACATGCGATAATCACTTCAATATTCAACGATCAATTCGAGTGAATTCCTCATTTGAGCATTTTATCAAATGCATTGAACATATTACCAAACACTTGCATTTTATCCATACATTACGTGGCGGCAAATATGATTACATGAAAGAAACAATACATATGAGTAAGGTAAACAAGAATCCTATCTTAATACTCTCAATAAATACAAATCATCAATAATTTCTCATTCAGACAATTTATCAAACACTTACACTACACTTCACCCATTTACATAGACTAGGTTAGTTAGAACATGTATTTTGGCAATTCCTTACACAATAAGGTCATCATGCATATGACAAACATGAATCCTAAATTAGTAGTCATGGCAAGCACAAATCATATTTACATGTTCATTCAAACATTTCAACAAACACATAAGATGCATATTTTGCCCAACATAATTCATGCATGTGAAACATATTAAAATCGGCGTGTCTAAGATGATATGGTAGTAATCAAGTCAGATATAAATCATTAGCTGACATTGAAAGCATGAAAACCATAACCTAAATGTTTATAGTCCGTACCTTTCTTTGGAATACTCAATTCGAACTCGATTTGAATTCTACGTTCACAAAATCAGAACGTCGGGTACCTAAATGGTGAAATCAGTTAGCTAGGCTGACGAACAATCATTATAAATCTCAACTATGGTATTAGGGTTAGGATTTCTTACCCAAATCGTAGCAAAAAATTATCGTGTAGCGAAATGGGGAGGTGAATCGAGGCGTGGGTTGTGGGAGAGAATCACAGCAATGATCTCCCGGGTTTTCTCTTCTCTCCTTACTCTTTTCTCTTCTTTTCTCTCTTCTCTCTCCTAGGGTTGGAGAAATTCGTATGAGAGGTGGGGTGGTATATGGGCTATATATAGGCCCAGAAGTTATGTAAATGGCCCCAGGGCCATAGTATACTTAGTTTGTATCCAAAAGGCGACTGTTTTTGACAAACAGGGCACATAGGGAGGTCCACTACACACATACGTCATAGTATAAGTTCCCTGACAATGGATCTATGTTAGGATGTGATTTCGGTGTGGTCGGACTTGTTGATCGACCGTGGAGGACCCGTGTCAAATCAACGGTCGTACTTACTCGATCGGGGCCACAAGTATACGGATATGTGTAGGGAAATTTCCTTTTCTCATGAGTGAAGTTTGGTTAGAAACTGACGGTCTGAAATCCACAATTTCATGTGTGAACGAACGACCTAATTCACTTAAGTTTCAATACATTTTCTAAAGGTATTTGTGTTTCTCACACACTTTACTCAGGCTCAAGTTGTGCGTTTCTGGACACTATTTGGGCTCAATTTCCAAGTTGGTTGTCAAGCCCAGTAAGACGGACATAATCCTATAGTTTCGCATTCATCGGACTTTCGACGTGTAGTCCAAGTCCGATACGGAGTTTCAATGTACTCCCGAGAGTGACAGGCTCTTGGGGTTTCTCCTAGGTCTTTAAGTGATGTTGAGTCAGTGGTATTAATGGTTTTAGGTCTTCTCATTTGTGGAAATGGTGGTTCGAGGTGAACCACCGATTATTTAGTTTAGTACTTAACCAATTTTTGCCTAAATTACGATAGGATACAGTCCTTAGGTATTTCTGGCTGAGGTGGTGCTCAGGTCTTTGTACGCATTTTTTCAGGATGTTACAATCTACCCATCTTAAAGAAAAATTTCGTCCCCGAAATTATTACCTTTTCGTACTCCTCAAGGATCTGAGGGTAGTTCTTATGGACTTCGGCTTCCATTTCCCAAGTAACCTCTTCCTCAGTGTAGTGTTTCCACAATACTTTCACAAGTAGGATAACCTTGTTGCGTAGCACTTGCTCATTCCTATCTAGGACACGCATTGGTCGTAATACATAGGTAGCATCTTCACTTAACTGCACTTACTCCCATTTAATAGTATGGGTAGGGTTAGGAACATATTTCTTTAGCATCGATACGTGAAATATGTTGTGCACGCCTGCGAGTGGTGTGGGCAAGGTGAGACAGTATGCCACCACACCCACTTGGCCTAAAATCTGGAATGGTCCAATGAATCTTGGTGTGAGTTTTCCCTTCTTGCCACAACGAAGGACTCCCTTCATTAGGAAAACTTTAATGAATACATGGTCCCCAACTTCAATTCTAGTTGCCTCCGCTTCATATCATCATAACTCTTCTGTCTACTCTGGGCTGTAAGGAGTCGACGCCTGATAATATCAATCTTTTCTGAGGTCGCCTGAAGCAGATCTGAGCCAACTAAGCTCTTCTTGCCAACTTCCGCCTAACAATGCGGAGCTCGACATGGGCATCCATACAAGGCTTTGTAAGGAGTCATGCCAATGCTTGCTTGGAAGCTGTTGTTATAGGCAAACTCGGCATAAGGGAGACAATCATCCCAACTATCCTTGAAGTCAAGTACGCATGCTCGTAACATGTCTTCAAGTATCTGATTTACCCGTTTCGTCTGCCCATCGGTGTGTGGGTGGAACGTGGTACCGAACTTCAGTTTCATTCCCATTTCTTCCTGGATTCGAGTCTAGAAAATAGATGTGAATCGTGTGTCTTGGTTAGACACAATCTATATAGGAACCCCATGCAATCGTACTATCTCCTTGATGTATAACTTGGCTAGATTGTTTGCCGAATTAAAAACTCTAATAGGGAGGAAATGAGTTGATTTCGTCAATCGGTCTACAATCACCCAAATGGAGTCATGCCCCATTCTCGTCTTCGGTAACCTGAAAATGAAATCCATGGATATGAAATCCCACTTCCACTCAGCTATGGGCATGGGCTGAAGTAAACCAGGGGGTCGGCGATGCTCGGCCTTAACTTGCTGGCACGTAAGACATCGGGATACAAAATTTGCTATTTGGGCCTTCATGTTGTCCCACCAGTACGAACGATTCAAGTCTCAATACATCTTCGTACTACTCGGATGCATCACTAACTTCGAATTTTGTGCGGCTTCCAGAACTTCTCTCCTCATGGAGGTTCGGGACACATAGGCGGCCATGATATCTCAAGCCTCCATCTAAGCCAAACCTCCATTCGAATTCTTCACTGCCGCTCACACACTCTCTCATATTCACCAACAGTTCGTCTTCTTTCTGAGCCGCAATGATTCGATCATCGACAAGTGGTTGCACATGGAAGTGTGCAACGCTCTCAAATGGCTCTTCCACTGTCAGCTTCTGTTCTAAGTCTCGTATGAATTCCACCATATTCCACTCTTCTATCATCAGTGGGGCTGCAAATGCTATGGTCTTCTTGGGGCTTAACGCATCGGTCACAAGGTTGGCCTTTCCAGGATGGTAGGAGACCTCAAACTTGAAGTCTTTCAAGGTCTCCATCCAACGGCGATGCCTCATATTCAGGTCCCTCTGAGTAAAGATGTACTTAAGGCTTTTGTGGTCGCAAAAGAGCTCAAACTCCTCTTCGTAGAGGTAATGTCTCCAAAGCTTTAATGTGAAAATGACTGCTGTCAATTTCAGGTCGTGAGTGGGGTAGTTTTCTTCATGTTTCCTAAACTGTCGTGAGGCATAAACAATCACCCTATCTTTCTGCACAAGTACACAACCCAAATCGACTCGAGAGGCATGGGTGTATATAGTATATTTGACCCCTTGCTCTGGCAGTACATGCACTGGTGCAGACGTCAGCTTGTCCTTTAATTCCTGAAAGGCCACTTTTGCTTTCTCATTCAACACAAACTTGAGATCTTTATAAGTGAGTTGAGATAACAGTCAGGCTATCTTCGAGAAGTCCTTAATGAATTAGCGGTAATAGCCAGCAAGTCCAAGGAAACTCCTCACTTCTGTCACTGAACCGGGCTGCTCCCAGTCTTGTAGCACGGTCACCTTGGCAAGATCCATGACGATTCCTTCCTTGGAGACAACGTGTCTCTTCTTCCTTTAGGAAGTCGTATTTTCGATATTGTGCAAATAATTGATTCTACCTGAGAGTATCAAAGACTGCTCGCAGGTGTTCTTCATGATCTTTCTGACTCTTAGAGTATATCAAAATGTCATCTATAAATATGATGACGAATTGGTATAGATACGGCTGAAATACTCGGTTCATGAGATCCATGAATACGGCTGGTGCATTGGTAAGCCCAAATGGCATCACGAGGAACTTGTAGTGCCCAAAGCTGGTCATGAAAGCTGTTTTCTGCATGTCTTCATTTCTGACCCGCAACTAATGATACTCAGACTTCAAGTCTATTTAAGAGAAATATTGTGCCCCCTTCAACTAGTCAAACAAATCATCTATCTTGCGCAAAGGATACTTGTTCTTTACCGTGACATGATTTAACCTGCGATAATCAATACACAACCGCAGCGATCCGTCCTTCTTCTTTGCAAATAACATAGGTGCTCCCCATGGAGATACACTTGGTCGTATAAAGTCCGAATCTAACAAATCATCAATCTTCTTTCTCAATTCCTTCATTTCACACGGAGGCATGCGATAAGTCGATAAAGAGATAGGTGTCGCGCCTAGCACAAGGTTGCTGATAAAGTCAATCTCGCACTGAGGAGGTAGTCCAGGGATCGTTCTAAATACGTCCGTGAAATCATGGACTACTAGCGTGTACCCAAGTGACGAACCATCATAGTTCCCTAACAGGGAAGCATAACAACTAATGCAGCAGGGCCAACTGACCTAAACTGGGAAAGTGCAGGTCGTGTTTTCGGGCCCATGTGCTGTCACCAATCTGGTTTCACAGTTGATCTCTACCTTCATTTCAGTAAGCCAATCCATGTCGAGGACGACGTCGTAATGATATATCGTGATGACAATCAGATCAATGCACACCAACCTGCTTCCTAAGTCTATCGGGCAATTCTTACAAAGCTTAGTGGCGTCTGTAAAAGTTCTTGCTGCTACGATGACGCTCACCCCAACCATAGGAGTAGTGATTAGCCTTAATCGCTTGACTGTAGTGTATGTTATCATTAATATAATGGACCCGGTGTCCACCAACAGAAAAACTGGTGTACCTTGGATGTGGGCAATGACTTCAAAGGCTAGCGGTACTGTAACCGCGGATTCAGATGCTTCGGATGTGAGGGAATGTACTCGAGCTTATTGAGGACGATTAGGTTGCGCTGCCATCGGTCGTTGAGGCGGCCTATATCGAGGTGCAGGAGGTCAGTTAAATGGTTGTGCCGGTGGTATAGGTCGTAGAGGTGGAGCTGATAAAACTTGTGATGGCTGGCGGTTGATCTTCTAAGGCAACATAAAGCCATTATCCCTCATCTTAGTAAAACAAAAGGGCTATGTATAGCACGCCTTGTTATAATAGACGCACCAAAGATCAGATCACCTCCGCTGGACCAATGGAGCTAGTTGTTTAAGAGGCGAATTCACACATGGCCTCTTGTCGAGAAACGATAGGTTCAGTAATTTCGGCCGAGGCCTCGGGCACATCGGCATGCGTGTCCGAGAGACTCTCTCACCATCCTGCTCAGCTCGCAAGGACATGTTCACTAACTCAGTATAGTTGGGAATGCTAGCGTAACACATCTTGGTACGGATATCAGCCCATAGTCCCTCTGAAAACTATCGCATTTTTATCGGCTCATTTACCAAGATCAAAGGAGCATATTTGGCTAGCTCCGTGAA
Source organism: Magnolia changhungtana (assembly GCA_030180095.1). Taxonomy (NCBI): domain Eukaryota; kingdom Viridiplantae; phylum Streptophyta; class Magnoliopsida; order Magnoliales; family Magnoliaceae; genus Magnolia; species Magnolia changhungtana. The sequence goes on from JASAUF010000502.1 coordinate 12,585,135, forward strand.
CCTATTTTCATATTCTGCCACTATCATCCCCCCTTATCGAAGGCAGAGAAATTTGCCCTCCTCATTACGGTAAGTGAGGGGGAAGTATTTTTCATGAAAACGAATTTCGAACTCGTCCCACATCCATGCAAATCCTGCGGGAACAGTTCGTATGATGCTATCCCACCAAAGACTGACCTCCTTATCAAACATATAAGTAACAAGCTCAACTTGCTCTGCCTCAATACAGTGCAATGGCCTCAACATCTTGGATAGGTGATCCAACCAGTACTTAGCCTTCTCGGGTTTATGAGTACCCATAAAAGTGGGAGGACAAAGGTGCTGAAAGTGCTCAAATAGGCCACTTGTACTCATGGTTCCATCAGGCTGCATGGGTGGCATAGGCTAGACCACATTCATGTTTTGAGTTATGGCCCCCGTAATAGTAGCCAAAACTTATTGTTGTTACTGCATTAGGAGCATCATCTATTCCAACTTATCAAGTGGAGAGGCCGCTTGAGGCATGTGTGGCGTCAACCTAGACGCACGATTCTGACCCAAAACTGGTGGTGCACTGGGTGTTAGCCCATTCGTGGGGCTAGTGGCCGGCTATGAATCTAGCATTGTCTTAATACATGGGCCCAAACTGGGGTCCGAGTGGCTATCTATTGGGGGAGGTGTCTCGTCAATCGATCCGCCAAGTGGGAGACATGCCATATTCTGAGTAGTTTTAGGAGGCATTCCCTATATACAACATAGGGTGCAATGTTTACAGGATTAGGATAACATCAACCACTTTTTCCAAACATTCTACACATTTCTAAACAAAATAAACTGCATGCATTTCATTTAGCCAAAATTGTCACTATACATATGATGTAGTATTACATGAATTATGACAGAGAATGCATGTGAGCTAATTTTTAACAAAAGGCTTTAACACTTACTAACCTAACATCCAACTAAGCCTAACTAAGGCTATTAGAAGAAAAAAATAACTACAAACAATGACTAGTCCTCTGAATCTGGCGAAGGCGAAGGCACTCCCTTATCCTGCATACAGCACAGGAGGACCTTTAGGGTGCGAGACATCTTATTCAACTTTTACTTCAAGTAGGCCTGGTTTTTCTCAATCTTCTGCTTTACGTGGGCCTGGTTCTCTTCAATCTTAGTCATGCGGGCTTCTAAGGCAGCCCGGTCATGGCTGTCCTCATGTGTAGCAGTAGGAGGTCCCCCGTCAAAGTCTTGGGCCTCCTCTTTTTCTTGCTCCACTTCCTCACTGTTTTCCTCTTCTTCATTTTCTTCCTCTTCTTCACTGCCTTCTTCCTCTTCGTTTCCTTCCTCTTCTTCACTGCCTTCTTCCTCTTCAGTCTCTTCTTCTATCTTATCCTCGTACTCATCAAGCCTCGCTTGGCATTACCTGGGGTCTATTCCCATATTGTTGAGTCTGAAGCTGAAATTTCAGGCGATCTTATAAATAGTCGGCTGAAAGGGAGTGAGGCATCTCCCTGAGTAGATCGTGTTGTGTTGATTATCTGAGTCAAGGCGAGAGTAGGCAGGCACAGTTTGTCTCCCTATCCAGCTCTGTATAGGAAGTCCACCATAAATTTAGTGCATTCTGTGTAGTTACTCCATCTAGGATACACGTTGCACGTGCATATATGATGGAGTAGGCAGAAGACCTCTATCATACGAGTCGATGCGAGGCTATTTCCTCGCCTCTAATTAATAAGCTGACCGCATAGAAAATGTCTGTGGCAACTTATCTCCTGTTCACTAATGAGATTAGTCTCACTGGCAAGCACCACACCACGTTTTATCCCCATGATACGTGCCATGACGTCCACATCGACCTTGGTGTGAGTTCTTCCCAACGGTATGATAAACCGGAGAGGCACCAAAGTTAGGTCCCGTATGTGAGCATAGAAGGCTCGCACAGTGCCTTCACTCACATGAGAGTTTTCCTCGAATATAGGACCCCACCCATTCTCCAGGAGGAGGTCGATCACTTGATATAACATAAATAATTTCTCGTCAACGTGAGCTTCAAACACCACCTTGTGATTATGGAACTTACCTAGTTCGGCGCCCACCGGTAGAGACCTTTCTATCGGGATTCGAGGGTCGATGTCCCATTTCGACCTTCGCTCGGCGCTTGCGCTTGTCTCGGCACTCGTCCTCTTTCTTGAACGGCTTGAACGACTAGGCCCAACCTCATCTGGGGCCACTCTCTTCTTTCCATAAGGGAAAGGAGCTTAAGATAGAGAAAATGGTGTTGACGAACTCAAAGAGGGCCATTGGAATGGAAAAGCTTAGAGGATGAAGTGGATTGTAGGATTTGAAGGTTATGAGACACAAAAGAGGGTTTTTGTGCTCAAATAGGTGAGAAGGAGAGAAATGAGAAGATGAAATGGGTTGTTTTTAAGGAATGGTGGTGGATGGGTGTAGGATGTAGAAGAAATGAGAGGTTTGAATGTATGGGGAAGGAGACATGTGAGGGAAAAGGAGATTTTTAGAAGTTTGGAGGTGTTTGTGGGGTAAGGAGTGGGTGAAATGGAGTAAGAGGGGGTGTGGGAGGCTTAAAAGGGGTTAAAAAGGGGCCCCACATGAGCGGTCGGTCGGTGGCGCATCGCCGCTGTCGCGATGCCGCCGCGCTCCTCTGGGGTGGCTCGCGGTGGCTATCCCCTCCTAGGGTGCCAGGGGTGCGCATGAGACCCCTTGGGCCCCACCGTACTTCGTGATTTGGGTCTTTAAGCACGCACGGTCGGTTTTCCTAGCTGCACGTATACATATTTGCTCTTCTTGGCCTGTTTCAGGTTTTATGTTTGTCGACTAATGGTTCGAACCCGTCGATTGACGGCCTAATGATGATTGAGACCAATTTACATGATCTAGGACGCGTACGAGCTACAATACTGTAGTCAATCTCGCCTGTTGGTGAAACCCTAGGATCCTAATGTAGTTTCTAAATTCCATCGATCCCTTCATAAGTTAGAGTGCGTCAGAGTGCGTCATGTTACCTATAACCCAAGACCAAGTTAATCCAAATCATGCTCTGATGCCAACTTGTAACGCCCTGGATTTCGAGAGTCGAACAAAGCTCTACTCCCGAGATCCAGCACATCACTTATACAACATGGATAATGATGTTCAGATTTTGTCCATATTAATGAGTTAAACATGAGCGGGATTATACCAAAACAGCATATCATACTCCAGATATATAATTAAATTAAGCAAGCAAAAGACTGAAACATATATATTTAAGTATGTAAGTGTTTCACAACCTCTGGAGTATGGGTATGATATTAGACTGAATATAACATGTATTGTTCCAAAATTGACAAAATATTAAAATGTAAAGTGTCTAACTAATCCATATGTCCCTGTAATCCCATCAAATTAGCACGAGGTCTACATAGACCTGCCTGAGAGCTGAACGTAGGAGAATTCTTCCTCCACATCTATGAAGTCCAATTCCACTGCATAGGCTTCATCAACACCGACATCTAAACTAGAGTCTGGTTGGTGTTTTAAAACACCATCCTAGGGTGGGAGTGAGTGATCAACTGAGTGGTACTATAAGGCAAAGGTTAACATGTTATCAAGTCAATCAAGAAGTAATGATAAAGCAATACAATAATCACTTCCTAACTATTCTTGTTAATACAGGAATGAAGTGCAAGTAACGATGTATGCCCTCGCACAAAGCTCCCTCACAAGCGACTCCGACAACCAATTTCACATATGACAACCTCCCTAAAGTAAACCTTCCTCGCCAAAGGCACATTCTAGCTAATGCAATGCGATGTATGGCTGTGTTAGCCGAGTACTTAATTAAGTTTATTCATACAGCAGGTTCGGGAAGCTAAGGTACCTCCCTTTTTATTATTAACCCAAACAAAGGATCTATCTAGAGTCGTCAATCCTAGTTAACCACATACAATAGGCAAATTGTAGGGCATCACCCCTAATGAAAAGTAGCCGATAGGTAAATTCAAAAGTGTATACTCGCGGTCACTACAGGAGGCTCGTCACCTCAGCATAGGTCGACAGCTCGAACACGGTGTCCCAAACCACCATGCCCGACTTATGAGTCTAGGATGCTCACTGGTCACTATGGGGAGGCTCATCACCCTAACGTAGGCCGACAACTTGACCATGGTGTCCCATACCACCATGCCCGCTCATGAGTCTTAGCGGATCATGGTACCATGGTTAAAACAGGCTTTACATTGGTAAGTGGTACTTTAGATTCAAGAAGTGATGTCCATACATGGTAAATACACAATAGGTCAATCGGTTAGTTTGGGAAGTTCAATTGGTACGAGCGCACATTGACTTAATCTTCATGGAGCGCATAAACACCCCTTGTGGCCAAACACTACCGACAATCGTCGTGCGACACGAATTCGTCGAGTTACCCAATGTGGCGAGACCAATTCAGCCACCCGAATAAGGATAATTATCGATTGCCTGGGCCACGTTGTAGCCTCAATCTTACTCAGATACGGTAAGTAAACACATGCGATAATCACTTCAGCATTCAACGATCAATTCAAGTGAATTCTTCATTTGAGCATTTTATCAAACGCATTGAACATGTTACCAAACACTTGCATTTTATCCCTAAATCGCATGGTGACAAATATGATTACATGAAAGAAACAATATATATGAGTAAGGTAAATAAGAATCTTATCTTAATACTCTTAATAAATACAAATCATCAATAATTTCTCATTCAAACAATTTATCAAACACTTATACTACACTTCACCCATTTACATAGACTAGGTTAGTTACAACATGTATTTTGGCAATTCCTTACACAAGGAGGTCATCATGCATATGACAAATATGATTCCTAAATTAATAGTCATGGAAAGCACAAATCATATTTACATGTTCATTCAAACATTTCAACAAACACATAGGATGCATATTTTGCCCAACATAGTTCATGCATGTGAAACATATCGAAATCGGCGTGTCTAAGATGATATGGTAGTAATCAAGTCAGACATAAATCATTAGCTGTCATTAAAAGCATTAAAAACCATAATCTAAATATTTATAGTTCGCACCTTTCATCGGAATACTTGATTCAAACTTGTTTCAAATTCTACGTTCTAGAAAACAGAACGTTGGGTACCTAAATGGTGAAATCGGTTAGCTAGGCTCACAAACAACCATTCTGAATCTCAACTATGGTATTAGGGTAGGATTTCTTACCCAAATCGTAGTTAAAACCGATCGTATAGCGAAATGGAGAGGTGAATCGAGGCGTGGAGTTCTGAGAGAGAATCACAACAACAATCTCCCAAGTTTTCTCTTCTCTCCTTTCTCTTCTCTTCTTTTCTCTCTTCACTCTCATAGGGTTTGGAAAAATTCGTATGAGAGAGAGGTGGGGTAGTATATGGGCTATATATAGGCCCCAGAAGTGATGTAAATGGCCCCAGGGCCATGGTATACTTAGGTTATATCCAAATTTGGGCAACCGTTCTTGACAAATTGGGCACATAGGGAGGCCCACTACACACATACGTCGTAATATAAGTTCCCTGACAATAGATCTATGCCAGGATGTGATTTCGGTGCGATCAGACTTGCTGATCGACCGTGGAGGACCCATGTCAAATCAACGGTCGTACTTACTCGATCAGGGCCATCAGTATATGGATATGTGCAGAGAAATTTTCTTTTCGCATGGGTGAAGTTTGGTTAAAAACTGATGGTCCGAAATCCTCAATTTCGTGGGTGAGCGAATGGCCCAATTCACTTGAGCTTCAATACTTTTTCTAAAGGTATTTGCATTTCTCACACACTTTACTCAGGGCTCAAGTTATGCATTTCTAGATACTATTTGGTCTCGATTCCCGTGATGGCTATCAAGCCTAGTAAGACGGACATAATCCTGTAGTTTTACGGTCATCGGACGTTCAACGTGTTGTCCAGGTCCGATACAGAGTTTCAATGTACTCCTGAGAGCGACAGGCTCTTGGGATTTCTCATAGGTCTTTAAGTGGTGTTGAGTCAGTGGTATTAATAGTTTTTGGTCTTCTCATTTGTGAAAATGGTGGTTCGAGCTGAATCCACCAATTATTTAGTTTAGTACTTAACCAATTTTTGCCTAAATTACAACAGGATACGGTCCTTCGGTATTTCTAGCTGAGGTGGTACTTGGGTATCTGTACGAATTTTTTTAGGACGTTACAACTTAATTCTCAAAGGATGGAGAATTGTGAAGGATGGAAGGGATTTCATCACCAAACCATGTCCATTAGACAATGGCTAACAACAGGACTTACCAATCCCTAGATATCTCAAAAAGTCTATATGGAACCCATATTTATAGTCTTATCTGCATAGATTCACAAAATCGCATCAAATTTACACACTCCACAATAGTTCTGCATAATTCTTTGATGTCATCGAACAGTCGTCGATGTCATCGAAGAATGTCTCCAATTTTTCTAACAACTAAACATGATTTTCCTGTAATTCTTCGATGCCATCTAACTGTGTTCGATGTCATCGAAGACTGGCTTCAATGTCATCGAACTGTCTTTGATGTCATCAAAGATTGCATCCAGTTTGTCCAGCAACCAAACATAATTTTTTTATAATTCTTCAATGTCATCGACTTGCCTTCGATGTCATCTATGATTGGCTTCGATGACATCTAAGCTCAAATTTTGTGAATTTCTGCACTAATTTATACACTTCCTTCCTTTTTTCACTTGATTTTCTTGACTCTTGGGGTCTTGAAATCTTCAATCTTGGTCTCTAAAGATCCATTCTTTGCTTGATGATTCTTGAGCATTAAATCCATGCTTTTAACATTCTTTTCAATCCAAGCTCTAAGAATCACCTTACAACACAAACAGGTATAAAATATACCATTAAACATTATCATGTTTATAAAACCAAGATATAAATGGGGGATAATATGCAATATTTGACCCCCAACATAACTCCTAACCAGCATTTTTCTAGTCCTGAGTAAAAATATGCGATAAATAATCTTCAATCTCAAGTTCAAAATCCTTTTTTTAGAAAATAATCTTTTATGCAATCAAGTATGAATGAGTAAAATTAAGTGAGATAGTTGGATCTTGAAAACTTAGAGCCAAATTAACTATGCAATTAATCAAGTAGGTTCTTTACCAATTAAATCAGAATGGAAGTTCAAATATCAAGTTTTCCAATGTGGTTGGTGAATATCAATTTACTTCTCAGAAGACTACTTTTGTTTCATAATGTTAGTCATGTTCATCATATTAAGATTAATTGAAAATTCAAGTACTGATACTAAACCTATCCCCTTTTTCATTCTTTTTCTAGTTTTTTTATTTTATATCGACGGTCACCATTATTTATTCCTCTTTTTTAGACATTACATCATTTTCAAAGACATTTTCCATTCCCCTCAAAGTTATTGTCATTCTTCATTCTTTATGACCTATTTGTCGATCTCCTATTTTTTAAACTGGTTTTTCATATCTTAAGGTGGACAATTCTCCAGAATAAATTCTCAATATCTAACAATGATCCACATACTAACTATTAGAAACTCAAGCACACTCTAAGAAAGCAAATTTAATGTGTCTTGTAGTTTAGATTAACATGATATTCAAGCTTTTTCTTAATAATTCAAATGTAAGAACTGTGAGTGATATTTTACTTAAATGATCAAGCTCCAACCATTTAAAATCTAATCTCACTTCTCGTCATACTTAAAGCATTCTTAATTATACAATTTATTGGCTTCTAGATAGAGTTCAACTCAAAATATTAAAAATTTTCCAAAAATTTTACTCAAAACTGAGAAAAATACTGATTAGGTTTACCTAATCCCCACACCCCACACAAAAATCTACATGGTCCTCAATGTACAAGAGATAAGTATGTAATATAAATGAGGCAAGAAAAAGAAAGGGAATGGTGATGGAAAGATAGTACCTAAAGGAAGGAAATTTGAAGCTTTTCCACTGATCTCAGCATAAAAATGCGTTAGCACACAAAAAAACTCAACAGAGTATAAGCAAACTATCCTAAAACATTGGAAGCAAACAACCATAGTCCTAAGAAAGCGATAAATCTATCTATACCTCCATCAGACTAGGAGATCAATCCTAATACACAGGATCAGACAGAGGTATGGACATGTCCTCTGAATCGAATATCTCCACAAATGGCTTTAAACAATGTCCATTCACTTTAAACCTATTACTATTGATCGGATTCTCCATCTTAATAGCCCTATGAGGATAGACATTTGTAATAGTGAAAGGGCTGGACCAACGAGATCGGAGCTTTCTCAAAAAAAGATGTAACCGAGAATTGTACAAAAGGATTTTCTGACCAGTCAAGAATGATTTCCCAAGGATATTCTTATCATGGAACACCTTCATCCTGTCCTTGTAAATTCTCAAGTTCTCGTATGCATTATTCCAGATCTCCTCTAATTCGTCCAATTGTAGCTTACGCAACAAGCTAGCGTTGTCTAAATCAAAATTTAGATTCTTAATTGCCTAGTAGGCTCTTTGATCAAACTCCACAGCTAAGTGACAAGCTTTCCCATTGACAAGTCTAAAGGAAGACATTCCAATAGGAGTTTTAAATGCGGTACGGTAAGCCCATAAAGCATCGGTCAATCGAATTGACCAATCCTTACTGTTAGGGTTAACCGTCTTTTGCAAGATGTGTTTAATCTCCCTATTAGAAATCTCAGCTTGCCCACTTGTTTGTACATGGTATGGAATGCTCACCTTGTGAGAGATGCCATATTTCTTCATTAAGCTTGTGAATGGCCTATTACAAAAATGTGAGCCTCCATCACTAATGATGGCCGGAGGCGTTCCAAACCGGGAAAGAATATTTTCTTTTAAGAATTTAATGACCATCTAATGGTCATTATTCTGGTACGGGATTACTTCGACCCATTTAGTGACATAGTCTACAACTAATAGAATATATAAATGTCCATTAGATCGGGGCAATGGACCCATGAAATTGATGCCCCAGCAATTAAATGCTTCAATAATCATAATGGGGTTTAAAGGCATCGTATCTCTATGGGACAATGCTCCTAACTTCTGACAATGCTTACAAGCTTTGCAAAACTCATGAGTGCCCTTGAATATAGTGGGCCAATAAAAGCCACACTGCAAGACTTTGGTTGTGTCTTTTTTGCAGAAAAGTGACCACCACATGCTTGAGTGTAACAGAAGGAGATGACACTTTGGTGTTCATTGTCTGGCACACATCTCCTTAAAATCTAATTTGAGTAATATTTAAATAAATATGGATCATCCCAAAAGTATTTGCGTACCTCAGCGAAAAAATTCTTCTTATCTTGCGTAGTCCAATTTGGCGGCATGAAACCTGTGGCAAGATAATTAGCAATATCAGTGAACCAAGGTGAGTGGGAGACTTTAAACAATTGCTCGTCATGGAACATGTCGTTTATGGGTGCTGTCTCAAGGGAATCAGGTAGGTCAAGTCTCGAAAGGTAGTTAACCACTACGTTTTCTACTCCCGTTTTATCTTTTATTTCCAAATCAAATTCTTGGAGTAGGAAGATCCATCTTATTAAGCGGGGCTTAACATCATTCTTTGAAAGAAGATACTTGAGTGCCGCATGATCGGTGTAGAAAACGATCTTGGATCCAATCGAGTAAGATCTAAATTTGTTCAAAGTGAATACTACAGCCAAGAGTTCTTTTTCCATAGTAGAGTAATTCACTTGGGCAAGATTTAGAGTTTTACTTGTGTAATGAATAACATAGGGTTTCTTTTCTTTTCTTTGACCTAAAACCGTCCCAAGAGCATAGTCAAATGCGTCACACATAAGTTTAAAAGGAAGGCTCCAGTCGGGTGGCTGCATGATAGGTGCAGTGGTTAACATCCCCTTGAGCTCAGTAAAAGCTTTCTGGTATTGTTCAGTCCACTCGTATGGTGCATCTTTTTGAAGTAGATTACATAGAGGATGAGAGAGGTGACTTAAGTCCTTTATGAATCTTCTGTAAAACTCGGCGTGTCATAGGAAGGATCGCACGTCTCATATGTTCTTGGGTGGAGGTACGTTAGAAATAAGATCAATTTTAGCCTTATCTACCTCAATTCCCTTGAACAAGATGATGTGTCCAAGGACAATTTCCTTACGAACCATAAAGTGGCACTTTTCCCAATTCAGTACCAAGTTCTTTTCCTCACATCGCTTCAGGACATTTTTCAAAATTTCCAAACATTCACTGAAGGATGGACCAAAGACCAAGAAGTCATCACTATAAGAAAATCCACTTTTATCAAAGAAAATTTTCGTCGCTAAATCCACATTTTTCGTAATTAAAGAGTTTTACCGATGAATTTTTTTCGTAGGTAAATTCATAAAAAATAAGTAAAAAACTTTTACCGACGAAGTTTTTCATAGGTAAAAATATTTACAAAATTCGTCGGTAAAAAATAAGTAAAAAAATTTTCCCGACGAATTTTTTCATAGGTAAAAATTTTACAAAACTTTTACCAATGAATTTTTTCGTCAGTAAAAAATAAGTAAAAAACTTTTACTGACGATTTGTTTCGTAGGTAAAAATATTTTACGATACTTTTACCTACGAAAATTATCGTAGGTAAAAATATTTACAAAACGTTTCCCTACGAAAATTTTCGTTTTACCTACGAAAATTTTCATAGGAAAAAAACGTGGATGAGACTTTTACCTACGAAATATTTCGTAGGTAAAAGTCTCTTTTTTCAACATTCTAGCACAAAATTCCTGATATACACCTGTTACAATATATTTCATCATATTATTCCTGATATACACCTGTTATATAATATATTTCATCATATTCACATTCACATCCATCTAAACCCAAACTACGTAAATCCATCCAAACGTAAACTACATTCATCCAAACATAAACTACATCCATTCAAACACAAACAATCTTATCCACATCACATTCATCCACACATAAATACAAATAAGTTTAACATCATAAATAAAATACAAAAAAAATAAATTCATAGCCTATTTCCTGGTGGGGCTGACAAAATTCAATGTGGTGAACACATCGCCGACTGTGCACTCACACCTAGATCCTTACTCATGCCTTCATGGTAGATTCAAAATAGTTTCAATACAAGGTCATGAGTTCAAGTACCCATTGTGGCCGTAAGCGACTCTGGTGTATGAGTTTGTGTTAAAAGAAAAAGAAAGAAAGAAAATACTGATTTATCTTTTTGAGTTTAGCCTAATGGTACTTGGTGATTTCTCATCAGGTAGAAATTATTATTAGTTATTTTTAGAAAGGTGAGATTAGGCCACTTATAATTATATTAACATGATAAAATGTTGTACGTAAGCAGACACCACAAAATAAACAATCCTATGGGAAAAAAAATAAATGAAAAGAGAGAGAACATATGAGAGGTGATCCTTATCTCCTTTGATGGATTCAAGCTGCACGTGCCCTACCCAACTTCCTATAAGGAGAAGTTATATGGGTCTAGGAATAATGTTGGTGACAAATCCACCTTGTCTATTAATATTATCATATTGTGTTAGGACATGACTCTAAAATAAGATAAATCCAAATCTCAAATAATCTATGCTATAAGAGATAGTGGAGATGGAAATAGATTCATTGTAATGCTTGAGTTCGAGTATGCTTGCCAACAAAGCAAGATTTTCTTATTTGTTGCCATGTGATTGGGCTACATTATTACATCAATCGGGTTCGGGTTCGGGATCAGGTTTAGGTTTGGGTTTTCAAGTTTAGGTTTAGGTTTAGGTTAGGGAGTTGAGATTAGGATTAGGTGTAGGTTTAGGTTTAGGAATTTGAGAATACATTTAGGTTTTAGGTTATAGATTTATGTTATGGGTTTGGGTTTAGGTTTTAGGTTTAGGTTAAGGTTAGGTTATAGGTTATAGGTTATAGGTTAAGGTTTAGGTTATAGGTTTTGGTTTAGGTTAAGGTTATAGCTTTAGGTTTAGGTTAAGGTTTAGGTTTAGGTTATACGTTTAGGTTTAGGTTATAGGTTATAGGTTTTAGCTTTATGGAATTGAGAATAGGTTAAGGTTTAGGTTTAGGAAATCGGGTTCGGGATTGGGTTTAGGTTTGGGTTTTCAAGTTTAGGTTTAAGTTTAGGTTAGGGAGTTGAGATTAGGATTAGGTGTAGGTTTAGGTTTAGGGATTTGAGAATACGTTTAGGTTTTAGGTTTAGGTTTAGGGTATAGGTTTAGGTATAGGTTATAAGTGTAGGTTATAAGTTTAGGTTTAGGTTAGGTTATAGGTTAAGGTTTAGGAATTGAGTTTAGGTTATAGGTTATAGGTTTAGGTAATAGGTTATACATTATAGGTTAAGGTTTAGGTTATAGGTTAAGGTTTAGGTTTAGGTTATAGGTTTAGGTTTAGGTTAAGGTTTAGGCTAAGGTTATAGGTTTTGGGATTTGAGAATAGGTTTAAGTTATAAGTATAGGTTTAGGTTAATGTTGTAGGTTATAAGTTTATGTTAATGTTGTAGGTTATAGGTTCAGGTTATAGGTTTAGGTTTAGGTTTAGGTGTAGGGATTTGAGAATACATTTATGTTTTAGGTTTAGGTTTAGGTTTTATGTTTAGGTTAAGGTTACGGGTTTAGTTTTAGGTTTAGGTTATAAGTGTAGGTTATAAGTTTAGGTTTAGGTTAGGTTATAGGTTAAGGTTTAAGGAATTGAGTTTAGGTTATAGGTTATAGGTTTAGGTTATAGGTTTAGGTTATAGGTTATAGGTTAAGGTTTAGGTTTAGGTTATAGTTTTAGGTTAAGATTTAGGTTTCGTTGATAGGTTTTGAGATTTGAGAATATGTTTAGGTTATAAGTATAGGTTTAGGTTAATGTTGTAAGTTATAGGTTTAGATTATAAGTTTATGTTAATGTTTTAGGTTATAGGTTTAGGTTATAGGGTTAGGTTTAGGTTTAGGTTTAGGGATTTGAAAATACATTTAGGTTTTAGATTTAGGTTTAGGTTTTACGTTTAGGTTAAAATTCTGAGTTTAGGTTATAGGTTTAGGTTTAGGTTTTACGTTTAGGTTAAGGTTCTGAGTGTTTAGGTTATAGGTTATAGGTTTAGGTTTAGGTTAGGTTATAGGTTAAGGTTTAGGTTTAGAAAATCGGGTTTGGGTTTGGGTTCAGGTTTAGGTTTGGGTTTTCAAGATTAGGTTTAGGTTAAGGAGTTGAGATTAGGATTAAGTGTAGGTTTAGGTTTTGAGATTTGAGAATACATTTAGGTTTTAGGTTTAGGTTTAGGTTTTAAGTTTAGGTTAATGTTATAGGTTAAGGTTTTAGGTTTAGGTTATAGGTTATAGCTTTAGTGAATTAAGAATAGGTTAAGGTTTAGGTTTAGGAAATCGGGATCGGGTTTAGGTTTTGGTTTTCAAGTTTAGGTTTAGGTTAAGGAGTTGAGATTAGGATTAGGTGTAGGTTTAGGTTTAAGGATTTGAGAATACATTTAGGTTATAGGTTTAGGTTGAAGTTCTAAGTTTAGGTTAAGGTTATAGGTTATAGGTTATAGGTTATAGGTTATAGCTTTAGGGAATTGAGAATAGGTAAAGGTTTAGGTTTAGGAAATCAGGTTCGGGTTCGAGATCGGGTTTAAGTTTGGGTTTTTAAGTTTAGGTTTAGGGTAAGGAGTTGAGATTAGGATTTGGTGTAGGTTTAGGTTTAAGGATTTGAGAATACATTTAGGTTATAGGTTTAGGTTTAGGTTATAGGTTATAGGTTTAGGTTTAGGTTTAGGTTATAAGTGTAAGTTATAGGTTTAGGTTTAGGTTAGGTTATAGGTTAAGGTTTAGGTAATTGAGTTTAGGTTATAGGTTATAGGTTTAGGTTATAGGTTAAGGTTTAGGTTATAGGTTGAGGTTTAGGTTTAGGTTATAGGTTTTGTAATTTGAGAACATGTTTAGGTTATAAGTATAGGTTTAGGTTAATGTTGTAGGTTATAAGTTTATGTTAATGATGTAAGTCATAGGTTTTGGTTTAGGTTTAGGGATTTGAGAATACATTTATGTTTTAGGTTTAGGTTTAGGTTTTACGTTTAGGTTAAGGTTACAAGTTTAGGTTTAGGTTTAGGTTATAAGTGTAGGTTATAGGTTTAGGTTTAGGTTAGATTATAGGATAAGGTTTAGGGAATTGAGTTTAGGTTATTGGTTATAGGTTATAGGTTATAGGTTAAGATTTAGGTTATAGGTTAAGGTTTAGGTTTAGGTTATAGGTTTTGGGATTTGAGAATAGGTTTAGATTATAAGTATAGGTTTAGTTTAATGTTGTAGGTTATAGGTTTAGGTTATAAGTTTATGTTAATGTTCTAGGTTATAGGTTTAAGTTATAGGTTTAGGTTTAACGATTTGAGAATGCATTTAGGTTTTAGGTTTAGGTTAAGGTTATAGGTTTAGGTTTAGGCTTAGGTTTACGTTATAGGTTATAGCTTTAGGGGATTAAGAATAGGTTAAGGTTTAGGTTTAGGAAATCAGGTTCGGGTTCGAGATCCGGTTTAGGTTGGGTTTAGGTTTTAGGTTTTAAGTTATAGGTTTAAGTTATAGGTTAAGGTTTAGGTTTAGGTTTAGGTTATAGGTTTAGGTTAAGGTTATAGGTTAAGGTTTGGGTTTAGGTTATAAGTTATAGGTTATAGGCTTCGGTTTAGGTTTAGGTTATATGTTTAGAGATTTGAGAATAGGTTTAGGTTGTAGGTTTAGGTTATAGGTTTATGTTTAGGTTTAGGTTTAGGTTTAAGAATTCAGGTTCGGGTTCGGGTTATATGTTTGGGTTAAGGTCTACATTTCAGTTAAGTAAATTAAGTTTAGGTTATAGGTTTAGTTTAGGTTTATGTTATAGGTTTAGGTTAGGATAAGGGTTTAAGGATTCAGATTCGGGTTCGGGATCGGGTTTAGGTTTGGGTTTTCAAGTTTAGGTTTAGGTTTAGGTTAGGGAGGTGAGACATGATGAGCATCTTGATTTTTTGCCCAGATGATACTCATGGTGTGGCCCATCTTTTGAGTGGCTCAGATGCCATGCACAAGTTGCATCTGTTCACATGCAATGCATTTTAGTGAATTTCGTAATGTAAGAGAAGTGGAGACCTAGTTCATGCACATGTTGACACAAGTATTAGCTAAGGAAGCTTTAAAGAATCTGTGTGTGTGTGTGTGTGTGTGAAGGTCTCAAATGCAACTAGTTGAATGGTAAGTTACTTTCCAACTAGAGTATGACTGTTGATGCATGCATACAAAATCTAACCTGTTGCGATTGAAGCCCTCAATCCAGGGTCATGTTTTGAGGTTCCAAACAGTTTATATTGATTGACCTCCCCGTGGATGGGAGATGTCAATTAAAACTACTCAAGATTGGAATATTTCAACCCATTGATCATTTAGGTCTTTTTCTTTGAAAATGGAACATGTCATTAACAGTTGTGTTTTATGGGCCATTGGTTGAAAGTTGGGTGTTTGAGACAGCCATCATCGGCTTTGTATCTTGTCAATATCAATGGTTTAAATCAACAAACATGACCCCATTTCGAAGGCTATAGCACCGCTTATCCTTCTCGAGACCGAGAGAGACAGAGAGAGAGGACTGAGAGAGACAGAGAGAGAGGATGGGCGAGAGAGAGAGAGGACCGACAGAATTAGAGAGAGAGAGGGTGCGAGAGTGAGAGAGGCCTGAGAGAGAGAGAGACAAATAGTCTCTTGGTTTCGTACGGAAACGGATTGGTTGGTCGGTGCTCTATGGGCCCCACCATGATGTTTGTGTTTCATCCATGCCACCCATCTAGTTTTCTATATCATTTTATGGTATTAGACCAAAAATGAGCTATATCCCAATATTAAGTGGACCACATTACAAGAAACAGTGTTGAATGAATTTCAACCATTAAAATTTTTTTGGGGGCCATGAAAGTTTTGGATCAAGCTGATATTTATTTTTACCCTTCATCTAGGTCTGTATGACCTAATCAACAGATTAGATGTCAAATAAAAAGTACAGTGGGCCTTAGTAGTGTTTTAATGGTGGATATCCAATCACTATTATTTTCATGTGGTGTGGTCCACCAGAGATTTATATCCCTCTCATGTTTTGTATCAAGCCCTAATATGATATGTAAAAATGGATAGACGGCATGGATGAAACACATACATCATGGTGGGACCTACAGAGCATCGACCACCAGCCACGGGGCTGGTGTTAGGGGGAGTAGTCAATCCGTTGTGGTGTGGTCCACTTGAGCTTTGGATATGCTTCCTTTTTATTCTTTAGACCTCAAATTATCTGTTAACATGGATGAATGGAGTGGATAAAATAAATAAATAATGGTGGACCCCATAGAGTTTACTCTAGAAAGGGTAACGAGTAACTCACCTAAATGTAGTGGAGAAGGGTTTCCTTAAAACATTCATAATCATATATTGGGCCTGCCTAAATGTGATTCACATATCCAACCCACTCATTATGTGTGTCCCACTTGGATGAGGGGTCAGACCAAGTTTCAACCACATCCAAAACACATGTAGGCCCCACCAAGTGCTTTTATATGTTTTAGGATGTCTTCACATAGTTTTAGATGGTATGGGCCACTTGAGTTTTGTTTACCGATAATTTTTTAGATGTCTCATAACCTAAAGGGGACAAATCAAATCCATGGTGTTGACGTTAGACACACATCATGATGGGGCCGACAAAACTTAATAACATCAATTCTTAGATTCTCACAAGGTCAATAAGTTAGGTTACAATTTTGACTAGAATATTTGGCCCATTTTACATGTCTGGTCCATTTACTCTATTTTACTAATCATTACCCTCAATTTGACTAGTTACTCGCCCCGATCATCCTACATATGAGAAAGATATTGGGCAAACAAGATTGATAAATAATTTGAGTGAATTTTGATTTGAACATCTGAAGTTATTTACTCTTCAATCTGGACTGATCAGATTGTCCAAAAATAGTTAAAAGTTGTTCATAATATCAAAATTATATGAATGAATAGAAAACACAAACATCAGCTTGATCCAAAACTTCTATGGCCTCCAAAAAATTTTAAATGGTAGAGGTTCAATCACACTATTTCCTGCGGTGTGGTCCACTTGAGCTTTAGATATGCTTCCTTTTTGTTCTTTAGACCTCAAATTATCTGTTAACATGGATCAATGGAGTGGATAAAATAAATAAATAATGGTGGACCCCACAGAGTTTACTCTGGTAAGGGTAACGAGTAACTCACCAAAATGTAGTGGAGAAGGGTTTCCTTAAAACATTCATAATCATATATTGGGCCTGCCGAAATGTAATTCACATATCCAACCCACTCATTATGTGTGTCTCACTTGGATCAGGGGTCAGACCAAGTTTCAATCGCATCCAAAACTCATGTGGGCCCCATCAAGTGCTTTTATATTTTTCAGGATGTCTTCACATAGTTTTAGATGGTATGGCCCACTTGAGTTTCATTTACTAATGATTTTTGGGATATCTCATAACCTAAAGGGGACATATCAAATCCACGGTGTTGATGTTCGACAAACATCATGATGGGGCCCACGAAACTTACTAACATCAATTCTTATGTTCTCACAAGGTTAATAAGTTGGTTCACGATTTTGACCAGAATATTTGGCCCATTTTACATGTCTGGTCCATTCACTATATTTTATTGATCATTACCCTCAATTTGACTAGTTACTTGCCCCGATCATGCTACATATGAGAAAGATATTGGGCAAATAAGATTTATCAACAATTTGAGTGAATTTTGATTTAAACATCTGAAGTTATTTACCCTTCAATCTGGACTGATCTGATTGTCCAAAAACAGGTAAAGGTTCAATTAGTGGATGTACCTAATAATTTAGTAATTTTATTTTTCACAGATAAATTTCAATTTCCTTTTAAAAATAACATATTTTTTTTCAAAATGTATATTTTTTTTCTCTTTTAACAAAATATCATTTTTATTATAAAATATTTCAAAAAATATTTAAAATACAAATTCTAAATTTTTATTTTCAAAATCTCAAAAATTTTCTCATATTTTAATCTCTTCTCAAAATTTTCAAAATGCCGATTTTTTTCTTCAAAAGCATTATTTTGTTCTCAAATTTTTTCTGAAATATAGTTAAAATTTCTAAACTTTTCAATATTCTTTTTCATGTGATATTACAAATCATTTAAATATTACCTTCTAATTATATATATATAAAAATTTCCTCTCATACGATATAAAAACTATATATATATATATATATATATATATACAAATCATTTAAATATTACCTTAAAAATATAACATTTTTACCGACGAAAACATTCGTAGGTGAAACTCTTAGTGAAAAATTTTCTTACATAAAAATATAACACTTTTACCGACAAAAATTTGTCAGTAAAAACATTATTCTTGACGGTTTTGGTTCGTCGGTAAAACTCTTACAGCAAACTTTTTAAGGCAGCGAGAAAATTTTCCAAGTTAAAAATTAGATCATTATTCCCGATGAAAATTTTTGCCGGTAAAAACATTATTACCGCCTGTTTTGGTTCGTCGATAAAACTCTTACCGTAAACTTTTCAAGGTAGCGGGAAAATTTTCTAAGTTAAAAATTAGATCATTATTCCCGACGAAAACTTTTGTCGGTAAAAGTGGTTTCTCTGCTTTTTACCAACGAAAATTTTTATCAGTAAAAACATTATTCCCAACGGTTTTGGTTCGTCGATAAAACTCTTAACGCAAACTTTTCAAGGCAGCAGGAAAATTTTCTAAGTTAAAAATTAGATCATTATTCCCGACGAAAATTTTCATCGGTAAAAGTGGTTTCTCTGCTTTTTATCGACAAAAATATTCATCGGTAAAACTCTTAACAGAAAATTTTCTTACTTAAAAATATAACACTTTTCGTTGGTAAAAACATTATTACTGACGGTTTTGGTTTGTCGGTAAAACTCTTACTGCAAACTTTTCAAGGTAGTGGGAAATTTTTCTAAGTTAGAAATTAGATCATTATTCCCGACGAAAGTTTTCATCCGTAAAAGTGGTTTCTCGGCTTTTTACCGATGAAAATATTCGTCGGTAAAACTCTTAGTGGAAAATTTTATAAATTAAAAATATAACACTTTTTACCGACGAAATCTTTCGTCGGTAAAAGTGGTTTTTTGGTTTTTTACCAATGAAAAATGTCGTCGGGAAAATTCCGTGCCAAAACTGTAGACCTTAAAAATATAAGACTTTTACCGACGACCATTTTCGTCGGTAAAAAGATTATTCCCGACGGTTTTAGTTCGTCGGTAAAATTCATTGTGAAAATTTTCTAAGGTAAAAATATAACACTTTTATCGATGAAAATTTTCATCAGTAAAAGTAGTTTTATGGGTTTTAGCGACGAACCTTCTCGTCGGTAAAACTCCCCGCCAAAATTTTGGACTGTAAAAATATAACACTTTTATCGACGAAAGATTTCATTAATAAAAACATTATTCCTGACAGTTTAGTTCATCGGTAAAACTCAGGGCAAAATTTTTCTATATGAAAAATATAACAGTTTTATCGACAAAAATTTTCGTCGGTAAAAGTGGTTTTGTGCTTTTTACTGACGAAAATTTTCATCAATAAAACTCTTACCATGAAGTTTTCAAAATAGCGCAAAAATTTTCATTCTTGAAAATTATAATTGTTTTACACACGAAAATTTTTGTCGGTAAAAATATTATTACCGACAAAAAAAAATCGTCGATATAAGTGTTGTTTTACCGACGAAAACAAATTTCGTTGGTAAAAAAGTACTTTTATCGATGAATTTTTTTCGTCGGTAAAAGCGTTGTTTCTTGTAGTGCATCCATGAAGACCTCTAAATGTTGCCCCACCATGTCAGAAAAAATACTCAACATGCATCGCTGAAAAGTGACGGGGGCATTACATAGCCCGAATGGCATCCTTCGATAAGTAAAGGTGTCGTAAGGACATATAAATGTGGTCTTTTCCTGATCTTCAAGGGCTATCTCGATCTTATTGTAACCCGAATAACCATCGAGGAAGCAATAGTAAGAGTGACCAGCTAGCCTTTCCAAAATTTGATCGATAAAGGCAAAGGGAAGTGGTCCTTCCTCGTGACAGTATTTAATTTCCTATAATCAATGCACATTCTTCAACCAGTAGTGATCCTAGTTGGCATGAGTTCATTATTGGCATTGGCTACGATGGTGATTCCAGACTTCTTGGGAACCACCTAAGTTAGACTCACCCATTGGCTATCAGATATTTGGTATATTATACCTACATCCAATAGCTTAAGAACCTCGACCTTAACCACTTCCTTCATATTTGGATTCAATCTATGTTTTGGTTGTCGTGAGGTCTTCACATTATCTTTAAGATGAATGGAGTGAGTACAAATTAAAGGGTCAATTCTCTTGAGGTCCGCAATCGACCATCCAAGGGCTCCTTTGTGCTCAACGAGAGTAGAGATGAGCATACTCTCATGTTCTTACTCAAGGTGGAAAGAAATCACCACCAGGTATGTCTCATCTTGACCTAAATAGACACATTTCAAATCAAAGGGCAAAGGTTTTAGGTCAAGCTTTGGTGCCTTGAGGTTAGACAGTAGAGGCACTACATCAATTTGGGACAATTCTTCAAATCGTGGCCTCAACTGGTTAACTTCAAGTACCGGCATGGTATCTAGCATGGTCCCCATCTCACTAATCATGTCATCATCAAAATCATGGGAGTGGGCCAGGCACGTCTCTAAAGGGTCAGAGGATAAGGTCAGAAGTGTTCTATCTTCCACGACAGAATCAATCAACTTACTATCATGGGCATCATCATCATCCTCTACCTATTTGCCCGTATTGAAAAAGATATTCAACTCCAATGTCATATTTCCAAAAGACAATCTCATGACGCCATTCTTACAATTAATGATTACATTTGATGTGGCAAGGAATGGGCGACCAAGAATGACAGGAATTTGAGTGCTCATGTCCACGATGGGTTGAGAATGTAGGACGATAAAATCTACCGGGTAGTAAAATTTGTTAACCTGGACCAACACATCCTCAATTATCCCTCTCGGTATAAGAACTGAGCGATCAGCAAGTTGTAATGTGGTTCGGGTGGGTTTTAATTCACCCAAACCTAACTATTCATAGATCGAGTAAAGAATCAAATTTACACTTGCTCCTAAGTCAAGAAGTATGTGCTCAATTCAGTAGTTCCCAATTACACAAGCGACAGTTGGGCTACCGGGATCATTGTATTTCTGTGGCACATCTTGTTTTAGGATGACACTCACTTTTTCAGTTAAAAAGATTTTCTTTTGAATATTTTGTCATCTTTTAGTCGTACATAAGTCATTCAGAAACTTGGCATATAAGGGTATTTATTTTATGACATCAATGAGAGGAATATTGACTTTCACTTGTTTCAACACCTCTAAAATGTCTTGAGAGTTAGAGAGAGGTTTTAGTGTAATCAACCTTGGGTGAATGGTGCAATCGGCTTGCCTTGAAGTTTTAGTTCTAATTCTTGTGAAGCAGTGCTAGGTTTATTATTGTTGTCCTCTTTCGAGTCCTTATGCCTTGCAGCCCTAACTAGAATAGTTTTGTCAATGGTCATCCCACTCCTAAGATAGATTTAGCTTGCTCCATCTGATTTGAAGAGCTTAGATCACTTATCTCATATTGTGGTTTGGGATTAGGGAGAGGTTGAGTAGGAAGCATCCCCTTTCCCCCAATTGTTAAGTGCGACTCTATCCTTTGAATAGATGATGCAAGCGTTTCCAATGCTGATCTGATATCTTGGTTGAGTAGCTCTTGGTATCGAATATGTTTTTAAACCGAATCCTCTTGAGGTTTCCCTTGAATTGGAATTTGATTAAGGAATCCTTGAGGATTAGCTGTTTGTCCACTCCTCCAACTAAAGTTTGGATGATTTCTCCAACTAGGATTGTATTTATTGGAGGTGGGTCCATTAAAAGGTCTTTGGTAACTATTCATGACATTAGATTGCTCATTCAGTGCCTCTTGAAAAGTAGATATTGTTGGACAATTTTCAGTTGTGTGAACGTTGCAAGCACAAATACCGCAAATAGTTTCCTTAGCCTTATCCTTCTTTCATTCCGTGGCCTCGAATTTTCATATGAGATTAGCCACTTTAGCATTGATATCATCATCCTCTTTCAGAAGGTATATTCTGCCCCTCTCCTTTGATTGAGTGGGCCTAGAGGTGGTGCTTGATTTTGGGGAGATGTCTCATGATTATGCAGTTTCAGCGAGTTTGTCAAAGTAATCCCACACCTCATAGACATTTTTATTCATGAACTCCCCATTGCACATCGTCTCAGCGAATTAGCGCATGGAAGATGTTAGTCCATCATGAAAGAAAGTTATTATGCGCCACATTTCAAAACCGTGTTGTGGGCATGAAATGACAAGATCCTTGAACCATTTCCAACATTGGAAGAATGTTTCATCTTCCTTTTAGGCGAAGTTCATGATCGACTTCCTGATGGTATTCGTCTTATGGTATGGAAAGAATTTTTTTATGAACTCCATCATGCCATTCCATGTGCCAATAGATTGCGGATGTAGCGAGTGCAACCACGTCTTAGCTTTCTCTTTCAAGGAGAAAGGAAAGAGTTTAAGCCTGACCGTATCCTCAGACACGTTAGGAAAGTTTAAAGTGGCTAACACCTCATTAAATTCTTGCCAATGTAAGTATGAACTTTCAGATTCAAGTCCAAGGAACTTTGGAAGGAGTTGGATCACTCCAGGCTTGATGTCCATGTTTCCTGTATTCTCTTGAAAAACTATACATGAATGTGTGCTCACCCCCGCCGGTTGTAAATAATCTCGTAAAGTATGAGGCTGGGGTCCATGGTGCACCTCATTCTCATCCTAAACTTTCACAACGCGAGGTTGTGGCTGATTCATTGGTTGATTCATATGTTGATTTGCAGCCATAACCTTAATTAATTTTGAGGATCTCGAGTGGTGTCTAATCCTGTGATGGATAGATAACCCCTCAATTAATTCTCCTTCACTCAAAAGATGTTGAGTGTTGTCATGGACCCACTTGGGCATGTGTCAGGCCTATGTCCTAATGACCATTCCGTTCCGTAGGATTCTGCAGTCCTCTCGATTGAATTCTGACGACCCACAACCTATAGATATCGTTTGTGCACGACCTTAAGTCATATCCTGTAAATCCGAGCCGACTCGATATGAGACCTATGTCATTACGATTGTGTCATCATCGCAGTTACGACACCGCGTCTTGTCCACCAATCTGACGCTTAGATCATAAGATGTGGACCACACATTATAATGGTCGTGGACCACACGTTGCGGGACCCACCTATCCCATATGGCACCATTCCCTAGGTAATCATGAGGGTAATGTCATCACCCTAGCTATAGCCACCCTAACATAGCCCCTAGCCCCATGCCTCTTACAAAACAATAATTGCTAGCCCTCATGCCTTCTTACACCCCTCTTACAACTAATGATTGCCTAGCTAAGAGAACTAGCAATCATTGCCTCTCTCTCTCTCTCTTATCTCTCTCCCTCTCCCTTCATTTCTCATTCTTCAATTACAATGGCCATGGACATCCCACCCTTCTCTAAAAATTCAACAACTCTCTCCCTCTAGTACCCCTAATCCAACCCTCCAAATTCCATCTCAACCATTGAATCTTGTTTCCTTGGAGCATTGGAACCCATTGGTAGAAGAAGAAGATCAAGATCCAAGGAGGGTGCCATGTTTAAGGTAGATCATCCATTTTTCTTTGATTTTCTTGCTTAAGATCTATAGGACCCACCAATCAATGGTGAAGATCCTACTTGACCTTTGGATGTGGCTAATGGCCCATCCTTGATGCATGTATGATCTATGATGGCGCCATTCTCCATGGACCCTATCATGATGTTTTGATTTAATGCATGGCCATGATGGGTCATCTAGACCTTGATTTCATGGTGGGGATGGCATCTCCACCTAAGATGTTTTTATGTAGGGCCATGCAATGCATGAGACCCATATGATGATCATGATGTATGGTTTGGAGCTTTTGAGGGGCCCATAGTGGCAGGGTCCCCTCCCTTGACTGGTCTTTCTTCTTCTTTCTTTCTCTCTCTCCCTCATTTTTTAATGGTGATGATGTGTTTGGTCCATCTGATGTGTTCAACAATCCGGACTGTCCAGATTTTCTGAACGTCCAGTAAATGGAGCTCACTTGCTGCCCATTTTCGGGGCCAGCCTGAATGGAGGAAAAATACAAAATATTAGCTGATCTAGAGCCATGGTGGGCCACCACGTAGGACCCACCCCATCGTATGTATTGTATCTGCACCGTCCAGACCTTGGACGGTGGGACTCAACATAATGTGTGTGTTATTCACACCGTCCAGCATAGGACGGTGCTGGACGCATCATGTTATATGTGTTTTATCCATACCACCGTCCATACATGGACGTGGGACCCACCTTGGTGGGTGTTTTGCATCCACACATGTGAGGCCTACCTTGGATGTATGTATTGTATACCCAAGTCATCCATCCGGACCATGGGTCCCACGTGGGACTCCATGATGTATGCGTTTTTCCCACGCTGTCCATGGCTAGGACGTTGGGCCCATATGATGTATATCCACACCGTCCGTTTGCTTAACACGGGCCCACCATGTTGTACATGTTTCATCCACGCTGTCTAGTCCACTAGAGGTGGGTCCACCATGTTGTGCGTGTTTTATCCTCGCCGTTCGAGGCAGTCGGCCCACTGAATTTTATGAGTTGTATACCTATGTTATCCAATTGGTGGGGCCCATTTGGAAGGTGCAAGCCCACCTACTGCATGTGCAAGGCCCACCTTAATGTGTATGTTGTACTCTACTGCCCATCTACTTTGGTTGAACCATGGGCTACCTCATGAGGCCCATTTTGTGTTGCAACAGGCCCACCTTGATGTATGTGTTGCAAGCACTTTGTCCATCTTTTTTTTTTGACCTTTGGGCTGACCTATGAACCCCATGTAATGCCCTAAAAATCGAGGGTCGAGCATAAACTCAACTCCCGAGTTCCAACGCATCACTTATGCAACAAAATGAATGATGATTGAATGTTGTCTGTATTTAAGTAGTGAACATGAGTGAGATTAAGCCAAAACAGCAATTCATACTCCAAAGACAGTTAAATTGTAAGCGGAAGACAGTGATAGCTATATGTAATATATAAACTATGGTGAGTCTCCAGAGTATGATAACAATACCAGGTTAAATAATTACAAGTACATTTCAAAATATACCTAAGGTGTCGTATCATCTAGTCAACATCCTTGTAATCCCATCAATCAAGATACGGCTCAAATAAAGCCGCCATAAATAACATATACGAAAAAGCACCCTCATCGTCACAAAAGTCCGGCTCCGTCTCAGGAATAGCGTCGCCATCTGCAATCAGACAAAGTCTGGTGGGTGTTCGGAACACCGTCCCGTAACGTGGGAGTGAGTAGCTAACTCAGTGGAACAATAAAGCATAGGTTAACATGTTATCGACTCAGTCAAGCAGTAATGATAAAGCAGTACAATCAAACACTCCTAACTACTCTTATTAATGCAAGTATGAATGCAGTCATGATGGATGCCCTCACCGACATACTCCCTTGTGCGACACCCTCTTCGTTCCTGGCATGCTTGCATTCCTCAGTACTCCACATCTTCCAGGCACATGCAATGCATGATGAGCATGATTACCGAGTTATTATTAGTCCATTTCAAATAGCAGGATTGGGAAACTAAGGTACCTCCCTTGTATCATTCCTAAACATGATCCATTCTAGGGTCGTCAGTCCTAGACAATCTCATACGATGGTGTGTTTCTAGGTTACTGCAAGGGCTGTCAGAGCTGTTACACGAAATCGTTGCAGCACTCCCCCATCACCTTATCAATACAGGCCTAGCTTATACTCTGTTACTACGGGAAGGCTCATCGTCTCACCGCAGATTTAGAGTATGCTAGAGGTCACTACACCGGGTACGGTCAGGGCTGCCAAGGCTGTTACACGGAATCGTTGCACCACTCCCCCATCACCCATCAAGTAGTGTAGGCCGACAGCTCGAATATAGTGTCCCATACCATCATAATCGGCTCACGAGTCTGGTTGCTCACTAGTCACTACGGGGAGGCACGTGGCCCCAGTGTAGGCCGACAGCTTGACCACAGTGTCCCATACCACCATGCCCGGCTCATGAGTCTTAGTGGATCGAGGTACCATGGTTAACGGGATTCCACTGGTAAGTTTAGTACCCTAGGTTCAAGCAGTAGCGACCAAACATGGTGAACATACATTAGACATATCGGGTTACTTGACGAGCCTGACTAGCTCGAGCTCACAATCAACTGAACGACATGAAGTGCATAAGCACTTCGCGTGGCCTAACCACTGTCGCCAACTGAAGTACGACTCCGGTTCGTCAAACATATCTTACGTGGCAAAAAGAATCTCAACCAGGAACTCAAGTCTGGTACCGATTGTCAGGACTATAAACATAGTCACAATCACAATTAATCCATATTCAAAGCATGTGGAGTAAAGCATAATAGACAAAGTAATTCAAGCATGCTATAACATGTATAAAGCATGTTATAAAGCATGTCATAAAGCACCATATAAACAAGAATACAAACACATATATTTCACAAGTAAGCGGTTTAAGTAAACAACCTCATGGAGGAAATCATACATGTCTCTAAGGTAGTTGAGAATCCCATCTCAACACCTACATAAGGCATCATCATCCAAACACTTACTCTCACAAGCATTTGCACAAACACTTAGAATACACTATTTCAACATACATAGTGTATGTTAGCAAAACATGTATTAGGGCGAATCCTTTCGTCAAGCAAGTATTTTACGCACATATGATATATTCATACAGCAAATAATCGTGGCAAACACATTTCCAAAATATATACATATACGGTATTTTCTACAATACACTATTCCTACATACATAGTGTATATTAGCAAAACATGTATTAGGGCGAATCCTTTCGCCAAACAAGTATTTTATTCATATATCATATATTCATACAACAAATAATCATGTCAAACACATTTCCAGAATATATACGTATACAGTAGTTTCTATGAATACCTAAAATATGTAAAATTCCATATTCTACGTCTTTAATCGAAACAGAAAACAGAAAGCACTTTGTACATGTGCAATTGTATGCAGATCATGAATCTATCATTATCTGACATTGAAAGCGTTGAAAACCATAACCTATACACCTAAAGTTCTCACCTTTTATCGTAGAATCGTAACGGAGTCGATAGGTTTGCTAAGCTTCCGTATTCGACAATTTGGCAACCTATAGAATGAAATAGGTTAGCTATTTCATAACCTACAACTATCAACACCCCAAATCAGATTAGGGTTAGAGTTTTTTACCTAGAAATGACGCCGGAATCGCCGAGAAAGCAATGAGAATGGGCTGGTAGAACGGCAGGGCAAAGGGTAGGAAGGATCTCCCACAACTCTCACTCTTTCTCTCTCTTTTCTCTCTTCTCAAACTTAAATTCATATGGCTGTGAGAGAGAGGGTTCTAAGGTCCTTATATAGCCTAAAAAGTTACTGAAATAGACTTATGGTCAAGGTATACTTAGGTTATAACCAAAGCGACCATTTTTTAGCTCAACGGAGGACTTCTGGTACGCCTCCTTGAGCCAAAAGTCGGACTTAAGCTCACCAACACTGGATCTAGTTCTAGTTAAGTTTTTGTTCCAGTCGGCTTCTCAGATCACGCGTGGCGGACCAGTTTCAGTTCAACGGTCAGTGGATCTCGATCGGAGATTCCGAGTACATGGATATGTTTATAAAATTTTTCCTGATCCGAGGGTGTATTTGGGTCAAATTCTGACGGTCTGATTGCCTAAAACTGATCTGTAAGCGACAAGTCTCAGATTACTATTCGAGATATTTATTTTGTAAAGAAAACAAGTGTTCTCACCCTCTCACGCTCCGGACTCAAGCGAACAGCCGTGGGACACTGTCTGAATTTGATTTCTGAGATGATTGTCAAGCCCAGCAAGGCGGTCCTAATTCCTTAGCTTCGTGTTAATCAGACTTCCGACGTGCGGTCCAGATCTGATATGGAGTTTCAATGTGCTCCCGAGAGTAGTCGGGTAATGAGTTTGATCCTAGATTTTAGGGTACCTAGCGTCAATAATTCTACAAGTTTTGGGTCTTACAGATCGTATTTAAAGTGGATCAAATGGATTTCGTAGCTAATCTAGTTTAGCACTTTGTTAACTTTGTCACATTTCTAAAGGATTTAGTCCTATAAGATTTTTATCTGAGGTGGTAATTAGGCCTTTGTAGTTTGTATATAAGGTGATTCAAGTTATATACTTAGCTAGTTTAAGATAGTGTCTAGAGTGAAAGTACTTAGAAAAATTGAAGGTTCAAGGTGGTGAAGGGTGAGATTTGTGAAGGGAAATGGGTTCAAGAGCGTTTTAGACTTTGGGATTGAGTTCTGACAGGTTCATAAGGTGTTAGGATCGACCCATTGCCTAAGGACGTCTAATGTCAGGTTGGCAAAAATCTGGGATGTTACACCCCACCTTATTGTGTACATTGAGCATGTTGTCCATTTATTTTTTGGACTATATGGGCTGCCCCATCAAGCCCACTATGATGATGTGATGCACCCAATGTGATGTATATGAGGCCCTTGTGTGAGGCCCAATATAATGCATATGTGGCCCATTTGGTGAGGCCCAATGGGATGTATATGAGGCCCATTTAGTAAGGCCCAATGGGATGTATATTAAGCCTTTGTGTGAGGCCCAATGGGATGTATATGAGGCCCTTGAGTGAGGCCCGTTGTGATGTATATGAGACCCTTGAGTGAGACCCATTGTGATGTATATAAGGCCCTTGTGTGAGGCCCAATGTAATGTGTGAGAGGCCCACTGTGATATATGAGAGGCCTACGTGGTGAGGCCATTATGATGTGTAAATCCACCATGATGTATATAGTAATGTTTATGATGCCCAACTATTGTCCTAGCCAGTATAAGGCCTTGGGCCCCCATCATGAGATAGATTCTATGGGCCATGCCTTGGGAGCAATGATGGTTAAATGTCCACATTGTAAAAGCAATGGTGGTTAAATGTCCACCTTGTAATCCTCCCTAGGGCCCATTGTTAGGCCCGTTCTCATCTCCCCTTGTTGTGGACTAACCCAAATTGATGGGCCCCCACTAGTACAAGTATGATCCATCTCACCTTTTTGGGCTATCTCAAATTATTGGGCCCCCATTAATGCTAGCCCATTTATATCTTTTGGGCCCCATTGGTAGCCCAGCCGGCTTTATAATAGGGTGGGTAAGGAAGCCCACTTATTATGTGATTCATCCTTGTTGTAGATGGATGAATATGTGGTATCAAATTTGGTATATCCACTATTGAGGCCGATCTTCACATTATAGATCAGATCCGCTGCCCTTCTATGGACCCCGCCTTGTCCATAGATCGATTATCGATGCCAGCTGTGAGTATGTGATAGCATAGCATCATGACACATGCCCATATGCATCATCTGCATGCTGTTACAAGGAGTGACTGATCATAACATTATGTCATTAGGCAAGTTGTTTATGGGACTCCCTGATAGGCAGAATTGTCCCACATGAGCGCACGGTATGCGCAGGGTTGATGCATGACTGGATTGTGTGACTCATGCATCATGTATTGTGTGTTATGATTACTGTACTCCCTAGTGACATCAAGGTTATAGCCTCCACAAGTATAGCGTGGATGGCAGGATTGGATACCAGAAATACTTGTTAAAGCACGGGGGCACCATAGATGTCCTAGGGTGAAAGTCCTCAAACCCTTATGGTACTAAGAGGATGCTCCAACATCTAGACTGAGTGGATGTATGAGTGCACGAGTGTCGAATACCATTAGGTCGTGACTCTCACTATGTCGTGGTCAGTTGGAAGGGGGTGTGGCCTTACTCGCCCAAGGGTAGGGGACAATGCTATGCTGAGTCTGACCAGCTTATAAATGGGTCCGCTACCGACATGTCGGGTAGATATTGGAAGACTACTAGTCAGGCGGGTAGTGAGGTCTCTTCCACTTACATGGTTGTGCATCCAGTTGGGGCGGCGATTTAGTGTAGAGTGTATTAGACCCCGGTGATATTCCAGAGATGAGTTGTATTGATATGTGGATTCAGATGAGGACTGACATGCTTGAGCTGAATCTCACATATGGCAGTGGTCATGTAGGCCTTGTATCTCGTGGCCTTAGTGCGGCCAATAGCATTCATGCCATGTATCGCATAGCCTTGGTATGGCTGATAGCATTCATGGACTTACCAACATTTTTGCATTACTCTGATATTGCATACTTACATTTCTATCTTGCGCACACACTTTCACCACCCTCTAATCTTTCTATAAGCTTATGCATGACCGTTGTGTGTAGGTGACGCTAGGACATAGCTGAGCAGGAGGAGGAGCGTGCAGCCAAGCTTTTGAAATTTTGATATTATCATTATATTTCCCTTATGCATTGTGCTTTAAAGATTTTGATTATAGTGTATTTCGTGATGGTGTTCTTATTATTGTTCGTGGGTTATGCTATGGTTATGCTTATTATGAAACAAATTTATATTGAAAATTCTCCTTATAGGATCCTAGGATCGGAACCTGGTATATGGGTGTCGGGAGCCAAGAATGGAGTACTACAGAGGCTGTCGGCATCGGATTCGACCATCGAAAATTTTGTGAGCTCAGTTTCCAAGTTTGGGGCGTGACAGCATGGAACACTCTCAGCCCTCAATTTCAAATACCAACCTAAACCTAAAAGAAATAAGGGAACTAAAAATTTAGAAATAGAAAGAGAGAGGAAATTAGAAAGAAGTTACCAAATTAGAATTTCTTAAATTAAGATCTTGCAGAACAAAACAAAACAAGTCAGTTTCTACAAACAGAAATTTTAAAATTAAAAAGTTTCTAAAAACAAATTAGGAAAGTAAACTAGTTTCTAAAAACAAAAATTAGAAAGTTTCTAAAAAGAGAAAAAAATTAGTTTCTAAAATCAATTTAGGAAAGTTTCTAAACCTAGAATTAGAAAGCTAAGTCAGTTTCTAAAATAATTCAGAAAAACCCTAATCCTAAAAATAGAAAACAGAAAAACCTTAATCTTAAACTAATTTCAAACTAGTTAATCTTAGAAAAATGCAACTGTTAGTCCCCGGCAATGGCGCCAAAAGCTTGTTCACAACCCTAAGTGTAGGGTCATGATGTAGTAATAATCTCAGTGAGACCGAGGTCGAATCCACAGGGACTAATCCTGTACATTTTTTAAAGTAACTAGAATTAGAACTAGAAGAAGATCTAAATCTATAACTAAAATATTTGAGAGAGAAATTGTGGATAATGTAATTGAAACTTTTAAATTAAAAGATGGGAACTTGGGTTTCCAAGGATCCACTTATATAAATCAGAGAGCCCTCTTACTTGATTCAAGTCACACAATTGGAATTGGAGTCTTATCCAATCCAATTGAAAGATATAGCAATTAAGATCAAATTAAACTTTCATTGACCTAATTCTCAAAGGATGGAGAATTGTGAAGGTTGGAAGGGATTCCATCACCAACCTATGCCCATGGGACGATGGCCAACAATAGACTTACCAATCCCATAATCTCAAAACAAGTAAAAGAAGATACTCAGAGCTGTTGCAGATTTACTGTAATTTAAGTCACAATAAACCATTAAAAACTAAAATTATTCCTTTAAAATTAAATTAGAATCAAAGAAGGTTCATCATAAACATGAATCAAAGTAAGATAAACATCCCATCACGCTATAAGATTCACCTCTTAGCCCTAGCTAAGAGATTTAGCCAACCATAAACATGATTGGATTTTAAACCCTAGAAGAAAGCATTAAAAACTAAGAAGAAGGGAACAAGAACTCTTGGGA
Organism: Magnolia changhungtana; assembly: GCA_030180095.1. NCBI lineage: Eukaryota > Viridiplantae > Streptophyta > Magnoliopsida > Magnoliales > Magnoliaceae > Magnolia > Magnolia changhungtana. The sequence continues at coordinate 12,617,153 of JASAUF010000502.1, forward strand.
AGCGGATCCACCTTTTTGCTTTGCTCCTCCAAACCCTAGATATCTCAAAAAGTCCATATGGAACCCATATTTATAGCTTTGTCTGTATAGATTCGCAAAACCACATCAAATTTATGCACTCCACAAAAGTTCTGCATAATTCTTCGATGTCATCAAACAGCCTTCGATATCATCGAAGAATGTCTCCAATTTGTCCAACGACTAAACATGATTTTCCTATAATTCTTCGATGCCCTCTAACTGTGTTCGATATCATCGAAGACTAGCTTCAATGTCATCGAACTGTCTTCCATGTCATCAAAGATTGCATCCAGTTTATCTAGCAACCAAACTCAATTTTTCTTTAATTCTTCAATGTCATCGACCAACCTTCGATGTCATCGAAGACTGGCTTTGATGTCATCTAAGACTAGCTTTGATGACTTCTAAGCTCAAATCTTATGAATTTCTGCACTTCCTTCCTTTTTCACTTGATTTTCTTGAATCTCGGGGTCTTGAAATCTTCAATCTTGGTCTCTAAAGATTCATTCTTTCCTTGATGATTCTTGAGCATTAAATCCGTACTTTTAACATTCTTTTCAATCTAAGCTCTAAGATTCACCTCGCAACACAAACAGGTATAAAATATACCATTAAGCATTATCATGTTCATAAAACCAAGATATAAATGGGGGATAATATGCAATATTTGACCCTCAACAATGGTGCGCTCGGGGTGCCCAGTAAATCTCTAGCTTCTTCTCGCTTTATAGTTGTTCTTCTGTTCCTAAGCAATTATTGTGATTTGTATAATTCTCATTTGGGCAAACACCACTTTTAAATTGTACTATTGACTATTAGCCCTATATATATTGATTTTTGTTATCTCTACTTTGCTTTGGTTCTGCTAATTTGAATTGCACTATTATGATTGCTCGTGTGTAAAATGAGTGTGAATATGAACAAGGTCACACGTACATTTTATTTCGTTAATAGGCAAAAACTCGGGATCGGGGTCTCTGTACTCGGGTGTTAATTTTCAGAGTGTTACAAAAGTAGAATCCAAATCAATTTCAATTTACGATCATCATTCAACGCATTTTTTATTGAATTAAATAAAATAAATATTATAATTAACCGTAAGCTTCATCCCATAGGCTTATCTAAGAGCTTAGCCTAGCATGGATAACATCTTAAAAGAAAAACAAAAGAAAAATATAAATCATAAACTAGAACCGAAGGGTTGAAGAAGAATGACAATTTCATGGAGGCTCTTCCACCCTTAGGTCTCTCTCTCAAGCCCTAATTCGTATCTAGAACAGCTTAAAACATCCTTAGAAATAGGAAAATTTTGCACCAACATCCCTTTAAATAGGAAAATTTTGCACCGAATTTCTTCATTATTCTTCTAAAGTTTGTCTCCCTCAAATCACACCGAACTCTCCTTCGATGGCACCGAATGCACCTTCTGTCAGACTTAAATATTGAGCCGAATTAATTATGAAAATCAGAATTTCTAGTTTGATTGTTCTGGGTACTTTCGGTCGAACCGAACCAAACTCAAGTGGGACCGAACAATTTGTTATTTCTATTAATGTATTGTGTGATTTTTCAATCTTTTCACCATCTTTTGTACTTGTTTTTCTTAAACCTTTGGCACTTGAATTCTTCAATATTATTCTCCAAATCACTAATTCTTCATTGCCTTCGAGGTTAATCTCTATTTGAGCTTTAAATATTTCGTTTTAGCACAATTTCATCTTTGTCTTTTGACTTACCTCACATGTAGAAAACATATCTTATTAGATCAATTTATCACTTACCAAGAAAGCTAATTCAATTGAGAGGATAAATATGTAATATTTAGGCTTTATCACACACCCCAGCCATCATTTTGCTAATCCCGAGCAAAACATGAGAAAGTTATTTTGAAACCAAATGAATAAATTCCTATAAACTTAAAATTTTCTAAAAACAATCCAAATTATAGAGATCTAAATTACATTAATGTAAATCATAACTTCCACCTAAACTCTAACACTTAGTAAATATCATATTGAAGTTCATAGCACTAATCCTATAATAATAATAATAAATTCTAAACACTGAGTTTTATGTGTGTATAGTGAATTCTAGACTTAACACAACCAAAGGTTCAACTCTCTACTTTCATTATAACATTGATAATCAAAAGAGTATTCAGGATAACCAAAGCCTAAAACAAAATTTGACTTACAGTTCAACATTGTACTCTTCCAGCTTTTGATTTTTTCGTCGACGACTTTCACACTATTTTCTACTTTTCTTCTTTTCTTATCATTCAAATATTCTTTTACTTTTTATTTTCATAAAACATCAATAGGTAGCCCTTTGACAAAAACTATTTTTTAAACTAGGTATTGCTTTTTTTTTCTCTCTTTTTTTTTTCCCTAGAACATGATGAAAAAATTCCCTAAGCTTGGTTCCTAGCATTCTCAATAATCATCAAGTTAACAATTTGGTATCCAACTAAAACATTAATGTGTAAGCTAGATGTGACATATGAATTCATGCCTTAATCAAGGTTTAAAAGTTTCAATTAAAAGATTAAAACCTTCAAACTAACTTTTAAATCTATCAAATAACTAGAATTTAGGCTTCAAAAATCCTAAATATTAAGTATCTTATCATTCTAATCTCTGGATTATCTTCAAAATCAATTAAGTTCATAGAAATATTCCAAAAAGTTTAGCTCAAGTTCAAAATTTTAGCACAAATAAAGAAAATTCTACATTGTCCTCAATGTATACACATATGCAATAAATTAAAAGAAATGTGAGAGTAAAGAAAATAAAGAACAGTAGATGAAAAGTACCTAAAAGGTGACAACATATAAGTACTAGTGTGAACTTCCTATCAAATACTGTTTTAATAGTTAAACTAACTAATAAAGAAAAGTAGTCCTAAAAAAGAATTAACTATCAATCCTGAACTATTAACCATGATCATACAAAGGAATAAGTTCTTCCTCTGGAAAGTATCTAGATAAATTTCTCAGTAGGCTTTTTAACAAGGTCATCTAAAAGCCCATTTTGCAGTAGGCTTGGATGTTCTAGAGCATGTATGACCAGAGAAATTTATACACCTCAACAAAATATCTTTTTTTGTCCCCCTGAGGTATTTAAAATTATAAAAATTCACCTGTGGAAAAAAAATCAATATAAGTATACTATAGTGAATAAGAGACTATAATTAATTGTAAATCATAAATAAATTCTTTAGCCAGTGTATTCTTAGTAAATTTCAAATTTTCATACTCTTATTCAAGTTATAGCTCCTTCACCCTTAATGGTAAACGTTTGGAATCAGTGAAAGTAGGAAATTCAAAGAAAATTTCCCTCGATTAGTATTAACTATTGGGGTACAGTCTTGTAAGGCATTCACTATGTCGTTAATCAAGTTATCATTAAAATCATCAAAGTGTGTCAAGCAAACTTTTAGAAAGTCGAAGTATTCAAAGAAAAGGGAGTCATTCTCCACACTAGAATCAAGCATGTAATGTTGGTGGATCGTATCAACATCACTATGTTTTAAATTCTTCTGTGTCTCTCTATCCTTAACTAGAACCTTAATTGAGATCAACTTTTGGGAAAATTGGACCAACTTTTGGGAAAATTGGACCATAGGCTCTTGAACATACTCAGGCTCTTCATCAAGTTGAGCATTACTAATCTAGTTAATTATCACCCTCAAACTTAGTGTGCTCAATAATGGTGTCAAAAGAATTGAGATAACTCTCCTCACATTGTATTTCTAGATTAGGCTGAGGTTGGGCTAGAAAAGTTTCTTCCTCATCAATGAGGCATGACCGAATTTTTTGAATGGAGGATCGAATCATCCCTAATGATATTCTAATATCTTGGAATGTTTGCATGGTGTTTTAATTAAAATTTTCCTAATTAATCCACATTCGATCTAGATCCTCTTAGGTCTTCTTTGGCATTAAAAATAAGATAAGAATTAAAGGAAGAGGCCCTTGAGGATTCTTGTTTGTATTTTTCGCTGGTATATTCTTCCTACTAAAATTCTAATGGTTCCTCTAATTAAGATCACATGTATCATATATGGGTGTACTCGATGGTTGTTGATACACGTTCTCACCCATATAATAATCATGCATTGTCTTCTAAAATAGTGGCACATCATACCCTGGTCGGTTCTCAATCGTAGTTCAACTTAATTTACGAGACATGGGGCATTTCCTAACATTGTGATCTGTCATTACTTCAACTAGTATTCTCATGTCCACTCCAGCACGAACATGATAAAACCCTAATTTTAAACCTAAACCTACAAATAAAATCAAAATCCTAGAAAAAATTAAAACAAAGTGATTAAGAAAAGAGTAAGGAAGGAGGTCACAAGAAGAGAATAACTAAAAAAATCCTCCAAAACAGAATCAAGTAAACAATGTTAGTGATGTCTGAAACAAAATATACCATAAAAAAATTCTAAAATTATAAAACCTACAAAAAATCCTAGGTTAGAGAAATTCAAAAAAAAAAAAAAAAGAAGAAAAATCTAACCTAAGATAAAAACTATGATACCCAAACCTAATTGTGCATGTGCCACTCCCCGGCAACGGCACCAAAAATTGATCGAATCCAAGGGTTCACAACCGTAAGTGCAAGGCTATGATGTAATAATAAATTGATGAGATCGAGGTCGAATCCTCAGTGAATGGGGAACATAACTTAGAACTAATCTAATGGTAAACGGTTGGTCTGAATTTTAAATAAATAAAAGACTAAAGATCCAGGAATTCACTTATAGAAATTACAATATCTCATTCACGTATTCAATTCTTCTAACTCAAATGGAATCAAAGTCCTATCCGATCATAAAATACTTTTGTTAAACCAATCATCAACACCAATAAAATATAAATTTGATTGAACGAATATTCTCTCATGAAGAATTAGGATATCAATCATACGGAATCAAGAGCGTATAAAGTCCCCTTAGGTAAAAATAAATCAATCAATTATAAACATTGATTACTCTAATTTAGGCTAAGAAATTGTTAAATCAAAGCATTCATTGTAACCATGGTTCACAATAAATCCAGAAATCAACAACTCAAAGAGTTTAAAGTATAATCCAAATAAATTTCAATTTAATATCATCATTCAACCCATTGTGTATTGAATCAAATAAACTAAATACTGTAATTAACTATAAGCTTCATCCCTTAACCTTAACTAAGAAATTACCCTATCATAGCTAACATCTTAGAAAAAAATAAAAGAAAAACATAAATGATAAATTAGAACCAAATGATTGAAGAAAAAAGACTACTACGTGGAAGCTTCACCACCCCTAAGTCTCTCTCCCAAGCCCTAATTCGTACCAAAAATAGCATAAAATATCCTTTTAAATAGGAAAAATTCATACTAACTTTGGACTGACTTTAAAAGTTTGCACTTTTATTAAACTTTGGTCGCACCGAATATCACTTCGGTCACACCGAATTGGTCTCTCAGTTGCAGCCAAATTTCTTTAATATTTTTCTTAAGTCTTTATCTACCTCAGGTCGCACTAAACCCTCCTTCAGTGGCACTGAATGCAACTTCGATCGGACCTAAGTGTCAAGCCGAATTAACTCTAAAAATCGCAGTTTCTTGTCAGACTATTTTGGGCACTTTCGATGAAATCGAATCAACCTCAGGTGGGAGACTGAACTATCTGTTATTTTTGTTAATATTTTTATGATTTTTCATTCTTTTCTCCATCCTTCGTACTTAGTTTTCTTTGATCTTTGGTACTTGAATTTGTCAATATTATTCTCTAAATCTCCAATTCTTTATTGCCTTCGATCTTAATTTCTTTTTAAGCTTTAAATCCTCCGTTTTAGCACGATTTCATCTTTATCTTCCGAATTACCTCACACGTAGAAACTATATCTTATCAGATCAATTTATCAATTAAAATACTAGGAAAGCTAATGCAATTAAGAGGATAAATATGTTATATTTAGGCATTATCAATATGATACTCAAATTATCTTTCCCTCACAAGTTCAATAATGGACATAGATGTAACAAAAGATGGAATTCACAACCTAGATTACATAACCTCCAGAGATGCTTAATAGTGGTAATCCAAGCCACATTGCCAATTCATATAAGTGGTGATTTAATGTGTACAAACAATTCATAAAAGGAGGTAATTTAAACCACATAACAATTTAGAATCTTTCAACTTTCGTAATTGAGCATTACTTGTCACATTTCCATGATTCTAAGCATCTTGACAATCTACAATATGTAACTCACATGATTAGCATGCTAGATTTATAATCAAGTTATTTATATCAAATCTTCACATTTTAACACGGGATGCAAGAGCTATATATGAGTTCTATAATTCCAAAGCATCAATATAATGTATATACGAAAGCTGATACCAAAGTAGATGTCGAGAAAATCTTAAAGAGAATCATCACCTTAGAAACAGAATTTCTTAGTTCTAATGCAACCTAGGTGTAAGACCCGTATCCTAGTCCATACTATTCCGTAGGCTTCCATGGTCCTCCCGGTCAAATTTTGGCAACCCTCGACCTATATCAACATTTGCGCGCGAACCTAAGCCGTGTCCTGTATACCGAAGTCAGCTCGACCCGAAATTTGAACCTTATCGACCGTACCATCGCTGCAGTTCTAACACCGCGAATCACACACTGAACCGATACCCAAGCCAGGAGATGTGGGTCTGCGTTCATTTTGAAGAAACGCCACGTGTTGCAAATTTTGAGGGAATCTGTACAACATGTCCCATCAAATCAAGTCAAGTACACCACCTTACCTCAATGCCACCTCACCCAACAACAAGTACACATGACCACTCCTTCTTTTACCATAAGTCAACACTCTCTTTCCCCTCACCATCCCTCTTTTACACCATTTTCAACTAAGCCTATGCTTCCCCATCTCCTTTCCTTACACCTATCACTCCATCCATCCTTTTATCTATTATTTTCTCCCTTTCTCTCATTTCTCAAAAATCTCCCAAGCAACCCAAATACCACACGTCCAAGCTCCTCTCTCCCAAGCCAAGTGTGGCCCACCCTCTCATCTCTCATCCCCATTATCAAAACTCCATCATCCACCGTCAAAGGTTAAGCATAGGAGATAAGGAGGCTAAGGGAGTAAGGAGAAGGCCGATAGGTGGGTGATCCACCGTTGATTTCGATTTTCAAGGGTCCACTTATTATGGGACCCAGTTGATGTATGCATTGTATTTGGGAGGACCCAATATTGGCGGGGTCCCTCCCCTTCACGTGTATCTCTCTCTCTCTCTCTCTCTCTCTCTCTCTCTCTCTCTCTCTCTCTCTCTCTCTCTCTCTTTCCGTAAAATGAAGTGGGCCCCACCGATATGTTAAATCTACTCTATCCATCAGATGGTGTGGCCCACCACATTTTAGGAAGATCCATACCGTCCACTCTAAGGATGGTGGGAAGCCCCACATGCTGAACTGAATGACATATAATATAATATATTTATATTATGTTAATATTATATTAATTTATATATACATACATGGTGGGCCACGTCCATATGGGACCCACAATGATACCTATATTTATCCATGTCGTCCAGCATCCCTGGACACTGGACGTGAGGCAGGGAGCTAACATGGAGTGCATGTATTGACATGGGTGTATACTTTCAAGCTTAAAAAAATACATATATACATATATTATATATAATTGAACTTTTGGGGTGGGCCGTACCTTAATGTATGGGGCTGATCCACGCCGTCCATCCCATTCCCCAGCTCATTTTATGTGTTGAGCTGTAATATGAGGCCAATCCGACCATCTGGCTGGCCATAGCATAGAAAACAACATTTGTACAACTGAAATTCACCTTGATGTTTCTACCCGCCAAAACATACTGTATATTAGGCTCATTTGGTCTGTCCCGAGCCGTAAAATCCAATGACTAGGGTGAATTTTTCTGATGCGGGCCCCACCTATGAAAAAGCTTTAAAAAAATACTAATAGCAGGACCAGGCGCTGCTGTTGTGACCGTCAGGATGCAGCAGCATCCTACACTGGACGTACATGGGCCAAGGACGTGGGTCCCATATGTAAACCCCACCGTGATATGCATGGAACATCAGTACCGTGCATTGGGTGGGCCCCCCTTCTAGTTGTGGACCACTCTAAAACTCAGCTATACCTGAAACTCAGGTGACCCACATCACATGAAACTGTGGGATTGAACGGTTGCCATTGAAACTCTTTTTGGGGTTGTCACAGAAGTCTTGGATCATTATAAATTTGTTTTTCCTCTTCATCTGGGTCTACGTGACCATATCAACAGATTGGGTGGAAAATAAACATTATGGTGGTATGTGTTTTATCCACACCATCCACATCACTGGATGGTGGGACCCACCATGGTGCATGTGTTGCATCCAAGCTGTCCAACCACTTTGAAAGCTCATTTTAAGGCTTGAGATAAAAAAAAATGAGACAAATCCAGTTGTTAGGTGGACCACACTACAGAAAACAGTGGAGTGAATGCCTACCATTGAAACCCCCTTTGGGTTACAGAAGCTTTGGATCAATATGATATTTGTTTCTTCCCTGGTCCTTGTGACCATGGAAATAGTCTGGGTGGAAATTAAATGTTGTGGTGGGCCCACAGGAATTTGAAAGTGGGAAATTAATATCACCACTATTAGTTGTAGTATGGTCCAGATGATATTTGGATATGATTCATTTATTTATTTATTTATTTATTCATTTATTTAATGCTCTATAATGATTTCTATTGATGATGATTGGCGCGACCCATTCGATCGGCCAATTGATTCGGCCCATTCGACTTGGCCCAGTTGATTTAACCCATTGTCTTGGCCCAATTGATTAAGCTCGATGTGATATATGAGACCTGATGTTGAGGCCCACTTGGATATAAATGAGGTCCATGTGATTAGGCCCATCTCGATGTATTTGTGGCCCGTTGTTGAGGCCCACCTTAACATATATAAGACCCATTTATGGAGGCCCATCTTGATGTAGTTATGGCCCATCCGTTGAGGCCCACTTTAATATATATGAGGCCCATGTGATATGGCCCATTAGGTGTATTTGATGCCACGGGTTGAGGCCCAATGGGATATACACGAGGTCTATTACAATGTGTGATTCTACCATTGTATATATAATGATGTTTATGGTGGGCTATGCCTTGAGAGCAATGATGGTTTACATCCACACTGTAGGATTGTAAGACCCGTATCCTAATCCGCACTGTTCCGTTGACTCCCACGATCCTTCCCATTGAATTTTGAAAACCTGTGACCAATAATCAACATCTGCGCGCGATCCTAAGTCATATCCTGTATATTTGAGTCAGCTTAACCCAAGACTTGTATCTTAGCGACCGCGCCGTCGCCGCGGTTCCAACGTCATATCTCATGTGCCAATCCTCCATTTAGATCATAAGATGTGGACCGTGCATTATAATGACCGTAGACTACATATTCTGGGACACACCTATCCCATGTGGCACCAATCCCTAGGAAATCATGAGAGTGATGATATCACCCTATCTATAGCCACCATACCCTAGTTATAGCCACACTACCTTAGCTATAACCAACCTACCACCCCTAGCCCTTCTTACAAGCACCTATGGCTAGACACACTCCCTAGCCCTTCTAACAAGCATTTATTGCTAGCCACCTATACCTCTCTTACAAGTAATCATGGCCTACTTAAGCTACTCTCCCTCTCCCTTATCTCTCCCTCTCTCCTTTATTTCTCAAACCCACATTCCCAAGCAAGGAAAAATCCCATGTCCAAGCTTTTCCATGTGAGAAAAGAGTGTTATGTGGCCCACTTTCCTCTCCTAAAATCCCTCATGCTAACCCTTAAACTCTCATCACCTTCCATCAAAGTGAGACACAAGGAGATAGGCTTTCCATCGAACCAAGAAGATCAGACAGTGGGTGCTTATTAGGCTAGATTTTTCATGTTTTGATAATGGGCCAAGTGAGGCCTACCGATTGATGGTATGGATCTCACTTTGGACCCTTGATGTGGCCGATGGACCACCTTGATCCTCATGATCATTCCATGATGGGGCCATTCTCCATGGACCCCATCATGATGTTTATTTTTCTTGCATAAAAAGAGGTCATCAGACCGTCCATTTTGGGTGGAGAAGGAACCTCCACCGTTGATCTTTGATTTGGTGGGCACACATGTATTGGGACCCACTTGATGTATGATTGAATGCAAGGGAGGGGTCATAGTGGCGGAGCCCTCCATCACACGTGTCCCTCTCTCTTTCTCTCTCTCTCTCTCTCTTCCCCTCTCTTTTTCATATATATATATGTATATATATATATATTTGTGTGTGTGATGATGTGGCCGTGTGGCCCACTAGGATGGACCCCACCTTGGTGTATGTCTTATCCTCACCATCCATGCATTTGGTGGACCACCTGAGCAAGGCCCACCTTGTGCATGTGTTATGCCCAGACCATCCACGTCCAGGGACGTCCCTGGACGTGAAATGAAAATACAAATATGAGCTTGTTTCAAAGCTTATTGGGTGGGCCACTCCTATAGGCCCCACCTTGATGTATAGAACTAATCCACACCGTTCATTCCATTCTCTAGTTCATTTTAGGCATTGAGCCGAAAAATGAAGCTGATCCAATTTTTTGGCGGGCCATAGCATAGAAAACAACATCTTTACCGTTGAAATCCGCATGATGTTTTCCACACACCAAAATATATTGAATATTGGGCTTGTTTGGCTTGTCTTGAGCCATGAGGGCCATTGGGCAGGGTGGATTCACTTAATGCAGGTCCCACATGAGGAAAACTGCACAAAAATGGGTTTTCAAATAAAAAATTAAGAAGCAAGGCAACAACGCCTGCTACTATCGCTGACACCACCAGAGGATGCGCAAGCATCCTACACTACGGGCGGATGGGCCAGGGACCACACTACACAAAAATCAGACGTATACGGGGCTCGAGTGGCCCACACTACACGAAACAGTGTGAATTGAACATCTGTCATTAAAACACTTTTAGGTATCACAGAAGTTTTTGGTCAATATGAAACTTTTTTTTTCCTCTTCATCTGGGTCCACATGGCCTTATCAATGGATTGGATGGCATATAAACATTATGGTGGACCCTACGTGAGACCCACAGTGATGTATGTCTTCTATTCACACCGTCCACAGCTGTGGACGGTGGAACCCACCTAGATGTATGTGTTTTATCGATGCCGTCCAGCTGCTGGATGGCTAGTGGACCCCGCCAAAATGTATGTGTTTTATATATGCCGTCCAGCCATTTTAGCTGGCTGCTGGATGGTAGGGGGACCTCACTATGTGGTATATGTTTCATCCATGTTGTCCATCTATATGGGACCCACCCCACGTGTGGGTTGTACCTGTGATTTATATATGTGTGTGTGTGTGTATATATGTGTGTGTGTGTATGTATGTATGTATGTATGTATATTATATATTATATATATCATTTATATATTATATTATATAATGGATACATGATGGTGGGCCTTTATGGCACCCACCATGATGCTCGTGTTGCATCCAAATTGTCCAACCATTTTGAAAGTTCATTTTGCAGGCTTGAGACTAAAAATAAGACAAATTTCTAGTTCAAGTGGACCCCACCTTGGTATATATATAAGGCCCAAGTGATTAGGCATATCTTATCATATTATGGCCCATTGTTGAGGCCCACCTTGATGTGTATGAAGCCGTTGTTGAGGCCCACCTCAATGTGAATGTAAGGCCCATGTTGTGAGGCCCATCGTGATGTATTTCAAGGCCCAGGGGTTATGGCCCATTGCAATGTACATAAGGCCCATTAATGTGGCCCACTTGATTTATATAAGGCCCATATGATGAGGCCCATTTGATGTATTCAAGGCTCATGGGTCGAGGCCCAATGGGATGTCCTTAGGGTCCATTGCAATGTGTGATTCCCCTATGGTTTGTGTAATGATGTTTTATGGTGGGCCATGCCTTGGGAGCAATGTCGGTTTGATGTCCATATTGTAATAATGTTGGTTAAATGTCCACATTATGACTCTCCCTTGGGCCCATTGATAGGTCCATACTTGTTGTGTGTTGGCCGTCTAGGCCCATCTGCATTATAAGGATAGTTCCCAACTTTATAACATGCTTAGTGCACTTCCTTGATTCATGCGCATACGCATCATATGTATGCTTGATATGAGAAATGTTTGATCATAGCATAAGCCGTTGGGCTGAGACATTTACAGGACCATTATGAGACAGAGTGCCCCACATAAGCACATGGTACGGGCGAGATTGCTGCATGACTGACAGTGTGACTCATGCATTTCACATTGTGTGTCATGATTCACTGCACGCCCTGGCGACATCGGGCCCGTGGCCTCCACAGGCACATTGTGGATGGTCGTATTGGATAGTGAAAATATTGGTTCTAGCATTGTGGGCACTTAGGATGTCCTTGGGTGAAAATCCTAGAACCTTTTTGGTACCAGGAGTTGCTCCAACGTCTAGACCAAGTGGATACATGAGCGCCCAAGTGTCAAATACCATTAGGCCGCATCTCCCACTGTGTCGTATTCGGTTGGAAGGGGGTGTGGCCTTATCCACCCGAGTGAGGGGGCTATAAGCTAGGCTAAGTTTGACCAGCTCGCAAATGAGTCCACTATCGACGAGACGGGTAGGTATTGGTAAACTCCTGGTCAGGCGGATAGTGAGGTCTATTCCGCTCGCTTAGCTGTACAACTAGGGAGGAGGCAGTCAGTGTGAAGTGTACTAGACCCCGGTGATATCCAGAGAGGAACTGTACTGATATGTGTACTTGATGAGTACTGGCATGCTTGCTTTGCATCTCGCATATGACATTTAGCTACATAGGCCTCGCATCACATGGCCTTGGTATGGATGATAGCATTCATGTCTTGCATCATATAGCTTTGGTATAACTGATAGTATTCATGGACTTACCGTATATTTTCGCATTACTCTGATATTGTACACTTGGCACTCGCCTTACACACACTGTCACTACCCTCTATGCTTTCTATAAGCTTATGCACGATGGATGCATGCAAGTGGCATTAGGTTACAGCAGCGTTGAGATTGGAGCGTGCAGCCGAGCTTCTGGAGTTTCTGTTACTTTCATTATATTGTATTCCTTTTCATATGCATTGTACTTAAAGTTTTTGATATAATAGATATGTGGTGATGTTGTTTTGTGACTTGGTTATGCTTGTGGTTATGATCCATTACAAAAAAAATCATACTGAAAATCCTCCTTGTAGGATCCCAGGATGAGAATCTTGCATGTGAGTGCCGGAATCTGAGAATGGGGCACTACGGAGGCTATCGCGCCGGATTCGGCGATCGAGAATTTTGTGAGCCCATTTTTCGAGTTTGGGGAGTGACAGAAGTTGGTATCAGAGCATAACTTGGGAATACCTGAGATCACATCACATATTTGTTATGAACTTAGAATGGATAGTTTCCGAGTCCGAATAACTTAGTGATTTTCCGACATAAACCCTTAACGTTTATGCCTTCGAGAATTCTCAAGGTTGATGGGCCCTTGTTCCTTCTTGTAGGACTTAATGGCCAGAAGAGCGACCCAAGCAAATCTCGCTCCACCACCTGCGACTCCTGCTCTACCATCTGTGACTCCCACTTCACCACCGGATATCCCTGATTTTCAGCCTAAGGATGCCACTCCTTTACCTGAGACCGATGCGGATCTGACCGTACCTGTGAGTACCACTCAGCTGCAGTAGATGCTACAGGCGATGATTGTTATTCTTCTGGGGCAAAGCAGGCGTTCCACTGTTACATCAACCGAGGCCGAGCAGGAGCATGCGAGCGCCCTTCTCAAGGACTTCCTACAGCATGATCCCCCATGTTTTCGAGGCAAGCCAAACCCTACCGCAGCAGAGATATGGTACTCCGAGGTGGAGAAGATATTTAACAGTATGAGATGTACGACCCAGCAACGAGTCCCTTAGCTGTATTCCTTCTTCAAGGTGAGGGTCAGCATTGGTGGGCATCTGTCGCCTGATTGGTAGCGGCCGATTTTGAGTGGACCTGGGAGGACTTTATATACTGGTTTGACCGAAAGTTCTTTCCTGAACATGTGCAACAGAGCACGCATTAAAGTTTGAGACTTTAGTCCAAGGGGACATGATTGTGTCCCAGTATGAGGCACGTTTCGTCGCACTATCGAGATTTGTGATGTACTTTGTTGATGATGAGGGGCAGAAGGCCCGCTATTTTGAGAACAGTTTGCATCCTGGTCTCAAGAACCATGTGATCGGACACATGCTTCCGACGTTTGAGCAGATTGTGGAGAGGGCCCAGATCTACGAGTCAGATTGGGCTGGTTTGCAGAGGGCCTGTGACTAGTGAGGAGATCAGAAGATGAAGGGACCTTCCAGTAGCTCCCAGTAGCAGCAGCACAGTCCACAGCAGCGACACATGACCCGCCCAGCATTCCAAGCACCATTGGCACCCCCAGCATCACCTTCGGGATCGTTCTCAAGTACTTGCTTTGGGTGCGGTAGGGTAGGACATTGTAGACACGAGTTTCCCCATCCTCAGCAGTAGCAGCCGAGGACACCGCATCAGCTTCCACCAAAGCAGTAACCTCTAGGACCTCCCCTGTAGCAGCAGAGGCAGCAGGTCAGGCCACCACAGCAGTATCATCAGTAGTAGAGGCCTCAAAAGGGACCCGCACCTCCCCAGTAGGCCCAGGGCAGATTTTATACCGCCCAGTAAGACCCTCAGTCATCAGGAGGAGTCGTTAAGGATACTCACCCTGTTTCTGCATGCATTGCTCGTGTATTGTTTGATTCTGGTGCATCGCATTCCTTTTTGGCCGACGATTTCTGCCAATCGACCAGTTTACTGACGGAGTCTCCCCGTGAGGGATTGTCAGTATTGACGCCCTTAGGGAAGACTGTAGTGCTAGACCGATTTTGATCGTCTTGCCCCATTCTGATTGGGGATATCTTTTTGCCTGCTGATCTATTCATATTACCGATGTTCGAGTTTGATGTCTTCCTGGGCATGGATTAGCTCACCGAGTACCACGCCATATTAGACTACTCCGTGAGGATAGTCACATTCTATATACCCGGTGTGCCAGAGTTTCAGTTTATTGCCGAGCCTATAGGAGAGCAGCTTTCTTGCATATTATCGTGTGCCGTTGTGGAGTCAGTCACTTTGAGTATCGACCTGCTGCTGGTCATTTGTGGTTTTCCCGATGTATTCCAGGAGATTCCGGGGTTACCACCGCGTCGGCACACTGAGTTCCAAATTGATATTGTGCCCAATACCGCACCTATTTCAAAGGCCCCGTATCGTATGGCACCGTTGGAGTTACGGGAACTGCAGAAGCAGTTGGACGAGTTGTGTGAGTTAGGCTTTATCCGTCCGAGTAGTTCGTCATAGGGGAGCGCCGGTACTCTTCGTGAAGAAGAAGGATGGCTTGTTGAGGCTCTACGTGGATTACCGCAAGCTCAACAAGGTCACGATCAAGAACAAGTACCCGCTTCCGAGGATCAATGATTTGTTTGATCAGCTGTAGGGTGTAGAGTTCTTTTCAAAGATTGACCTGCGTTCTGGTTATCATCATATTCGGGTCTAAGAGGAGGACATTCTGAAGACAGCTTTCAGGACACGCTACGGTCATTTCGAGTTCCAGGTCATGTCCTTCGGACTAACCAATGCGCCCGCAGTATTCATGCAGTTGATAAACAAGGTCTTCCGTCCGTATCTTGATCAGTTTGTCGTAGTCTTTATCGACGACATTCTAATATATTCGAGGACCCATGAGGAGCATGAGTGACATTTGGAGATTGCATTGCAGACCCTCCGTGCACGCCAGCTTTACGTGAAGTTAAAGAAGTATGAGTTCTAACAGGAGAAAGTGAAGTTCCTCAGTCATGTGGTGACGAGGTAGGGTGTTGCAGTGGACCCCTCGAAGATTGATGTCATGCGTTAGTGGGGTCAGCCCACGAACACATCCGAGATCCGTAGTTACCTTGGTTTGTCGGGCTACTACTGACGGTTTATTGAGGGATTCTCTCGTATTGCAGCCCTGTTGACCAGGTTAACCCGGAAGGATGCCGAGTTCGTTTGGAGTGACACTTGTGAGTGGGCATTTATGGAGCTAAAGGACCACCTCACATCTGCTCCTGTCCTCACTCTTCCTTCTGGGAGTAATGGATCTATTGTATTTACTGATGCCTCGCGAGTTGGCTTAAGTTTTGTCCTAATGTAGCACGGGAAGCCTGTGGCTTATGCATCTCACCAGCTCAAGGTCCATGAGCTAAATTACCCCACACATGATTTGGAGCTCACAGTAGTTGTCTTCGCACTAAAGGTGTGGAGGCACTATCTTTGTAGGATGAGGTTTGAGCTCTTCTTTGACCGCAAGAGCTTGAAATATCTGTTCTCTCAATCTGAGCTGAACATGAGGCAGAGGCGTTGGATGGAGCTCCTGAAGGACTATGATTTTGATCTCCAGTACCACCCAGGTAAGGCGAACGTGGTGGCAGATGCCCTCAGCCATCAGCTAAGAGGCCTGGTGGCGCACATGATGATTCAAGAGTGGAGGATGCTCAAGGTAGTAGAGTATGACTTCGAGTTTGATCTGCAGTATTCTATCGTCCAGTTATCGAGCTTATCGATTCAACCCTCTCTTGTAGTAAGGGTGATCAAGGCTCGACAGGCAGATGAGTCGTTACAGGATTACCGAGCAGAGGCAATATTTGAGAGTCAGACAAATTGGCAGATTGGTTCTAATGGTGGACTTCGCTTCAGGGGCAGATTATGTGTCCCGGCTGTTCCAGAGTTGCACTGAGATCTTATGACTGAGGCACATCGATCGCAATTCTCTATCCACCCTGACTCGATGAAGATGTATCGCGATATGAGTTATCAGTATTATTTGTCGAGGATGAAGTGCTAGATAGCTAGTTTTGTGGCCGAGTGTGACATGTGCTAGCGTGTCAAGGCCTATCATCAAAGACCCCCTGACCTATTGCAGCTGTTGAGCATCCCGATGTGGAAGTGGGAGCACATATCTACCAATTTTGTCATGGGCTTGCCAAGGACTCGGTGCGGTCATGACGTTATCTGGGTTATCGTGGACCATTTGACTAAGTCGACACATTTTCTTACAATTCGTGAGACTTGGCATACGGACCGGCTCGCCAAGATGTTGTTGATGAGATCGTGAGACTGCACGGTGTTCCTATCTCGATCGTTTCAAACCGAGATCCGAGGTTCAGGTCTCAGTTTTGGAGGAGCTTCCAGAGAGCGATGGGCACTGATTTGCAGCTCAGCACCGCGTATCATCCATAGACCGATGGGCAAACTGAAAGGATTAATCAGATCCTTAAGGATATGCTTCGGGGTTGCGTGATTGATTTCTCTGGTAGCTGGGACAAGCATCTGCAATTGGCTGAGTTCATGTACAACAACAGCTATCAGACAACCATTGGTATGGCTCCTTTTGAGGCATTATATGGCAGACCGTGCATATTTTCGAGTTGTTGGACCGAGGTTGAAGAGCGGCGTCTCCTAGGTCACGAGCTTATGTAGCAGACATTAGAGGCTATTGATATCATCAAGCAGAGGAATCGCACAGCTCAGAGCCAGCAGAAGAGTTTTACTGATCGTCGGCGTCGTCTCTTGAAGTTTGTCGTTGGGGACCATGTGTATCTCAAGGTCTCACCCATGAAGGGTGTGGTTCATTTTAAAGCGAAGGGCAAGCTTGCCCTGAGATTCATAGGACCTTTTGAGATCACCGGGTACGTTGGCGTCGTGGCCTATCGGCTTACCTTACACCTCAGTTGTCTGACGTCCACAACGTTTTTCACATCTCTATGTTAAGGAAGTGTGGGTCGGATATCGTTTCCATTTCTTGAGGACGCTTCTTACATTGAGCAGTTGTTCATATCCTCGATCGGAAGGAGCAAGAACTCCTGACTAATGTCATTCCCTTAGTGAAGGTGTAATGTGGCCATCATAGTGTGGATGAGGCGTCTTGGAAGCGAGAGGCTGAGATTCGCGATCGTTATCCCCATCTTTTCGATGTTTAATTGTATGTAGCACTGTGTTTTGATTATATATGATATTTTGTTTCCTATTACCTTATGAGTTACGGTTAGCCGCGATGGCAGTGAAAATTTTGAGGATGAAATTTTTATTAGGTGGGGAGAGCTGTAAGACCTGTATCCTAATCCGTACTGTTCCATTGACTCCCGTGATCCTTCCTATCGAATTTCGGCAACCTACGACCGATAATCGACATTTGCTCGCGATCATAAGTCATATCCTGTATATTTGAGTCAGCTTAACCCTAGACTAGTATCTTAGAAACCGCGCAATCGCCGTGGTTCTTACACTGCGTCTAATGCGTCAATCCGACGCTTAGATCATAAGATGTGGACCGTGCATTATAATGACCATGGACTGCATATTCCGGGACCCACCCGTCCCATGCGGCACCATCCCTAGAAAATCATGAGAGTGATGATATCACCCTATCTATAGCCACCCTACCCTAGCTATAGTCAGCCTACCTTAGCTATAGCCACCCTACCTACCCCTAGCCCTTCTTACAAGCACTTATGGCTAGCCAGCCTACCCCTAGCCCTTCTTACAAGCATTATTGCTAGCCACCCATACCTCCCTTACAAGTAATCATGGCCTACCTAAGCTACTCTCCCTCTCTCTTATCTCTCCCTCTCTCCTTTATTTCTCAAACCCACATTCCCAAGTAAGGAAAAATCCCATGTCCAAGATTTTTCATGTGAGAAAAGAGTGTTGTATGGCCCACTTTTCTCTCCCAAAATCCTTCATCCTAACCCTTGAACTCTCATCACCTTCCATCAAAGTGAGACATAAGGAGATCGGCTATCCATCGGACCAAGAAGATTGGACGATGAGTGCTTATTAGGCTAGATTTTTCATATTTTGATGATGGGCCAAGTGAGGCCTACCGATTGATGGTATGGATCTCACTTTGGACCCTTGATGTGGCCGATGGACCACCTTGATCCTCATGATCATTCCCTGATGGGGACATTCTCCATGGACCCCATCATGATGTTTATTTTCCTTGCATAAAAAGAGTTCATCTAGACCACCCATTTTGGGTGGAGAAGGAACCTCCACCGTTGATCTTTGATTTGGTGGGCCCACATGTATTGGGTCCCACTTGATGTATGATTGAATGTAAGGGAGGGCTCATAGTGGCGGAGCCCTCCACACGTTTCCCTATCTCTTTCTCTCTCTCTCTTCCCCTCTCTTTTTCATATATATATATATATATATATATATATTGTGTGGGTGTGATGATGTGGCCGTGAGGCCCACTCGGATGGACCCCACCTTGGTGTATGTCTTATCCTCACCATCCATGCATTTGATGGCCCACTTAAGCAAGGCCCACCTTGTACATGTGTTATGTCCAGACCGTCCACGTCCATGGACGTCCCTGAACGTGAAATGAAAACAAAAATATGAGCTTGTTTCAAAGCTTATTAGGTGGGCCACTCCTACAGGCCCCACCTTGATGTATGGGACTAATCCACACCGTCCATTCCATTCTCTAGTTCATTTTAGGCATTGAGCCGAAAAATGAAGTTGATCCAATTTTTTGGTGGGCCATAGCATAGAAAACAGTATCTTTACTGTTGAAATTCGCATGATGTTTTCCACACACAAAAATATATTAAATATTGGGCTTGTTTGTCTTGTCTTGAGCCATGGGGGCTATTGTGCGGGGTGGATTCACCTAATGCGGGCCCCACATGAGGAAAACCGCACGAAAACGGGTTTTCATAAAAAAAAAAAAAAAAAGAAGCAAGGCAATAGCACCTGCTGCTGCTACTGACACCACCAGAGGACGCGTAGGCATCCTGCGCTACGGGCAGACAAGCCAAGGACCACGGTCCCCGCCGTGGACCCCACCATGATGTGTGTTCATATCCACACCACCCATTTTGTGGGCCCCGCCTCAGGGCAGTGGCCCACCCAAAAATCTGACGTATACGGGGTTCGAGTGGCCAACACTACACGAAACAATGTGAATTGAACATCTGCCATTAAAACACTTTTGAGTATCACAGAAGTTTTGGGTCAATATGAAACTTATTTTTTTCCTCTTCATCTAGGTCCACGTGACCTTATCAATGGATTGGATGGCATATAAACATTATGGTGGACCCTATGTGGGACCCACAGTGTTGTATGTGTTCTATTCACACCGTCCACTACTGTGGACGGTGGAACCCACCTAGATGTATGTGTTTTGTCAATGTCATCCAGCTATTGGACGGCTTGTGGACCCCACCAAAATGTATGTGTTTTATATATGTCGTCCAGCCATTTTAGCTGGCAGCTAGACGGCAGGGGGACCCCACCTTGTGGTATATGTTTCATCTATGTCATCCATCTATATGGGACCCACCCCACGTATGGGCTGCACCTGTGATATATATATATATATATATATATATGTGTGTGTGTGTGTGTGTGTGTGTGTGTGTGTATTGTATATATTATATATATTATATATATCATTTATATATTATATTATATAATGGATACATGATGGTGGGCCTTTATGGCACCCACCATGATGCTTGTGTTGCATCCAAACTGTCCAACCATTTTGAAAGCTCATTTTGCAAGCTTGAGACTAAAAATAAGACAGATCTATAGTTCAAGTGGACCCCACCTTGGTATATATATAAGGCCTAAGTGATTAGGCCCATCTTGTCATATTTCTGGCACGTTGTTGAGGCCCACATTGATGTGTATGAGGTCATTGTTGAGGCCCACCTCAATGTGAATGTAAGGCCCATGTTGTGAGGCCCATTGTGATGTATTTCAAGGCCTAGGGGTTATGGTCCATTGCAATATACATAAGGCTCATTGATATGGCCCACTTGATTTATATTAGGCCCATATGATGCGGCCCATTTGATGTATCCAAGGCTCATGGGTCGAGGCCCAACAAGATGTCCTTAGGGTCCATAACAATGTGTGATTCCCCCATATTTTGTGTAATGATGTTTTATGGTGGGCCATACCTTGGGAGCAATGTCAGTTTGACGTCCACATAGTAATAATGTTGGTTAAATGTCCGCATTATGACTCTCCCTTGGGCCCATTGATAGGTCCATACTTGTTGTGTGTAGGCCGTCGAGGCACATCTGCATTGTAAGGATAGTTCCCAACTTTATAACATGCTTAGTGCACTTCCATGATTCATACGCAAACGCATCATATGTATACTTAACATGAGGAATGTTTGATCATAGCATAAGTCGTTGGGCTTAGACATTTACAGGACCCTTATGAGACGGAGTGCCCCACATGAGCGCGTGGTACGTGTGAGATAGCTACATGACTGACGGTGTGACTCATGCATTTCACATTGTGTGTTGTAATTCACTGCACGCCCTAGCGACATCGGGGTCGTGGCCTCCACAGGCACATCGTGGATGGTTGTATCAGATACCGAAAATATTGGCTCTAGCATTGTGGGCACTTAGGATGTCCTTGGGTGAAAATCTCAGAACCTTTTTGGTACCAGGAGTTGCTTTAACATATAGACTGAGTGAATACACGAGTGCCGGAGTGCCGAATACCAGTAGGCCGCGTCTCCCACTGTGTCGTGATCGGTTGGAAGGGGGTGTGACCTTATCCGCACGAGTGAGGGGGCTATAAGCTAGGCTGAGTTTCACCAGCTTACAAATGAGTCTGCTATCGACGAGCCGAGTAGGTATTGGCAGACTATTGGTCAGGCGGATAGTGAGGTCTATTCCACTCACTTGGCTGTGTGGCTAGGGAGGAGGTAGTTAGTGTTCAGTGTACTAGACCCCGGTAATATCCAGAGAGAAATTGTACTGATATGTGTACTTGATGAGTACTGGCACGCATGCTTTGCATATCGCATATGACATTTGGCTACATAGGCCTCGCATCGCATGGCCTTGGTATGGCTGATAGCATTCATGTCTTGCATCATATATCTTTGGTATAGCTGATAGTATTCATAGACTTACCGCATATTTTCGCTTTACTCTAATATTGTACACTTGGCACTCGCCTTACACACACTGTCACCACCCTCTAAGCTTTTTATAAGCTTATGCACTATAGATGCATGCAGGTGGCGTTAGGTGGCAGCAGCGTTGAGCTTGGAGCATGCAACCGAGCTTCAGGAGTTTCTGTTACTTTCATTATAGTGTATTTCCCTTTCATACGCATTGTACTTAAAGTTTTTGATATAGTGGATATGTGGTGATATTGTTTTGTGACTTGGTTATGCTTATTATTATGTTCCATTACAAAAAAAAAAAATCATACTGAAAATCCTCCTTCTAGGATCCCAGGATCAGAATCTAGCATGTGAATGCTGGAATTCGAGAATGAGGCACTACAGAGGCTGCCGGTGCCGGATTTGGCGATCAATAATTTTGTGAGCCCGTTTTCCTAGTTTGGGGCATGACAAGGATGATATTGGTTAATTGTCTGCATTGTCACTCTCCCTAGGGCCCATACTTGTAATGTGTAGGCCGTCTAAGCCCATCTTTGTTATGAACAGAGCCCATCACCACATAACATATTTATTATAGATCCATGATTCATGATCGTATGCATCATATGTATACATGATATGAGGAGTGACTGATCATAGCATATGCATTCGAGTAGACTCTTTATGGGCTCCCTGATAGGCAGAGTTGCCCTTCATGAGCTCGCGGTATGGGCGAGATTGTTGTATTACTAGTAGTAGTGTGATTCATGCACTTCGCATTGTATGACATGATTTCTATACACCCTAGCGACATCAGGGCTATGACCTCCACAGGCACATCGTGGATGGCAGGATCAGACACCAAAAATATTGTTACTAAGCATCGGGGTGCCATAAATGTCCATAAATGTCCCTGGGTGAAAATTTTTAAACTTGATAGTACCATATGATGACTCCAACGTTGAGACCGAGTGGGTATATGAGCACATGAGGGCCGAATACTAGGAGGCCGCGTCTCCCACTATGTCGTGGTTGGTTGGAAAGGGGTGTAGCTTTACTCTCCCGAGGTTAGGGGGCATTACTAGGCTGAGTTTGACTAGCTCGTAAATCGGTCCGCTATCGACGTGCCGGATAAGTATTGGCAGACTATTAGCCAGGCGAATAGTGAGGTTTCTTACGCTCACTTGGACTGTGCGGCTGGGAGAGGGGCAGTGCCATTTGGAGTGTACTAAACCCCAGTAATTATCCAGAATGAGAACTGTACTGATATTTGATGAGCTGTATATGAATTTGGATGAGGATTAGTATGCTTGAGTTGTATTATGTATCGCATGGTCTTAATATGGTAGATAGCTTTCATATCTTGCACCACATAGCCTTGGTACAGCTGATTACATTCATGTACTCGTCAACATGATTCCTTATTACTCTGACCTTGCATTCTAAGCACGCTCATATCACACACACACTTATAACACCCTCTAAGCTTTCTATAAGCTTATACACGATTGATGAGTGCAAGTGACGCCAGGACGCAGCCGTAGCTTCGCCGCAGTTGGAGCGTGCAGTCAAGCTCCAGGAGTTTCCGTTATTATCACTATCTTGTATTTCCCTTTATACGCATTGTACTCAAAGTTTTTTATCATAGTAGATTTTGTGATGGTGGTTCTCGTTCGTGGGTTATACTTATGGTTATGCTTGTATAGAATTAAAATCATGTTTGAAATCCTCCTTATAGAATCCCAGGATCGGAACCTAGTGTATGGGTGCTGGGAGCCAAGAATGGGGTACTATGGAGGCTACCAGTGCCAAATTCGGCGATCGGGAATTTTGTGAGCCCAGTTTCTGAGTTTAGGGCGTGTCACTAGGCATAGAAAATTAATGAAAAAGCTCCAAACCTGAAGTTAATCACAAATCTATAGTTAATAACTCAAATTTTATCTTAATTAAAATTCCAATATGGGTTTAGGGATTTACCTACCTCGACTTGAACGATCCTTGCCTCGATTCAGCGAATGGGGCCCGAGCTCGAAAAAAAACCAAAGCCTTCACAGAGTCATCCTACAATACAGCTCCTGCACGAGAATAAACTACTTCTAATCGACTATTGGGACCAGAAAACCTGACATGCGCAAACCCTAATGTTATAACATCTGAGACTCGGAGAAATGAGGTCAATTTCTAACCTAATTAGCTTCAAATGGTTAGGAAATTAGAGAAAGACGGATGAGCACAGCTATAAAATCTCATACCTAGAAAATAAGGGCAAATCTGGCCCACAACTGAAGGTTTCTAACCGGGAAAGACGCGGAACATCTTAGAGTGGCAAGACTCAATGAGATCCAGACAGTAAGATCTCATTCCCCACCTCTCTTTCTCTCCTAAATCCTTAGAATTTTGGTGGGTTTGCACAAATGGTAAAAGGTATATTTATACCCCTAAGGTTTTCCCCAAAATGGCAGCTCACGTGTGAGATTTTCCTGACTTGACACTTTCTATCAGTCGAACCAACTGTTTTGTCGATGGAACCAACAGAAATATGGGTTTTCCTAATTTTTTCCCTATTTAGGTCAGTCGGACCAACAGGTGGGCCGATTAAACCAACAGAGCCTTGATTCCTCACCTACTTGGATCCTTTCCACTACTTAAGAGTCATAGGGAGTGATCAAGCAGGTCTATTGAATAACTGATGTAGAGTGAGCTATAAACCTAATCTTAGCACAAATGGACCGAAGAGGCCCAAACGAAGCAAACCTATTACAACAATTTCGAACCCACTCCCACGTAGGGCATGACATGACTAGTCCCCGGACATGTCCGGATCGAAGAAATTCATTCTCGGTAGGGAGAATTATCTGTTCGAAGTACAAACTGAAAATCAATCATAATTATTGATCTGGGATGAGTTATGGGATGCACAACCTATGAATTTTCACTAGAATTGGCCATCAAGGGCTAACCAACCCCCATAAGTGGTTTATGTCAATCTATTTTGCAAGAAAATGGATCCTACTTTAAAATTGTAGTTTTATAAAATGCTTACTAATTTCATTAACTTTTAGGTTGGACGTATCTCTTTCATCTTATGGTTTTAGTATGTGATGTCTTCTTAGTATTTGCTTCTTATCTTGTTAGGAATCATCAAGCAAGGTTAAAATAAGACTTACTATTTTTAATAAAATTTACTACTTTAGGTAAGTTTGGATTTTCGGAATTAATGTTTCACCTAAAATCACTAAGTTTCAAGCTTCAAACATGTGTGCGCGCATGTATCTACATGATTATTCAGAAAAATTTCAAGGTAACACTCGAGGACTTCCAATACTTGAGTATTAGAGGGCCAAGGTGTTACAGTTATGCACCCTTTTTTCCACCCACTCAATAGTGCATTCCTATTTTAAGGGATTTTGAAATTTTTCAGAGACAACTAAGCTTTACAATTAACAACATCCGAGGTCAAAATTGAAAGTACGAACTATAGATGTCCTAAAGGGGGGTGAATAGGACAATACAAAATATTTCGATATAATGTGGAATAATAAAATAAATACTCTCAATTTCTTAGAGTATTGAAATCTTAATTCCAAATAATTCGTAGGACAACCTTCACCTATAAGATTTAGGCAAGATAACCTTCTTTTACAACATTTTTGAGATCAAAATATCAAACTCGGCAAGAGATAATCAATCACAAGGAAAGCATATAAAGAATTAAACAATCACCACAATGCACAAGGAGTTATAGTGGTTCAATGCTTAAACTCCACACCTACTCCACTCCCCAAATTACTACCCTCGTAATTCTAGCTTTCACAATTTCAAAGTTTTCGCAGGGTCACCATAATAACCTTATACTGTTCATGTAATTTTCATGGGCAACCACAACAAAACCTTCTTTGTGATTTTCACGATCTAACCACAAACCAACCCGCTGAGATTTTCGGGCTATCTTAGAAAAACCCAAAAATGAAATAAAGTAAATGCAGTACTTATCTTCAATTGGCGAGTTGAAGACGTAACTGTACCTTGATTGCAACAATCTTCTTTCTTGGGATATTAATGAAGCCGTAATGAAGCCGTATATGTGTTTTACCCAAAAAGAATATAGGGATCTAATATATTTTCAATGTAATAAACAATACCAAAATGTTGTAAATTTAATTCTCTAATTCTCAAGTAGAGTATGGATTACTCTTAAAAAAGATTAAACTAACTTGAGAAAGAGAATAGAATAAGCTAAATCAAATATAAGAATTACCGTACAAATAGCTTAAGGGGCTTGGACTTTCACTCTTTTCTTGAGAAGAGTGAGAGAGAGCCTTTATTTATAGCCAAAGGGTTTTGAAATTCAACTAACCTAATTTTAGATTTAGCTGGCCAAATTCCAACGATTGCCTTCCAACGGCTCTTCGAATTTCGGGGGATAAAATCTTTCAAAAATTTGGCTGGCCCAAGCCAAAATTTGGCTGGCTGAATACATGGTTCGGCTGGTCAAATCTCCATGAGATCCAAAATCTTATCTTGTTGGAAACTTGACCAAACATACTTCGGGCTAGCCAAACTTGCTTCGAAAAAAAAAATTCTTACTATATACTTACATGAATTATGTTAGGTTGGCCAAAGGTAGTTAGGCTTGCCAAACCTGAGGTCGAGCTGACCAAACTCCAGTGTATTTTACTTAGAATCATATGCTATTATGATATCATGTGAAATACAGCTAACCTAGGGTCAATCTAAGGTTATACCACCAGATGGTTGATACATATAAACTATTTTTGTGGGATCCCGGTCTTTTGCAACATCACTCATATGCACACGTGTCCCAACTCGCACCGTTGATAGACAATACACTGCACCCTATAGCACCTAGAAAATTCACCAAAGTGATTCATTCTAGATGACCTTGAGACCTCTATTATGTGGACCGCGTCGTCATTGCGGTCTCAATGGTGAAATCAGTGTGTCAATCCGACGCTCCGTTAGTGAGATATGACCTATCGAATGTATGACCCAAATTATGTATCCAGTAACACAAGCAAACTGTATTATATTAGGCCCATTGGACTTGAGCCCATGTGGGCCTAAAGCCCACTTTTAGAACATAGAAATTACCAACAAATAGGACAATTGTAACATGATAAAATAAGAACCTAGCACATATAAGACAAGCACTATAAGACAAAATTGGATTCTATCCCAAAACTCATCATTAACTCTCACCCCATGCCTTAGAAACTAATCATGGCTCATGTCTACCTCATCCTATACATGCATCCAATGCATGTCTTAATTTGTGCTACATCACTTCAAACAACCAATTGCAATACTCCACTTCATCATCCACCATGCATCACGTACAACCCATAACCCTTATCCATCCATTAGCCAATGCATGTCTAGATTTCTTTCCCCTTAGTCAATGCATGCTTAGCACCATCCAACTCATCCATCCACTACCTATACCATACATCACATTCCACCTCACTTTTAGCACCAATGAAATCCCATGAACTTGCCACATCATTTTGCCACCCCAACCCCCAAGTCCCTGTATAAGAGTAGGAGCTCTCTTGCACTTATTCTTTTCCTATACTTAGAAACATTCTGAGATTTTAAGAGAGAGTGGGGCCAAGGTGCGGCCCACCATTGATCAAAAGGGAGTGGACCACACATCATCATCTAACCATCCATCTGTTGAAGTGAGTCTACACCCCTCCTTACATCTTCCTCATCCTCATCTTTCTTCCCATTTTTATTTTCTTGGTATGTGTGGGCCCTACTAGTGTGGAGTTCTTGTGTGCATGTATTTATATCTATGGTGGTCAACAAAGTGGCCCATGTCAGTATGGTCAACCATGATGAACATTATATCTACACCCTTCATTTGTAATCCTGTTTTAGTTTCTGGATAGCAAGTTCTAAAAATCATATAAAATCAACAATGCTAAAATTAGAGTTGAAATATGGGAATATTATGAATCACAATTGAACTAACTCTAGACCAAATTTCGTAGCCATCCAACGGTCCAATCATTTGTAACATCAAGTTTATTTAGCTGATGTCCAGTAGATTCCGATTTGCCTAAATGGACACATTTTTAACTCTTTTAATGAATGTATTAAAATATATGTTCCATTGGATTCATAGAAAATTGAACCAGCTTTCCAACAGTATATAATAAGCTTCAATCGGAGTTCGAACGGCTGAGATCTTGGCCTTATACAAAAGATGTATTTGGGAGCTTATTATAACCATTCTTGTTTGGGCCATATCCATGATTCTAACGGTCAGATGTATTTGATATTTACTCTTAACTTACTAGAGATCATTAATAATCATATGTATGGTCCCTAGGGTCAGATTCTTTCATGATAAATTTAGAAAATTCTGGATTGATAGATACTTCTGTAAGGACAAATCTTGAATTTCTAAGTGTGGTCCAGATGGATCCAAGTCTCAGCATAGTTGGAAACCAGTAAACGACCTGAATGACTTGTTCCCAAACCATCCATTGGATCAAATATTCTAACAGACAATCTATTGGATCTATTTCATTCCCTTTACACTTTCTGTTTGCTGAAAATTTTCTAAGTACTTAACTGTATTGCATGTAGGTCTCTTTGACACCTTGTACTGGGCCCCACACTCTGTAATTAAGGGTCCCACTTTAGGGGATGTTTAATCCTTATATAAGTGAGCTGGGATGTCCTAATTTTTTGTCAGGAATGATCCCTAAGTGTTTCAAAATTGGGCCCTAAGTTGTGACAGACCCCATTTATGAAAACTGTCTGATTATTTGTGTTTTGTACCAACTTTGGGCCTCTGTAGTGGACCACACACTGGAGGTTTGAGTAGGCCACCACTTGGAACCTCTAACCTACACTAATGAATAGATAAATAATATTTTAATTGGGCCAAATCAGACCCCACATGATCAGGGAGTGGATCCCAAAATGTGGTCAGGGATGGTTGTGTAGAAATATTATGTGCAGAACATCAAAGTGCCTATGTTTGGCCCTATACCAAATATTACGTATACACAACCGATTGGTCCCAACTTATAATTTTTGAAGTGCATATATAGTACAACCAAGGGAACCTGACGACACACCGAAATGTAGTCCCTTGTGATCATGGGATATACTTAAAATTGGGCCAAAACTAATTCTGCAGTTTATTTCCTGCACAGTTTCTCCAAGTACCCATGTGTGGGCCATCACTGTAAATTGTACTCACCCAACTAATGAGGCCTACCATATAATTTTTAAAGCCCATACATAGAGCTACCAAGTGGTTATTCTATTTCACCATGTGAGGCCCCATGTGATCATGAATCTGACTATAAAATAGCCCAGAACCAACATTGCAAAAAAATCTGTTTGATGTAAATTTTATGTGGGGCCACGTCAGTGGGGTCCACTGCCTTCCTAAAGCATTTCATGTAGTATCTAAACTCTGAAAAATAACTCTCATGTGTTGTTGGGCTCAAAACCTTAAGTGGGCGATCTAGTATGGGCTACCTTGTATGGGCCTTACCTTCCATGTGATGAGCCCCAATGAGATGTATGTGAGGC
Source organism: Magnolia changhungtana (assembly GCA_030180095.1). Classification (NCBI taxonomy): domain Eukaryota; kingdom Viridiplantae; phylum Streptophyta; class Magnoliopsida; order Magnoliales; family Magnoliaceae; genus Magnolia; species Magnolia changhungtana. The sequence continues at coordinate 12,646,837 of JASAUF010000502.1, forward strand.
CCTTGTATGAGGCCCACTGTGATGTATATGAGGCCCATGTGATGAGGCCCAACGTGTTATATGTGAGGCCTTTTAAGAGGCCCATTGTGTTGTGTATAAGGCCTATATGGTGAGGCCCATTGCGATGTATATAAGTCCCCTATGATGAGACCCATTGTAATGTATATAAGGACTATGGGATGAGGCCCATTGTGATGTATATAAGGCCTATGTGATGAGGCCCATTGTGATGTATATGAGGCCTATGGGATGAGGCCCATTGGGATGTGATGAGGCCCATGTGATGAGACCCATTGTGATGTATGTGAGGCCCATGTGATGAGGCCCATTGTGATATATGAGACTCTTGTGCAAGGCCCAATTATGATGTTGATCCCACCATGATGTATATGATAATGTTTATGATGCCCATCCATTTTTCTAGCTAGTTTAAGGGCCATGGGCCCCATTATGAGATAGTCACTATAGCCGGCCGCATTTTAGGAGACAATGGTAGTTAAATGTCCACATTGTAAACTCCCTAACATCCATTGCTAAGCCCATTCCTCATTGTAAGTTAGAATCTAAGGCGAGCCACACTTTAAGAGCAATGATGGTTAAATGTCCATGTTACAAACTCTCTAGAGCCCATTGTTAAGCCCATTTTTATTTTCCCCTTATCGGACACTCCTTGAGAATAATGCTTTCCACCATACCCTATAGTACTACTCAAACCTTGAAACCCATCCTATAGCCATGATATGTAGGCCCGTTGTGATATGTGGGCCCATTGTGATTGTATGAGGCCCATTGTGCGAGGCGCATTGTGATTGTATGAGGTCCATTGTGATTGTATGAAACCCATTCTGATTGTATGAGGCCCATTGTGATTCTATGAGGCCCATTGTGTCACGCCCAAAACTCGTAAACCGGGCTCATAAAATTGTTGATCACCGAATCCAGCGCTAATAGCCTCTATAGTATCCCATTCTTGGCTCCCGACACCCATATGTCAGATTCTGATCCTGGGATCCTACAAGGAGGATTTCTCAGTGTAAATTTTTTAAAAAAAATGATTAATCTGTTCAGGCAGTTACACATTTTGTACATGGTATCAATACATATCGAAGAGACAAACCTGTTCGACATGTCACACATGATATGCTGCACCAGCTCAAAGTAATGAAGGAAATAATAGCAAACTCCAACAGCTCTTACATGCATCCTAAAAAGTGCAAGTCATACATATGAGCAAACCACAGCTTGTGAGTCTACTGCGTGGCGGGAGTAAAACACGTCTTATCAGGGCACTCCCGTAAAGACATCCAAAACAACCATAAGCATGTTATCAACCAATCATGTCATCATAGGTGAGTAGGTTATCAATCAAGCATGTCGTATTTTAATCCTTGGATTGTAATAACATTTATAATACTTTACTTTTGTTGGTGTGTGCACTTTGATGTTATTTAAGTGTGTGAGACTAACTTTTGGTTATACTAGATTATGGTTTACACACTTTGAACGTGCTTAATTTATTTTCAAATCTTACTCAGTTAACTCATTTATTACCCTCTTATGGGTATTCCACTTCTATTTTTACTGTTCTTCCTTTGTCATCTTGTGACAAAAGGGGGGAGAAATATGTTGTGGATTGATATAGATTGATATATCATATATGTGGATTGTGGAAGAGTAGTAGCATATAATTTTTTATTATCATTTTTTTTTAAGTGTGCTACTCAGGGGGAGTAAGTGATAAGGAATTTGTGCTAATTAATGTCAACTGGTGCATGATTCGTTCATTAGGATATAACTGGTTTACTTTTATAAATGGTGCATGATTCTTTGTGTTAATAATGATCATATTCTTGTTAAGTGTGTTTTGTCACAAATTTGACAAATGGGGAGATTGTAAGTGCAATAGTTATTTGCCCCTTTTTGTTGTCAAATTTTGTGGTGCTAAAAACACAATCTACGTCTTTTGTAGCATGTTGACGTATATGTTCAAGTCACTGCATCAATGCTATAATCAAAGAACGGTGATCGACTTTGAGAAATTCTAGTTCAAGTTCTTTGACTACTTCTGCAAGTTTTGCAAGAACTACATCAAAAGGCATGGTCTTGTTCAAGTTTCAAGTACTATTCAAGTTCAAGTACAACTCAAGACTAAAGTACAAGATGAAGTCCAAACTTCAGAAGATCTCAAGTTCAAGCTATATCAGAGATTTCAAGCTTCACAATCTTCAAAGGTCAACCATTTTTATTAGAAGTGAAAACTCAATGTCCATACTTCACATTTAAGGTTTGCATGACCTTAATTTGACCTTAGGGTAGGTTATTTTGAATACATAATTCAAATAGAATATTTTTATAAGTGTTTGGTCTGTTCTAAGACCAGTCCTAAACTCTGTTCGACTAGTCCTAGAACTGGCTAGACCAGTGCAAGAAATTCCAAGATCAGTCCTAAGTAGTTGCAAATTTTTAAAATTTTTTAGTTGAGCTTTGACCAGTCTTGGAGTCTGTTCGACTGGTCCTAGGAACAGTGCTGACTCATTCACGACTAGTCCTGCAGCTACGACTCAAACTCCAGCAACCATTCTTGGTTTTTCATGACCAGTCGTGGACATCCTACGACCAGTCATAGAACGGTTTTCTCTGATCGCGCTTAAAATTTCAAAATGCAGTTCGACCTACGACCAGTCGTTGTGGCCACACGACCAGTCGGAGATGCGATATCTCAACCTATAAATAGAACACGAATTTTAAAGTTTTTTCAGGAATTAAATTCAAGGAAAATCAAGGCATCACTTTGAGATAAGTTTGTGTTCATTTTAAGCTACTTTGTGCTTATTTAAGATTCTCTTTTGTTAACTTTATTTATTTGATTTTGTTTCTGCATTCCAATCTGAATTGAAAAGAGGAATTGTTGTATTCCTTCTTCGTGGAATCAAAATCAAATAGAGCTAACCCATTTGGTTTAATTTAAAATCAATTAGAACTTAGAACCATATCAAAGTGAGTATTGGACATTGAACTTCTATATTCGAACTTCTACTCCGATTGGTTCTTCCGGGCTACTTCAAAAAGGAGAAATCCAGGTATTTTATATTAATGTAATTTACACTCTTTTTGGTTTCTTTTGAGATTGTGCCAGAAAAATCTCATTATGTTAGTTATCCGAGGAGAGTCAGAAAACTCAGAAAGTGGGGTTTTTGAATTGTGTAAGCCCATTTGAAAGACACAATTGTGAAGCTTTTAGGTGAACCTATGAAACCTATTTTCATAATGAATGCTGATATCCCCTGTGTGAGGATATTAGGAGTGGAGTAGCAATCTGTGTGGCTATTGTTTAACAGTTGGTGTACACACAGGCGAACCACTATAACTCTCTGCCTTATGGTTTGAATGTTTATTTAATTTCTGCATCTTTTATCATTCAAAGCTGTGGAATGTATTTGTGGGTGTGAATGTTGTAATCTTTTACATTTCAAGTATTGTGGGAATGTTGTAATAGTTTAGAATTTTAATTCTTCCTATTTCTTTTATTCCATCACAGTTTCTGTTTTAATTTTCTATTTGTTCTATTAAGGTTGTCCTTACCATAAACCCTTGGTTTTTACGGTGAAAGGCTATCCTTAGAACAATTAGTATTTGAGATTGATTTACATTCTGTATTGTGGATTGTTATCTTTTATTTTCTTGGCTATCTCATTATTTTATTCTGCTGTTAAAGTTTAAATTTGGCATACTCTTATTTACCCCCCCTCTTAGACTTATAGCTAGGCCTTTTCAAGTGGTATCAAAGCCTAATAGCTCATTTTTTTAACTCTTTATTCTTAGATTCATTTCTTCAGTTAACGATCTAAGCTATTAAAAAGATGTCAAATTTTGATAGCCTTTCAGTCACAAGGCCTACACCCTTTAATGGCTCCAACTATGCCTATTGGAAAGCCAGGATGAGGATTTTCCTTACATTTATGGATGAAAGTGTGTGGCTTGCCATAGTGACTGAATGGAACCCACCTACCACTGAAGTGACTGATATCGATGGTTCAAAATCAATGAGAGTAACACCATTTTTCTCATGGACCACACTTCAGAAAAACGAGAGTAGTGCCAATGCAAAAGCATTAAATGCAATCACTAACGCACTATCACCAGATGAGTTCCAAAGAATCATCGCTTGTGATAATGCAAACCCAGCTTGGGATATATTAAAAATGACACACTTCTCAAAAAATCTAAAGTCCAACTCCTCACAACCAAATTTGAAGAAATTCATATGGAGGAAAATGAAATGTTTATGGACTTTTATACAAGATTAAATGACATTGTAAACTCTATGTGGGGTCTTGGCGATAAAATCTCAGAAAGTAAAGTGTGTGCAAAGATACTACGCCCACTTCCTGAACGGTTCAACTCTAAGGTAACCGCGACCCAGGAACTTCGTGATACGGACAATATGAGGGTAAAAGAACTAGTTGGGTCTTTACAAACCTACGAGTTAACTTTTAAAGCTCCTAAAGGTAAATCTAATGCTCTTAAATCTTCTAAACATATTTCTCAAGAAAACTTTGATTTAGAAAATTCTGAAGACGATATGGCCCTTTTAACGAAAAAGTTTTACAAGATTTTCAAAAGTAAAAAGAGGGTTGATTTTCAAAAATCAAATGATAAGAAAAGATCTAAACCTAAATCTAAAACTTGAAAATCTTTGAAAGATAGTCAATGTTACAATTGCCATGAATATGGGCATTTAACAAACAAATGTCCTAAAAAGGACAAATCTAAAAAGAAAGGAATGTTGGCTGCTTGGGATGAATCTTCTGGCACTGAAGCCTCTTCTGAATCAAAAGATTCTGAAACCGAGTCGGGAAATGAAGTCAAAGCCCTTATGACTCTAGCCAAGTTCACTTTTTCAAATCATGATGATTCTACTAGTGAAGAAAATATGAATAGTGATCATGAAAATGAAGAAGATCTGCAAGATGCTTACAATGCCCAATACAAGGAAAGTTGTAAAATTGTTGTGAAACTGAAACTTTAAAAAGAAAAGTTTTTAAAACTCAAAGAAAATTTTGATTCACTTGTTTTAGAAAATTCTCATATTTAAGATTGTTTTGAAAAGATTAAATGGGATTTAGACTTCAAAACTTCCTTGATTGAAAATCTAAAATCTGAAAATGATAAACTTAAGTTTGAAAACTCTTCTTTTTTGAGTTTAAAGGATACATGGAGGTATGCCCAAGGTGATCCAAAGTTTGAAAAACTTTTATCCGGATCTAGAAAATATGGAGATAAATCCGGGTTGGGCTATGATAAGAATATATCTTCTAAACAAAAGAATACTCCTCCTAAGTTTGTGAAAGGAGAAACCACAACTCAAAATGAAAAAGTATTAATCAAAGTGTTTCTAAAAGTGCTAAAACTTCTCAAAAACCTAAAAGTAACTATGTCAACTATAAAACTCAAAACCAAAACTCTTTAGCTGAGAAAATAGTTGATTTGCTTAAGGAGCTCTTAAAATCTAACTTAGTGGGTCATTCTTACGACAACTATAAACATAAGAAGACCAACTATACTCCTAAACCCAAAACAGTTATGAAATGGGTTCCTAAGGTTACCTGCTTGGTTACCCACACGGCCTTCAAAGCTACAAGCCATTCGAAGTGGTACTTAGACAGTAGATGCTCAAGGCATATGACAAGCGACAAGGCTTTATTCACCGATCTTAAAAATATGACTGATGGGTCAGTCACATTTGGTGATGGTAGCAACTGCAAGATTATTGGTCAAGGTACGATTCAAATCTATAACCTTCCCTTATTTAAGAATGTTTTATATGTTGAGGGGCTAAAACACAACCTGTTAAGCATATCTCAAATATGCGATAACAATCATAATGTGAAATTTTCTAATAAAGGTTGTGAAATCTTAAATAGAATGGGTTCTGTAATATTAACTGGTTGCAGAACTTCTGAAAACTGCTATATTATAAGCAATGGTAGCTCATCTAATCAATCGTGTTACACGGTCCATACCAATGAGGCAGAATTATGGCATAAACGCCTTGGACATATACACTACCGTAATCTATACAGATTGAGCAATGGAGAACTAACAATAGGTCTACCTAAACTTCAAAAAGTAGACAAAATATGTAGCGAATGCCAAATTGGCATACAAACTAGAAGTGCTCACAAAAAGGTGAACTCTAATGCCACATCAAAATCGCTCGATCTTCTCCACGTGGACCTTGTAGGACCTACCAGGACGGAGAGTTGAGGTGGCAAAAAATACGTACTGGTAATCGTGGATGATTTTACCAGATTTACTTAGGTAGCCTTCTTAAGGGATAAAACAGAAACCCTTTATGTAGTAAAGAGGATTCTCAAACGGATTCAAACTGAAAAAGGTTCTCAAGTTTGTAAGATCCGTAATGATCATGGATCTGAGTTCAAGAATAGCAGATTTGAGAATTTCTGTAGCGATCAGGGAATATCGCATGAATTCTCTAAGCCCAAAACACCACAACAAAATGGAATTGTGGAGAGGAAAAATATAGTGCTACAAGAAATGGAAAATGTAATGCTGAATAGTATGAAGCTCCTTAGAAATCTTTAGGCTAAAGCAGTGAATATTGCACGCTATGTTATTAATCAAGTTTATATTTGTAAATCTAATAATAAAATAGCTCATGAAGTGTGGTTCGATAAAAAGCCTACTGTCAAATACTTTCGAGTTTTTGGTGGCAAATGCTATATTTTACATGACTGTGAAAATTTGGGAAAGTTTGACACTAAAAGTGAAGAAGGTATCTTTTTAGGATATTCTTTGAATAGTCGTGCATATCGTGTACTGAATAAGGGGACTAATTTAAGAGTCCATTAATGTGGTCATTGACGATCACTTAAATACACCTACCCCAAGTTCAGATAATGATGAAGTTCTTTTAATTGACAAACCGGATACATCATCGTATCAAACTAATTCTGAACTGAGGACTGTTAAAGATCATCTAACCACTCAAATTCTTGGAAACCCTCTCACTGGTGTGTGCACTCGTAGACAAATAGAAGACATATATAATTACGTGTGCTTTACAACTCAGATTGAACCGGCTAATGTAAAAGAAGCATTTTCTGACGAAAACTGGATAGTTGCTATGCAGGAAGAACTTAACCAATTTATGAGAAATGATGTTTGGTTTCTTGTTCCTAGACCTAAAGATAAACACATTATAGGAACTAAGTGGAATTTTAAAAATAAGTCTAATGAACTTGGTAATATTATTCGAAACAAGGCAAGACTGGTTGTACAAGGGTACACTCAAATAGAAGGGATTGATAACGATGAAACCTTTGCCCTAGGAGCTCATCTTGAATCAATCAGACTATTCATATCCATTGCGTGCTTTAGAAAATGGTGATCTACATGAAGAAGTGTATGTGGAACAACCAATGGGTTTTGAAGACCCTAAGAATATTAATCATGTTTATTGCCTTAAAAAGGCTCTCTACGGTTTGAAACAAGCTCCCAGGGCATGGTACGAAAAATTGACTAAGTTTTTACTAAGTTGTAATTTTCTAATGAGAAGTGTTGATAAAACACTGTTTGTTAAGAAACATAACGATTATATCTTAATGGTACAAATCTATGTTAATGATATTATTTATAGATCTATTTGTACTAACATGACTGTTGAGTTTGCAGATTTAATGAAATCTACGTTCGATATGAGCATGGATGGGAATTGAATTATTTCCAAGGGTTGTAAGTAAAACTACAACCTAACGGTATTTTTATTTCTCAAACCAAATATGCTTTGAACTTGATTAAAAAGTTCGGATTTGAGAATGGTAAGAATTTTGATGCTCCTATGAGTACAACCTTAAGACTCTTAAAAGACTCTACAGGTAAAAATATAGATCCCAAACTATATCGTAGCATGATTGGTAGTTTACTTTACTTAACTGCAAGTAGACCCGATATTGCCTTAAGTGTTGGTATTTGTGCTAGATATCAATCTAACCCTAAAGAATCTCATCTAACTGTTGTTAAGCGGATTATGTGATAGTCGCAAGTTCTGCTAATTTGGGTCTCTAATATCCATATGATACTAGTGTTCAATTAGTTGGGTATTCAGATGCTGATTGGGCTGGTAATATCGATGACAGAAAATCAACCAATGGTGGTTGTTTTTATATCGAAAATTGCTTAGTTGCTTGGTTTAGTAAGAAGCAAAGTTCTGTATCGCTCTCTACTGCTGAGGCTGAATACATCGCAGCTGGAAATGCATGTACTCAGGTTGTTTGGATCAAACATATGTTAAGCGATTATGGAATTTCACAAGAATCAATGATATTATATTTTGATAATTCCAGTACTATAAATACTTCTAAAAATCCAATTTAGCATTCACGTACCAAGCACATTGACATTAGATATCATTACATTCATCAGTTAGTAGAAGAAAAAATAATCTCTTTAGATTACATTCCGATCGAGACTCAACTTGCTGACATTTTCACTAAACCGTTCGACAAAAGTAGGTTTAATAAATTGAAATTTGATCTTAGAATGTGTAATGTAAATTGACTATTCATGCATTTGTGCATCATAGTGTATATATTTGATAATTTATTGGTTTAAATTTTAAATTTTTATAAAAAAAAATGCATATTTTTGTCGATACTCAACCAGTCAAGGAAGTGCTTGACCAATCGTAGTACGACCAGTCGAGAACGGTCCTCGACCAGTCATGTAGTGTGTTGGACCTTTTTAATTTGGGGGAAAAACTCATCTTCTCTATTCTTCCCCAATGAGTATATGCACGACCGGTAGTACCCAACCGTTTGATTCATCAAGGTTAGTTTTTCTTTTTGGTCAGTCTTATAGATTCAAGTTCTATTCTCTTCATCTTTGTCCTTGGAGTGTTTGATTTCAAGTTTTCTTAAGGTTTTTGGGGTTTTCTTCTCCAAAATCTGATTTAGAAGAAACTCACTCTATCCTTTTTGCATCCTCTTATTTCTTTGATTTTATTTAAGTAAATGGATGCTAGAGGGAAAAAGAAGACTGTCCATGGTCCATCATCCTCTAGATCAGCTCCTATTACTTGACACCATCTTCGGTCATCTGAAGATGATCCCGCACATGTACGGGATTTACATATGCGTAATGTTAGTGTTGAAAAAGTTGTGTGTATTGAGCACATTGCTTCATTTGGTATCCTTCCTTTTCTCCAATCTGTAGGTTGGGATAACATCCTACATTGGGGTGGGCCTACATACCAATCCATTACACAGTCTATGTGTGCATGTATCTCTGAATTTTCATTTGATAATCTAACTTTTATTATTGATACTAGAGAAGGTCCATTTACAGTAGACCGTTATCTGATTATGGATCTAATGAAAATACCTATTAATGATGAGGGCATCCCTATTCATACTCTAATGCAAAAACCTTCAGAATCAGAAAAATGGATGTTAACCAGAGATTTATGCAATATGGACGTTCAATGGACTCATAAAGGGAATGTGCTCCCCTCAAAGTATTTATTACCCAAATACAGAGTTCTCCATAGAATTTTTATTTCAAATCTGTATCCTCGTTCTGGTAACAAAACAAAACTAACTTCCTTTATGGTTTGAGTTTTGCATTCTATCATCACATGTACTAAAGTCTGTCTGCCTTCTTTCATGTGTCATTTCATTATTCAATTTCGACTCCATCCATGACACAATGATATTCCTTTTGCTTATCTTATGACTATGTTAGCTACTCACATGCTAGTTGCTATGCATGTCGGAGAGGCTCCTATTCATCATCTTTTGTTTAACAATACTAATTTAAATAAGATGAAATTGGAACTGGCACCTGGTTAAAGAGATGTGGGTTGTGGTAGTGATGAAGCAGCCCATGAAGAAGAAGGTGACGATCTTCCCCCTGATGACATCAATATGGATGATATATTTGATGAAATTGGATCAGACTCTAGAAATGATCCTGACTATGACCAATCAAATTTTGATGCTCGTCTTCATGCTCTTGAGGAGAGGGTAGAGAACATGAATGTTGCCCAGGATTTGCAATTTAAATATACGTGCAAGTATCTTAGGCGTTTAAACAAGGGCCTTCATCAAATTGATCTTACCATACCTGCTCCCTCCTCAGGATCTGATTAAGTATTTTAATCTTTGGTATATAATAACATTTATAATACTTTACTTTTATTGGTGTGTGCACTTTGATTTTATTTAAGTGTGTGAGACTAACTTTTGGTTATACTGGATTATGGTTTATACACTTTGAACTTGCTTAATTTATTTTCAAATCTTACTCAGTTAACTTATTTATTACCCTCTTATTGGTATTCCACTTCCATTTCTACTGTTCTTCCTTTGTCATCTTGTGACAAAAAGGGGGAGAAATATGTTGTGGATTGATATAGATTGATATATGATATATGTGGATTGTGGAAGAGTAGTGGCATATAATTTTTTATTATCATTTTTTTTTTGTTAAGTGTGCTACTCAGGGGGAGTAAGTGATAAGGAATTTGTGCTACTTAATGTTAACTGGTGCATGATTCGTTAATCAAGATATAACTGGTTTACTTTTATAAATGGTGCATGATTCTTTGTGTTAATAATGATCATATTCTTGTTAAGTGTATTTTGTCACAAATTTGACAAATGGGGAGATTGTAAGTGCAATAGTTATTTTCCCCTTTTTGTTGTCAAATTTTGTGGTGCCAAAAACACAATTTATGTCTTGTGTAGCATGTTGACATATATGTTCAAGTCACTACATCAATGCTGCAATCAAAGAATAGTGATCGACTTCGAGAAATTCTAGTTTAAGTTCTTTGACTACTTCTGCAAGTTTTACAAGAACTACATCAAAAGGCATGGTCTTGTTTAAGTTTTAAGTACTACTCAAGTTCAAGTACAACTCAAGACTAAAGTACAAGATGAAGTCCAAGCTTCAGAAGATCTCAAGTTCAAGCTACATCAGAGATTTCAGACTTCACAATCTTTAAAGGTCAACCATTTTTATTAGAAGTGAAGACTCAATGTCCATACTTCACATTTAAGGTTTGCATGACCTTAGTTTGACCTTAGGGTAGGTCATTTTGAATACATAATTCAAATAGAATATTTTTATAAGTGTTTGGTCTGTTCTAAGACCAGTCCTGAACTCTGTTCGACTAGTCCTAGAACTGGCTCGACCAATCTAAGAAATTCTAAGATCAGTCCTAGGTAGTTGCAATTTTCAAAAATTTTTGGTTGAGCTTTGACCAGTCCTAGAGTCTGTTCGACCGGTCATAGGAACAGTGCCGACTCATTCACGACCAGTCCTGCAGCTACGACTCAAACTCCAGCAACCATTCTTGGTTTCTCACGACTAGTCGTGGGATGGTCACGACCAGTCGTGGAGGCCTCACAACAAGTCGTGGACATCCTAAGACCAGTTGTAGAACAGTTTTCTCCGATCGCGCTTAAAATTTCAAAATGCAATTCGACCTACGACCAGTCGTTGTGGCCACACGACCAGTCGAAGATGCAATTTCTGCAACTATAAATAGAACACGAATTTTATAGTTTTTTCAGGAATTAAATTCAATGAAAATCAAGGTATCACTCTGAGATAAGTTTGTGTTCATTTTAAGCTACTTTGTGCTTATTTAAGATTCTCTTTTGTTAGCTTTATTTATTTGATTTTGTTTCTGCATTCCAATCTAAATTGAAAAGAGGAATTGTTGTATTCCTTCTTCTTGGAATCAAAATCAAATAGAGCTAGCCCATTTGGTTTAATTTAAAATCAATTAGAACTTAAAACCATATCAAAGTGATTATTGGACATTGAACTTCTATATTCGAACTTCTACTCCGATTAGTTCTTCCGGGCTACTTTAAAAAGGAGAAATCCAGGTATTTTACATTATTGTAATTTACATTCTTTTTGGTTTCTTTTTAGATTGAGCCAGAAAAATCTCATTGTGTTGGTTATTTGAGGAGAGCCAGAAAACTCAGAAAGTGGGGTTTTTGAATTGTGTAATCCCATTTGAAAGACACAATTGTGAAGCTTTTAGGTGAACCTGTGAAACCTGTTTTCATAGTGAACGCTGATATCCCCTGTGTGAGGATGTTAGGAGAGGAGTAGCAATCTGTGTGGCTATTGTTTAACAGTTGGTGTACACACAGGCGAACCACTATAATTCTCTATCTTGTGGTTTGAATGTTTATTTAATTTCTGCATCTTTTATCATTCGAAGCCGTGGAATGTATTTGTGGATATGAATGTTGTAATCTTTTACATTTCAAGCATTGTGGGAATGTTGTAATAGTTTAGAATTTCAATTCTTGCTATTTCTTTTATTCCATTATAGTTTCTGTTTTAATTTACTATTTGTTCTATTAAGGTTGTCCTTGCCATAAACCCTTGGTTTTTATGGTGAAAGGTTATCCTTAGAATAATTAGTATTTGAGATTGATTTACATTCTGTATTGTGGATTGTTATCTTTTATTTTCTTGCCTATCTCATTATTTTATTCCACTATTAAAGTTTAAATTCGGCATAGTCCTATTCACCCCCCCCCCCCCCCCCTCTTGGACTTATAGCTAGGCCTTTTCACATACGATGGAAAGGTAATGGTAGAGCTGGCGTGTGGAGTCGGGATGAATGAATGCATGAGTTAAATACTGAACATCCCTCCTTTTTGCGAGTACATTTCCACAACATATGATACAGCTCCACCAAGAATCATGAACATACCACATATGGGTAATCCACCATCCTCACATAAGAGTGGGACAAAATCCCTCATCCTCAGTTATCGGAGTAAGTGGAAATACTGGCAAGTCTATGAATGAAAAAATGCTAGAAAGTCCATAAATGTTATCAGTCGTACCAAGGCTATGTGATGCAAGCATGAATGGCGTCGGCCATACCAAGGATATGAGATGCAAGGCATGAATGTTATCGGCCATACCAAGGCTATACGATGCAAGGCCTACGTAGCCAAATGACATATACTGGGGATGTATATGCAGAGGATGTAATGCAGTATGCAATGCAAAAGAAATGATATGTCATATGCAGAGGATGCAATATTGTATGTAATGCAAAAGAAATGATAAAGCTGGAGTGTGTAGTCGGAATTATAGTACATGGTATCACAAGCTGTGGGGTTCATCACAAGAGACTTCTATCCAAACCAGTCCTATACCTAAATTTGGATAACTAGACTCAATGTGGTAAACTCCTAATCTCAAGTTAGTTGCGCACACAACCAAAATCCTGACCATTGCGAGGTATACATAATGATTTGGTTGCGCACTGCCAGCCCGAGTGGATAGTAAATGAATGAATGAATGAGTCAAATGCCAAGTACGTAACTCCTACTTAGTAAATCCACATATTAGTACCGTACATCTCTGGGATCATCACTAAGGTCTATTACACTTAACACCAGCTTGCCGCCCTAACTAAGCGCACAATTAGGTAAGTAGAAGGGACCTCACTATCCATCTGCCAATATCAGGCCCAGCTCGTCGATAACGGACCCATTCCTCAAGCTGGGTCAAACTCAGCCTAGTCATTGCCCCCACACTCGGGCCAGTAATCCCACACCCCCTTCCAACTGACCATGACATAGTGGGAGACGCGGCCAACTACTATTTGGCCCACATGTGCTCATGCATCCACTCGGTCTAGACATTCGAGCATCCCCTAGCCACGGGGGTTTAGGGACTATCACTCACGGACATCCAAAGTGCCCATATGCTGAATTCCAAACATTTCCGGTGTCTCATCTAACCATTCACGATAAGCCTATGGTTGCCACATCCATATATATAAGTGTTTTTAATAGCACACTGAGGCCCTATACCTCTTATGAATACTTAACAAATGGCCATCAGGGCTCCTATAACACGTACATACATAAGGTGCATAAGTTATGGTGGTACACATGTTCTAACATGTATCATCATAATCATAAGCATCATTTAACATCAAATTTATCCTCATAACATGTATCATGCAATAATGTGCATAGAGTACATAGCATATAGGGATTCACATGCATCATCAATATCATGGCCATTGTCCAATACTATCATTATACATGCCCTATGCCTTAGTTGTCTATCATGCATAAGGTTATCCTTATGTCCACCAACATAATTTATTTATCATTATCCATGCATTAAGTAAAAATATAGTTTTCTTATCCACATTGTCATCACGACAATCAATACGTGCATTATTATCACTTGGATATCAAGCATGGTGGTCAACTAGCATGTTTTGTCATTATGCATATAAATATATAATATCATCATCATCATTACCATGAGGATCATTTTCACTTCATGATTAACATAAGAAATGTCATAAGTAACATAAATAATTACTCATCCATCATCAATGCATATGTCATAATTCATCATCTATTAAATCATATCTATCATTTCAACCAACAATGCATAATCATCACTATCACGTTATCATACATGTATCATCATCTCACCCACCACTAGGTGCTTCCTACATAGTGTGACTTCCACACTGGACTTGAACTACATGCAAGGCATGGAGTCTTATAAGTCAAGTGTGAGTCCCACTTGGTGAACCAATAGGCCAACCCAAGGACATAAATATCCAACCACAATGCTTTTAATGGTGTGGATCCAGTTCCACAACTAAGTGGGCGCCACACATTCCACCAACTAGAAACTATACACAATCTCAAACATAAAGGATAACATGCTATCATCTTTCATGTCATATATTATATTGGGCCTACTAGCCACATACACAACAAACCAAGAAAAAGCCCAATTATCTAGTTTATGCATTGTAAAATAGGTCTCTCTAATCTTGGTCCACTAGACTAGAGGTAGTATGAAAGGCACGCTGCCCCAGTAGGCAATGGGCCTACCCAACAAACTCAAGGAAGGTTACCATTGTGGGTTTCTGACTCCCCAACAATTTCTCTTAGTGTTAAGACCGCTTGAGCCCTAGGATTACATCATTTAGATAGGCCCAAGGCCACCTATGTCTTAAGAGAACATTTGGATAGTAAGATCTGTCCACTAAACATTTTACAAGTTATACAAAACCCATTTACAAAACATGCCAAGTGGACCTCATTACATGAAAGGTAAAGCCCATAAAAGGTAGCCCATACTAGATGGCCCACATAAGGTTTTTAAGCCCAACAATATCTTAGAGTTATTTTTCAAAGTTTAGATGTTACACTAAATGCTTTGGGAAGGTGGTAGACCCCACTGACATGACCCCACATAAATTTTACATCAAACAGATTTTTGTGCAATGTTGGTTCTGGGCCATTTTAGAGCCAAATTCATGATCACGTGGGGCCTACATATGGTGGAAGAGAATAACCACCTAGTAGCTCTATGTATGGGCTTTACAAATTATAAGGCAGGCCTCATTAGTTGGGTGAGTACAATTTACGATGATGGCCCAAACATGTGTACTTGGAGAAACTGTGCAAGAAATATAGTGCAGAATTAGTTTTGGCCCAATTTTAAGTACATCCCATGATCAAAAGGGACAACATTTCAGTGTGCCGCCAGGTGCTCTTGGTTATACTATATATGCACTTCAAAAATTTTAAGTTGGGACCAACCGGTTATGCACACGTAATATTTGGTATATGGCCAAACATAGGCACTATGATTTTCTACACAACCATGCCTGACCACATTTTGGGATCCACTCCCTGATCATGTGGGGTTTGATTTGGCCCGATTAAAATATTATTTATCTATTTATTAGTGTAGGTTAGAGGTTCCAAGTGGTAGCCTATTCAAACCTCCAGCGTGTGGTCCACTACAGAAGCCCAAAGTTGGTACAAAACACAAATAATCAGACAGTTTTTAGAAATGGAGTCTGTCACAACTTAGGGCCCAATTTCTAAACACTTAGGGATCATTCCTGACAAAAAGGTGGGACATCCCAACTCACTTATATAAGGATTAAACATCCCCCAAAGTGAGACCCTTAAATACAGAGTGTGGGGCCTAGTACAAGGTGTCAAAGAGGCCTACATGCAATACAGTTAAGTACTTGAAAAATTTTCAGCAAACAGAAAGTGTAAAGGGAATGAAATAACTCCAAAAATAAGTGGGGTCCACATACTAACAAACCATAGATAAGAGACACACAAAAATATACATGGGTTCCCAAATTGGATGAACTAATAAAATTTATAAATCACAAGTGATCCCATGCCCAAGTGGGTCAATGAGAGGATAATTGTTATGTATAACATAGATCCAACATATTCATCAAGTAACACATGAAATTTATATATTGGTGAAATCTATAAGATCAGATTCTCAGTTGAGAGATATGATCCAATGGATGGTTTGGGAACAAGTCATTCAGGTCATTTATAGGTTTCCAACCATACAGAGCCTTGGATCCATCTTGACCACACATAGAAATTCAAGATTTGTCCTTACATAAGTATCAATCGGTTCAGAATTTTCTAAATTTATCATGAAAGAATCTAACCATAGGGACCATACATATGATTATTAACTATCTCAAGTAAGTTAAGAGAAAATATCAAATACATCTAACCGTTGAAATCACGGATATGGCCCAAACAAGAATGGTCATAATAAGCTCTCCAATACAACTTTCGTATAAGGTCAAGATCTCAGCCGTCCGAACTTCGATTGAGGCTTATCATATACCGTTGGAAAGCTGGTTCAATTTTCTACAAATCTAATGGGATGTATATTTTTAATACATTCATTAAAATAGTTTTAAAATGTGTCCATTTAGGTAAATCGGAATCCTGCATCTGCTGCTGGACAATAGCCAAGTAAACTTGATGTTACGGATGTTTGGACCGTTGGATGGCTACGAAATTTGCTCCAAGTTATTCCATATTGTAATTCATAATATCCCTATGTTTCAACTCTGATCTTAGCATGGTTAATTTTATATAATTTTTAGAACTTGCTTTCCAGAAACAAAAACAGGATTACAAATGAAGGATGTAGATATGATGTTCATCATGGTGGACCATACTGACATGGGCCACTTTGCTGACCACCATAGATATAAATACATGCACATAAGAACTCCACACCAGTGGGGCCCACACATATCAAGAAAATAAAAAGGGGAAGAAAGAGGAGGATGACGAAGATGGAAGGAGGGGTGTAGAGTCACCTCAATGAATGGATGGTTGGATGATGATGTGTGCTCCACTCCCTCTAGGTTAGATGGTGGGCCACACCTTAGCCCCTTACTCTCTCAGTCTCTCTAAAAATCTCAAAATTTTTCTAAGTATAGGAAAAGAATAAGTGCAAGAGAGCTCCTACTCTTATATAGGGAATTGGGGGTTCGTAAGTGCTATGTTTTCTTCCTCCTACGACTATCAAATTTTGTAGTGTCAAAACTTCTTGGAATCTGTGTCTTATGTAGCACATCTACATATTCAAGACTGTACTTCTCATCTACAAGAACAAAGGCATTCACCTCAATAACTTCGAGTGCAAGATTACATGTTCATGTTCAAGTACAACACTAAGTGTGAATTCAATCTTTCAAGCTTCAACAGTTCAAGTACTCAAAGCTTCCTCCAAGTCAAGACAAAGTTCTTTACTATGAACCTCAAGGTCAAGCTTCAATGTCAGTCATATTCAAGCTTCAAACGTCTCAAGTTCAAACTTCATCATATGTCAAGATCTCAAGCTTCGTGAACTTCAAAAAACGACTATCAACTGAAGTAAAAGAAGATTAAATGTTCATACATCATGTATAAGGTATGAATGACCCCAGATTGACCATAGGGTAGGTCATTTTGAATACATAATTCAATTGGGTCACTTTATAAGTGCATAGACTGTTTTTCGACTAGTCTTAGGCTTTATTTGACTAGTCCTAGCACTAGCACGACCAATCCAAGAAATCCTCAACCAGTCCTAGTTTGTTTATAATTTTTAGAATTTTTTGTTTAGCCTCGACCAGTCCTAGAGAGTGCTCAACTGGTCGTATGAACAGTGCTCGACCTGTGCTCGACCAGTCCTACAGGCTTGACTTAAAGTACAGCAACTAAATTGAGTTCCACACGACCAGTCATGGACAGGACTCGACCGGTCATGCGGGCCACTCAACCGGTCAAGCAGGTCCTTCGACCAGTCATGGAACGGTATGATCTTATCGCGCTCAAAATTTTAAAAATCTGTTGGTCATACGACCAGTCGTGCCGACCTCAGGACCAGTCAAAGATGCAATTTCTGTACTTATAAATAGAGCACGAATTTCAGAGTTTGGTATCCAATTCAAGAAAAATCAATACACCGCTCTGAGAGATAAGTTAGTGATATTCTTAAGCCATTTAGTGCTCATTTTATATTCTCTTTAATTAGCTTTTTTGCATTTAATTTTGTATTTTGCATTCCAATTTTATTTGAAAGAGGGATTGAAGTATTCCCATTTCTTAGAATCAAAATCAAATCAAGCTAGCCCAAGGTGATTTAATTTAAAATCAATTTAGAACTTAGAACCTATTTATAAGTGAGTGTGAACATTGAACATCTACGTTAAACTTCTACTCCGAATTGGTTCTTCTGAGCTACATCAAAAGGAGAATATCCAGATAAGTATTTTACAATTTTGTATAGTCATTCTTTTGGTTTCATTGAGATTGTGCCAAAAAAATCTCTTTATTTTGGTTTGTCTGAGGTGATCCAAAAAACTCAGAGTGTAGGGTTTTTTTAATTGTGTAAGCCCACTTGAAAGACACAATTGTGAGGGTTTTAGGTGAAACTTGAAAAACCTATTTTCATAGTGAACGCTAATATCCACTATGTGAGGATATTAGGAATGGAGTAGTTGTGTAGCTGTTTTTCTAAACAGTTGGTATACACATAAGCGAACCACTATAATTTCTAGTTTTATGGTGATTAATTGAATATTTCATTTTGTAGATGTTGTAATTTCCTTTTTTGCATTTGTGGAGAATATTGTAATATCTTTTATGCAAGTGTAGGACTGTTGTAATAGCTTAGTTATTTTCTTTACTATTTATTTCTTTTATATCCTCTTCAGTTTGATTTTTTTATACTCACCCACGTTCCAGTAAGGTTATCATGCCTAAACCATTGGTTTTTTGGGTCAGGTTATCCTTAGAACCAAGTTTGTATCAACCTCTCAATACTAGATTTTTGAGGTTGTTTTACATTTCTGCATTATGGATTGTTTAAGTGCTATCTTTATTAATATTTGATTAATTCCGCAGTTTATTATTTTAATTTGGCATAATCCTGTTCAACCTCCCCCCCCCCCCTAGGACTCTTAGCTCAGCCTTTTCAAGTGGTATCAGAGCCTAATAGCTCGTTTTAATTCCCTGAGCTAATCGATCTAAACTTTGTAAGATGTCAAATTTTGATTACCTTTCAGTCACTAAGCCTCCACCATTTGATGGCCCAATTATGCCTATTGGAAAGCCAGGATGAGAATTTTCTTAAAATCCATGGATGAGA
The DNA here is from genome assembly GCA_030180095.1 of Magnolia changhungtana. Classification (NCBI taxonomy): domain Eukaryota; kingdom Viridiplantae; phylum Streptophyta; class Magnoliopsida; order Magnoliales; family Magnoliaceae; genus Magnolia; species Magnolia changhungtana. Next base: position 12,666,361 of record JASAUF010000502.1, read on the forward strand.
GCGTGTGGCAAGCCATAGTGACTTATTGGACCCCTCCTACCACTAAAGTGGCTGGTACCGACAGATCCAAAAACTATGAAAGTCACACCTTATTTCTCTTGGACCACACTTCAGAAAAGTGAGAGTAGTGCCAATGCAAAAGCACTAAATGCAATTACTTGCGCACTATCACCAGATGAATTCAAAAGAACTATATCCTATGATACTGCAAAGCAAGCCTGAGATATCTTAGAAATGACACACAAGGGAACAACAATTGTCAAGAAATCTAAAGTCCAAATCCTCACAACCAAATTTTAGAAAATACATATGGAGGAAAGTGAAACTTTCATGGACTTTTATACTAGATTGAATGACATTGTCAACTCTATGTGGGGTCTCGGTGATAAAATCCTAGAAAGTAAAGTCTGTGCAAAGATACTACAATCACTGCCTGAACGGTTCAATTTAAAGGTGACTACAATCCAGGAACTTCATGATACGGATAATATGACGGTAAAAGAATTAGTTGGCTCATTATAGACTTACGAGTTAACTTTTAAAGCTCCTAAAGGTAAATCAATCGCCCTTAAATCTTCTAAACGTTTTTCTCAAGAAAATAGTAGTAATTCTGCTTTAAAAAATTCTGAAGATGATATGGCCCTTTTAGAAAAAGGTTTTATAAGATTTTTAAAAGTAAAAAGAGGGTTGATTTTTAAAAACCTAATGAAAAGAAAAGATCTAAATCTAAAACCTGAAAATCTTTAAAAGAAAGTCAACGTCACAACAACCATGAATATGGGCGTTTAGCAAACAAATGTCCTAAAAAGGATGGACCTAAAAGGAAAGGATTGTTAGCTACTTAGGATGAATCTTTCTGCTCTGAAGCCTCTTCTGAGTCAGAAGATTCTGAAACCGATCGGGTAATGAAGTTAAAGCCCTTATGACTCTAGCCAAGTTCACTTTTTCAAATAATGATGATTCAAGTAGTGAAGAAAATCTGAATAGTGATCATGAAAATGAAGAAGACCTTCAAGATGCTTATAATGCCTATACAAGGAAAGTTATAAAATTGCGGTAAAACTAAAACTTCAGAAAGAAAAGTTTTCAAAACTCAAAGAAAATTTTGATAATCTTGTTTTAGAAAAATATCACATTTCAGATTATTTTGAAAAAACTAAGTGCGACATAGATTTCAAAAACCCGCAAGTTGAAAACTTAAAATCTGAAAATGAAAAACTAAAACTTGAAGTCTCTTCACTTTTGAGTTTAAAAGACACATTGAGGTATGCCCAAGGTGATCCCAAGTTAGAAAAACTCTTATCTTAATCTAGAAAATGTGGCGATCAATCTAGATTGTGCTATGACAAAAGTATTCCTCCTAAACATAAGAATACTCCACCCAAATTTGTGAAAGGGGAGTCTTCAAACTCAAAAGGAAAAAGTTTGAATCAAAATTATTCTAAAAATGCTAAGACTTTTCAAACCTTAAAACCTAAAGCAACCATATCGACTATAAAAATTAGAATCGTAATCCTTTAGCTGAGAAAATTGTTAATTTACTTAAGGAGCTCTTAAAATCTAACTCATTGGGTTGGTCTTATAACAACTACAAACATAAGAAGACCAACTATACTCCTAAACCTAACACGGTAATGAAATGGGTTCCTAAGGTTACTTGCTTAGTTGCCCACACTGCTTTCAAAGCTTCAAACCATTCAAAGTGGTACATAGACAGTGGTTGCTCCAGACACATGACAGGTGACAAAGGTCTGTTCACCAATCTTAAAGACATGACTGATAGCTCAGTCACATTCAGTGATGGTAGCAATTGCAGAATTGTTGGCCAAGGTACTCTTCTACTCTTTTACCTCCCTTTATTTGAGAATGTTTTATATGTTGAAGGGTTAAAACACAACTTATTAAGCATCTCTCAAATATGCGATAATAATCATAGTATAAAATTTACTAAGGATGTGAAATTCTAAATAAAAATGGTTATGTAATATTAACTGGTCGTAGAACTTCTGAAAACTGCTACATTGTAAGTGATTCTAGCTCATCTAATCTATCGTGCTACATGGTCCATACCGATGAGACCGAATTATGGCATAAACGCCTTGGACATGTACACTACCGCAACTTGTATAGATTGAGTAAAAGAGAGTTGGTAAGAGGCTTACTCAAAATATAAAAAATAGATAAAATATGTAGTGAATGCCAGATTGGCAAACAAACTAGGAGTGCTCACAAAAAAGTGAACTCCAATGCCACATCTAAACCGCTCGAACTTCTCCACATGGATCTTATTGGACCAACTAGAACGGAGAGTCGAGGTGGCAAGAAGTATATACTGGTAATTGTTGATGACTTTTCCAGATATACATGGGTAGTCTTACTAAGGGACAAATCAGAAACTCTCGATGAAGTAAAAAGGATCCTTAAACGTATTCAAACGGAAAAAGGATCTCAAGTTTGTAAGATCCGTAGTGATCATGGATCAGAATTTGAGAATAACAGTTTTAAGAAATTTTGCAATGATCAGGGAATATCACATGAATTCTCAGCGCCCAAAACACCTCAACAAAATGGTATAGTAGAAAGAAAAAATAGAATGCTTCAAGAAATGGCAAATGTAATGTTAAATAGTAAGAAGCTCCCTAAAAATCCTTGGGTAGAAGCTGTAAATACTGCTTGTTATATAATTAACTGTGTTTATACGAAAAAATTAAATGGTAAAATGTCTTATGAAGTATGGTTTGATAAGAAGCCTACTGTCAAATACTTTCGAGTTTTTGGCAGCAAGTGCTACATTTTACGTGACCGAGAAAATCTGGATAAGTTTGACACCAAAAGTGATGAAGGGATATTTTTAGGGTATGCTCTGAATAGTCGAGTGTATCGAGTTCTTAATAAGAGAACCGGTGTAATTCAAGAGTCCATTAATGTAGTCATTGACGATCACTTGAATATACCTGTCTCAAGTTCAAAAATGATGAAGTTCTTCTAATTGATAAACCAGATACTTCATCAAATCAACATAACTCTGAACTAAGGACAGTTAAAGACCATCCAACTAATCAGATTCTTGGAAACCCACTCACTGGTGTACGCACTTGTAAACAACTAGAAGATATGAGTAATTACGTGTGCTTTACATCTCAGATTGAACCAGCTAACGTAAAAGAAGCTCTTACTGACAAAAATTGGATTGTTGCAATGCAAGAAGAGCTTAATCAATTTGTTAGAAATAATGTTTGGTAGTTAGTTCCTAGACCTAAAGATAAACACATTATCAGAATAAAGTGGATTTTCAAAAATAAGTCTGATGAACTTGGTAATATTATTAGAAACAAGGCTAGGCTGGTTGTATAGGGGTACACTCAAATTGAAGGCATCGATTATTATGAAACCTTTGCCCCCGTATCTCGTCTTGAATCAATTAGACTATTTATATCCATTGCATGCTTTAGAAAATTCAAAATATATCAAATGGATGTAAAGAGTGCTTTCTTAAATGGCAATTTGCATGAAGAAGTGTATGTTAAACAACCAATGGGTTTTGAAGACCCTAAGAATGCTAATCATGTCTACCGCCTCAAAAAGGCATTCTATGATTTGAAACAAGCTCCCACGGCATGGTACGAAAAGTTGGCTAAGTTTCTAGTAAGTCATAACATTATAATGGGAAGTGTTGATAAGACATTGTTTGTAAAGAAACATAATGATCACATTTTAATAGTGCAAATTTATGTTGATGATATTATTTATGGATCTACCTGTGCTAACATGACTATTGAGTTTGCAGATCTTATGAAGTGTAAGTTCGAAATGAGCATGGTTGGGGAATTGAATTATTTCCTAGGGTTGCAAGTAAAACAATAACCTGATAGTTTCTTTATCTCTCAAACCAAATATGCTCTGAGCTTAGTTACAAAGTTCGGATTTGAGAATGGGAAAACTTTTGATACTCCTATGAGTACTACCTTAAAACTTTCAAAGGACTCTACAAGTATGAATGTGGATCCTAAATTGTATTACAGTATGATAGGTAGTTTACTTTATTTAACTGCAAGCCGACCTGATATTGCATTTATCGTGGGAATTTGTGCTAGATATCAATCTGACCCTAAAGAGTCACATTTAATTGTTGTTAAGCAGATTATGAGATATGTCACAAGTTCAACAAATCTGGGTCTTTTGGTATCCACATGATACTAGTGTGCAATTAGCTAGTTACACAGATGTTGATTGGGGCGGCAATATTGATGATAGAAAATCAAACAGTGGTGGTTGTTTCTATGTAGGGAACTGTTTAGTTTCTTGGGTAAGTAAGAAACAAAGTTCTGTATTGCTTTCAACTGCTGAGGCTGAATACATTGAGGTAGGTAATGCATGTACTCAGCTTGTGTGGATGAAAAGAATGTTAAGCGATTACGGAATTGCGTAAGATACTATATTGTGATAATTCAAGCGCAATTAATATCTCTAAAAATCCAATCCAACATTCATGAACCAAGCATATGGACATTAGATGTCACTACATTCATGAATTAGTGGAAGACAAGATAATTTCTTTGGAATACATTCCGACCGAGACTCAACTTGCTGACATATTCACAAAACTACTCGACAAAAGCAGGTTTTCTAAATTGAAATTTGATCTTGGTATGTGCAATTTGAATTGATTATTCATGCATTTCTGTATCATAATGTATATATTTGTTATTTTAAATGTTTAAAATTTTAAATCTTATGAAAAATGCATATTATGGGTTGTGCGCGACCAGTCGTGGCACGACCGGTCAAGTATGTACTCGACCAGCCGTGTAGCGCGGGTTGGTGCTTTATTTGGGGGAAAAATCACTTTTTTCTCATTTTAGGCTTCTTCACCAATGGCTCCTAGGTCGACCGGTCGAACCCATCTCCTATTTCTTCAAGGTTAGTGCATTGTTTTTGTTTTTCTTGTAGATTCAAGTTCATAGCACTCCCTTTTCGTCATTGGTATTGTTTATTTCTTGATTTATAGTTGTTTTTGGGGTTTTCTTGTCAAAAATCTGATCTAGTGAAAACCCTCTCTACTTCTTTTGTAATCTCTTGGTTCTTTGTCATCTTTGAAACAAATGGAAGGTAGAACCAAGAAGAAAGAATCTCGTGGTACTTCTTCTCGATCAACTCCTATAATAGTGCGCCACCTTCGGTCACCCGAAGATTATCCATATTAGGTTGCGCAATGTTATCGATGAACGACCTGTTAATGTTGATCATCTAGCTCCTTTTAATATCCTTCTCCTCCATCAGTCTGTAGGATGGGATAACATACTGCATTGGGGTGGGCCAGCATACCGCTCCATTGCGCAAGCTATGTATGCTTGTATTACCGATTTTTTGACTGAAAATCTGACTTTCACTATCTCAACCAGAGAAGGTCCAATAGATGTGGATAAGTATCTTATTTCTGGCTTAATGGATTTACCTATCAATGATGAAGGTATTCCCATTAGCACTTTAGTAATAAAACCATTTGAAACTGAGAAACGTATGCTTACTAGAAATTTATGCAATATAGATGCAGAATGGAATATTTCTGGAAATGCACTTGCCTCAAAGTATTTTTTACCCAGATACAGAGTCCTTCATAAGATTATGTGGTTTGTAATAACTCTTCTGATTGTATGTTTCAGAGTTTGGTATCCAATTCAAGCAAAATAAGCTATTTAGTGCTCATTTTATATTCTTTTTAATTAGCTTTTTTGCATTTAATTTTGTATTCTGCATTCTAATTTTATTTAAAAGAGGGATTGAAGTATTCCCATTTCTTGGAATCAAAATCAAATCAAGCTAGCCCAAGGTGATTTAATTTAAAATCAATTTAGAACTTAGAACATATTCATAAGTGAGTGTGAACATTGAGCATCTACGTTGAACTTCTACTCCGAATTGGTTCTTCAGGGCTACATCAAAAGGAGAATATCCAGATAAGTATTTTACAATTTTGTACAGTCATTCTTTTGGTTTCATTGAGATTGTGCCAAAAAAATCTCTTTATTTTGGTTTGTCTGAAGTGATCCAGAAAACTCAAAGTGTGGGGTTTTTTGAATTGTGTAAGCCCACTTGAAAGACACAATTGTGAGGGTTTTAGGTGAACCTTGAAAAACCTATTTTCATAGTGAATGCTAATATCCACTATGTGAGGATTATAGGAGTGGAGTAGTTGTGTGGCTATTTTTCTAAACAGTTGGTGCACACATAAGCGAACCACTATAATTTCTAGTTTTATGGTAATTAATTAAATATTTCATTTTGTGGATGTTGTAATTTCCCTTTTTGCATTTGTGGAGAATGTTGTAATATCTTTTATGCAAGTGTGAGAATGTTGTAATAGCTTAGTTATTTTCTTTGCTATTTATTTCTTTTATATCCTCTTCAGTTTGAGTTTTTGATACTCACCCACATTCTAGTAAGGTTGTCCTACCATAAACCATTAGTTTTTGATGTCAGGTTGTCCTTAGAACCAAGTTTGTAACAACCTCTCAATACTAGATTTTTGAGGTTGTTTTACATTTCTGCATTGTAGATTGTTTAAGTGTTATCTTTATTAATATTTGATTAATTCTGCAATTTATTATTTTAATTTGGCAAAGTCCTTTTCAACCCCCCCCCGACTCTTAGCTCAGCCGTTTAAGGGTTGAGGTGGCAAAATGATGTGGCAAGTTCATGGGATCTCATTGGTGCTAAAAGTGAGGTGGAATGTGATGTATGGTATGGGTAGTGGATGGATAAGGTGGATGGTGCTAAGTATGCATTGGTCAATGTGGAAGAAATCTAGATATGCATTGGCTAATGGATGGATAAGGGTTATGGGTTGTAGGTGGTGCATGGTGGATGATGAAGTGGAGTATTACAATTGATTGTTTGAAGTGATGTGGCACAAATCAAGACATACATTGGATGCATGTATAGGATAAGGTGGACATAAGCCATGATTAGTTTCTAAGGCATGGGGAGAGAGTCAATGATAAGTTTTGGGATATAATCCAATTTTGTCTTATAGTGTTTGTCTTATATGTGCTAGGTTCTTATTTTGTCATGTAGCAATTGTCCTATTTATTGGGAATTTTCATGTTCTAAAAGTGGGCTTTAGGCCCACATGGGCTCAAGTCTAATTGGCCTAGCATAATAAAAGTTGCTTGTGTTACTGGATATATAATTTGGGTCGTACATTCGATGAGTCATATCTCACTAACAGAGTGTCAAATTGACACACGATTTTCACCATTGTGACCTCAATGACAACGCAGTCCACATGATAGAGGTCTCAAGGTCATCTAGAAAAAATCGCTTTGGCGAGTTTTCTAGGTGCACTAGGATGCAATGTATGGTTATCAACGATGTGAATTGGGACACATGTGCATACGAGCGATCTTGCAAAAGGCCAGGATCCCACATCCTACCCACCTTACAAAAAAATTCATCCTCGAAATTTCTAACTAAGTTTACATTCGATCATGTTAAACAATGAACAACCGAATCCCAAAGATCATTGTATAATCACAATTAATTCATAGCATTTAGATAGGGCACAACAACCGAGAATACCTCAATTGAACATCAAACACGTAAGAATAATAACCAAGGAACGAGAGTTCTACATTTATACTCATGTGTTCTACATATTGGGATAACTAAGTGTTCCTAGGTTTTCAAACATCAAAGTACACACAGGTTGCCCTAAGATTATTGCTCTGATACCAACTCCTGTCACGCCCAAAACTTGAAAACAGGGCTCATAAAATTTCCAATCATTGAATCCGGCACTGACAGCCTCCGTAGTATCCCATTCTCGGCTCCTGACACCCATATATTAGATTCTGATCCTGAGATCCTGCAAGGAGGATTTTTCAGTGTGAATTTAAAAAAAAAAAAAAAAAACGATTAATCTGTTTAGGCGGTTACACATTTTGTACATGGTATCAACGCATATCAAAGAGACGAACCTGTTCGACATGTCACACATGATATGGTGCACCTGCTCAACAGTAATGAAGGAAACAATAATAAACTCCAACAGCTCTTGCATGCATCCAGAAAATTGTAAATCATACGTATGAGCAAACCACAACTCATGAGTCTACTGCATACTAAGAGTAAAACACGTCTTATCGGGGCACTCCCATAAAGACATCCAAAACAACCATAGGCATGTTATCAACCAATCATGTTATCATAAGTGAGTAGGTTATCAATCAAGCATATTGTATAACTATACAGGTTATCTTGAACATGACATCAATAATAGACATGTTACTCAAGAAGTGACCATGAATCATTAAAATATCCAATCATCATGAATAAGATAATCAAATTTTATTTTCTACTATATGGCATACGATGGAAAGGCAATTGTAGAACTGGCGTGTGGAGTTAGGATAAACGAATGCATGAGTCAAATGTTAAACATCCCTCGTTTCTGCGAGTACAGCTCCACAACAAATGATACTTCTCCACCAAGAATCATGAACATACCACATATGGGTAATCAATCATCCTCACATAAGAGTGGGACAAAATCATCCATCATCCGCTATCAGAATAAACGAAAATATTGGCAAGTCCATAAATGATATCAGTCATACAAAGGCTATCCGATGCAAGCATGAATAGTGTCGGCCATATTAAGGATATGCGATGCAAGGCATGAATGCTGTCAGTCATACCAAGGCTATGTGATGCAAGGCTTACTTAGCCAAATTCATATACTGAGGATGCATATGCAGAGGATGCAATTCAGTATGCAGTGCAAAAGAAATTATATGTCATATGCAGAGGATGCAATGCAGTATGCAATACAAAAGAAATGATAAAGTTGGAGTGTATAGTCAGGATGATAGTACGTGGTATCGCAAGCTGTGGGGTTCATCACAAGGGACTTCTATCCAAACCAGTCTCATACCTAAATTTGGATAGCTAGACTCAACATGGTAAACTCTTGATCTCAGGTTGGTCACGTGCCCAACCGAAATCCTGACCATTGCGAAGGTACACATAATGATTTGGTTGCGCACCACCAGCCCAAGTGGATATTGAATAAATGAGTCAAATGCTGAGTACGCAACTCCTGCTTAGTAAATCCATATATCAGTACAGTACATCTCTAGGATCATCACTGGGGTCTAATACACTTAACACCAGCTTGCCGCCCCATCTAAGTGCATAACTGGGTAAGTAGAAGAGACCTCACTATCCGCCTGCCAATATCGGGTCCAGCTCGTAGATAGCAAACCCATTCATCAAGCTGGGTCAAACTCAGCCTAGTCATTGCCCCCTCACTCGGGCAGATAAGGCCACACCCCCATCTAACCGACCACGACACAATGGGGGATGCGGCCAGCTAGTATTCTGCCCACATACGCTCATGCATCCACTTGGTCTAGACATTATAGCATCCCTTGGCCATGGGGGTTTAGTGACTTTCACCCACGAACATCCAAAGTGCCTATATCTAAATCCCAAACATTTTTGGTGTCCCATTTGACCATCCACGATAAGCCTGTGGATTCCACAGCCCTGATGTCACTAGGCCGCCAAACGATCATGTCACAAAATGCAAGTTGCATAAGTCATACCATCCAGTCATGCAACAAACCTGTACGTACCGCGTGCTCATGTGAGCAACTCCATCTCTCAGGGAGTCCCATAAACAACCAGCCCAATAGCACATGTTATGATCAATCACTCCTCATAACAAGCATGCAAATAATGTGTATGGGCATGTATCATGATGCTATACTAAGCACATTCTCTGTGTGTCCTATTAGACTAGGTACACTAGCATAACTATCAGATATAAACAATAATTGGCCTAAACATAAGAATAGCCAATGTGACGTACAGGTCCATATATATAAGTGTCTTTAATAGCACACTGAGGCCCTATACCTCTAGTGAATACTTAACAAATGGCCACTAGGGCTCCTATAACACGTACATACATAAGGTGCATAAGTTATGGTGGTACACATGTTCTAACATGTATCATCATAATCATAAGCATCATTTAACATCAAATTTATCCTCATAACATGTATCATGTAATCATATGCATAGCATACATAGCATATAGGGATTCACATGCATCATCAATATCATGGCCATTGTCCAATACTATCATTATACATGCCCTATGCATTAGTTGTCTATCATGCATAAGGTTATCCTTACGTCCACCAACATAATTTATTTATCATTATCCACGCATCAAGTAAAAATATGGTTTTCTTATCTACATTATCATCACGACAATCAATACGTGCATTATTATCACTTGGATATCAAGCATGGTGGTCAACTAGCATGTTTTGTCATCATGCATATAAATATATAATATCATCATCAATACCATGAGGATCATTTTCACTTCATGCTTAACATAAGAAATGTCATAAGTAACATAAATAATTACTCATCCATCATCAATGCATATGCCATAATTCATCATCCATTAAATCATATCTATCATTTCAACTAACAACTCATAATCATCATTATCACGTTACCATACATATATCATCATCTCACCCATCACTAGGTGTGTCCTACTTAGTGTGACTTCCACACTGGACTTGAACTACATGCAAGGCATGGAGTCTTATAGGTCAAGTGTGAGTCCAACTTGGTGAACCAATAGGTCAACCCAACGGCATAAACGTCCAACCACAATGCTTTCAATGGTGTGGATCCGGTTCCACAACTAAGTGGGCGCCACACATTCCACCAACTAGAAACAATACACAATCTCAAACATAAATGATAACATGCTAACATCTTTCATGTCATATATCATATTAGGCCTACTAGCCACATTCACAACAAACCAAGAAAAAGCCCAATTATCCAATTTATGCATTATAAAATAGGTCTCTCTAAGCGTGGTCCACTAGACTAGAGGTAATATGAAAGGCACGCTGCCCCAGTAGGCAATGGGCCTGCCAACAGGCTCAAGGAAGGTTACCATTGTAGGTTTCTCACTCCCCAACAATTTCTCTTAGTGTTAGGCCTGCTTGAGCCTTAGGATTGCATCAGTTAGATGGGCCCAAGGCCACCTATGTCTTAAGAGAACATTTGGATAGCAAGATCTGTCCACTGAATATTTTACAAGTTATACAACACCCATTTACAAAACATGTCAGGTGGACCTCATCACATGAAAGGTGGCCCATAAAAGATAGCCCATACTAGATAGCCCACTTAACGTTTTTAAGCCCAACAATATCTAAGAGTTATTTTTCAAAGTTTAGATGCTACATTAAATGCTTTGGGAAGGTGGTAGACCTCACTGACATGGCCCCACTTAAATTTTACATCAAACAGATTTTGTACAATGTTGGTTTTGGGCCATTTTATAGTCAGATTCATGATCACATGGGGCCTACATATGGTAAAAGAGAATAACCACCTGGTAGCTCTTTGTATGGGCTTTACAGATTATAAGGCAGGCCTCATTGGTTGGGTGAGTACAATTTACGGTGATGGCCCAAACTTGGGTACTTGGAGAAATTGTGTAGAATTAGTTTTGGCCCAATTTTAAGTATTTCCCATGATCACAAGTCAAGTGCCCTTGGTTGTACTATACATACACTTCAAAAATTATAAGTTGGGATGAACCAATTGTGCACACATAATATTTGGTATAGGGCCAAACATAGGCACTTTAATTTTCTGCACAAGCATGCCTGACCACATTTTGGGATCCACTCAATGATCATGTGTGGTCTGATTTGGCCCAAATAAAATATTATTTATCTATTTATTAGTATAGGTTAGAAGTTCCAAGTGGTGGCCTACTCAAACCTCCGGCGTGTGGTCCACTATAGAGGCCCAAAGTTGGTACAAAACACAAATAATCAGACAGTTTTTCGAAATGGAGTCTGTCACAACCTAGGGCCCAATTTTCAAACACTTAGAGATCATTCCTAACAAAACGGTGAGACATCCTAGCTCACTAATATAAGGATTAAACATCCCCCAAAGTGAGGCCCTTACCTACAGAGTGTAGGGCCCAGTACAAGGTGTCAAAGAGGCCTACATGCAATATAGTTAAGTACTTAGAAAATTTTCAGCAAATAGAAAGTGTAAAGGAAATGAAATAGATTCAATGACAAGTGGGGCCCACATACTAACAAACCGTAAATAAGAGACACACAAAAATATACATGGGTTCCTAGATTGGATGAACTAATAAAATGCATAAATCACAAGTGATCCCATGCCCAAGTGGGTCAATGAGAGGATAATTGGTATGTATAACATCGATCCAACATATTCATCAAGTAACACATGAAATATATATATATATATATTGATGAAATATCTATGATCAGATTCTCTGTTGAGAGATCTGATCCAATGGATGGTTTGGGAACAAGTCATTCAGGCCATTTATAGGTTTCCAACCATACAGAGCCTTGGATCCATCTGGACGACACAGAAAAATTCAAGATTTGTCCTTACATAAGTATCTATCGATCCAGAATTTTCTAAATTTATCTTGAAAGAATCTGACCATAGGGACCATACATATGATTATTAACTATCTCAAGTATGTTAAGAGAAAATATCAAATACATCTGAACGTTGGAATCACAGATATGGCCCAAACAAGAATGGTTATAATAAGCTCCCCAATACATCTTTCGTATAAGGCCAAAATCTCAGCCGTCCGAACTCCGATTGAGGTTTATTATATACTGTTGGAAAGCTAGTTCGATTTTCTATGAATCTAATGGGACATATATTTTTAATACATTCAATAAAAGAGTTTTAAAATGGGTCCATTTAGGCAAATCGGAATCTTGCATGTGCTGCTGAACAGCAGCCAAGTAAACTTGATGTTACAGGTGATTGGACCATTGGATGGATGCGAAATTTGGTCTAGTGTTAGTCCATATTGTGATTCATTATATCAAGTTTCAACTCCGATCTTAGCATGGTTGATTTTATATGATTTTTAGAACTTGCTGTCAGGATTACTAATGAAGGGTATAGATATGATGTTCATCATGGTAAACCATACTGACATGGGCACTTTACTGACCATCATAGATATAAATACATGCACACAAAAACTCCACACCAGTGGGGCCCACACATATCAAGAAAATAAAAAGGAGAAGAAAGAGGAGGATGAGAAAGATGGAAGGAGGGGTGTAGACTCACCTCAATGAATGGATGGTTGGATGATGATGTATGCTCCACTCCCTCTAGGTTAGATGATGGGCCACACCTTGGTCCCACTCTCTCTCACTCTCTCTAAAAATCCCAGAATATTTCTAAGTATAGGAAAAGAATAAGTCCAAGAGAGCTCCCACTCTTATATAGGGAATTGTGGGTTGAGGTGGCAAAATGATGTGGCAAGTTCATGGGATCTCATTGGTGTTAAAAGTGAGGTGGAATGTGATGTATGGTATGGGTAGTGGATGGATGAGGTGGATGGTGCTATGCATGCATTCACTAAAGTGGAAGCAATCTAGACATGCATTGGCTAATGGATGGATAAGGGTTATGGGTTGTAGGTGATGTATGGTGGATGATGAAGTGAAGTGTTACAATTGGTTGTTTGAAGTGATGTGGCACAAATCAAGACATGCATTGGATGCATGTATAGGATGAGGTGGACATGGGCCATGATTTGTTTCCAAGGTATTGGGAGAGAGCCAATGATGAATTTTGGGATAAAATTCAATTTTGTCTTATAGTGCTTGTCTTATATGTGCTAGGTTCTTATTTTGTCATGTAGCGATTATCCCATTTGTTGGTAATTTTCATGTTCTAAAAGTAGGCTTTAGGCCCACATGGGCTCAAGTCCAATGGGCCTAGCGTAATAAAAGTTGCTTGTGTTACGGGATACATAATTTGGGTCATACATTCGATGGGTCATATCTCACTTACAGAGCATCAGATTGACACACGGTTTTCACCATTGTGACCGCAACGGCGACATGGTCCACATAATAGAGGTCTCAAGGTCATCCAGCATAAATCACTTTGGTGAGTTTCCTAAGTGCACTAGGGTGCAGTGTATGGTCTATCAACAGTGCTAGTTTGAACACTTGTGCACATGAGTGATGTTGCAAAAGACCGGGATCCCACACATTATGATTATATGATGCCCATTATGATTGTAGGAGGCCCATTGTGATGGTATCAGGCTGATTGTGATTGTATGAGGCCTATTGTACGAGGCCCATTGCGATTATGTGAGGCCCATTGTGATTGTAGGAGACCCATTGTGATGGTATGAGGCATATTGTGATTGTACGAGGCCCGTTGTGATTGTATGAGGCCCATTGTAACTGGGTGAGGCCCATTGCGATGTGTGAGGCTCATTGTGATTGTGTTAGACTGATCATTGTTATGATTGGTAATCATGCATGGCATACACCATGATTCATGCCCATACGCATCATTTGTATGCTTGTTATGAGGAGTGATTGACCATTACATATGTCATTGAGCTAGTTATTTTTGGAACTCCCTGAGAGACGGAGTTGCTCCACATGAGCACGCGGTACGCGTAGGACTGATGCATGATTGGATTGTATGACTCATGCATCTTGCATTTATGTGATATGATTTCAATTCGCCCTAGCGACATCAGGGCTAAGGCCTCCATAGGCATATCGTGGATGGCAGAATTGGACACTGGAAATGTTTTGGTTCTACATGGGGCATCATAGATATCCCTAGGTAAAAGTCCCTAAACCTTATAGTACCAAGAGGAAGCTCTAACGTCGAGACCGAGTGGATGTATGAGCGCACGAGTGATGAATACCATTAGGCCGCATCTCCCACTATGTCGTGGTCGGTTGGAAGGGGGTGTGGCCTTACCCACCGAATAGTAGGGGGCAATGTTAGGCTGAGTTTGACCAGCTCGTAAATGGGTCCACTATCGACGTGTCAGATAGGTATTGGCAGACTATTGGCCAGGTAGATAGTGAGGTCTCTTACGCTCACTTGGACTGCATGCCTAGGGGAGGAGCAGTGTCATTTGGAGCATACTAGACCCCGGTGATTGTCCAAAGAGGAACTGTACTGATATGTGGATTCAGATGAGGACTGGCACGACTTGTGATTGCACCTTGCATATGAAATTGGACACGTAAGCCTTGCATCGTATAGCCTTGGTATGGCTGATAGCATTGTACTAAACCCCGGTGATGATCCCAGAGATGTACGATACTGATATATGGACTTACTGAGTAGGAGTTGTGTACTCAGCATTTGAATCATTCATTCATTCATTCATTATCCACTAGGGCTGGTGGTGCGCAACCAAACCATTATGTGTACCTTTGCAATGGCCAGGATTTCAGTTAGGGCGCACGACCAACCTAAGATCAGGAGTTTACCACATTGAGTCTAGCTATCCAAATTTAGGTATGGGACTGATTTGGATAGAAGTCCCTTGTGATGAACCCCACAGCTTGCGATACCACGTATTATCATCCCGACTACACACTCCAGCCTTGTCATTTCTTTTACATTGCATACTGCATCACATCCAATGCATATGACATATTGTGACACCCCGTCACTGTGGTCACATGTGAGCGGGCACATGTAGGCGGACGCTAATGTGGGTGGGCCTAACGGGCCTGGGCATGCTACCAGTGGTTGGCAGGCTACTATGCACACAGTGTAGGCAGGACCTTGTCCCACATATTCGTGGATTCATCAGGATTTGCATATTATATTGCATCCTCAGCATATGATATTTGGTTTATTATGTCCTTGTACTCGAATGATTACACGTCAGCCTTGCCATTGCCTTTCCATCATATGTCATATAGTAGAAAATGAAATTTAATTATCTTGTTGATGATGATTGAATATTTTAATGATTTATGGTTGGTTGTTGAGTGACATACCTATTTTTTATGTCATGTTCATGATAACATGTATAGTTATACGACATGCCTGATTGATAACCTACTCACCTATGATAACATGATTGGTTGATAACATATCTATGGTTGTTTTAGATGTCTTTACGGGAGTACCCTGATAAGAGGTATTTTACTCCCAACATGCAGTAGACTCACGAGTTGTAGTTTGCTCATACATATGACTTACACTTTTCAGGATGCATACAAGAGCTGTTGGAGTTTGCTATTGTTTCCTTCATTACTTTTGAGCTGGTGCACCATATCATGTGTGACATATCGAATAGGTTCGTCTCTTCGATATGCGTTGATACTATGTACAAAATGTGTAACCGACTAAACAAATTAATCGTTCAAAAAAAATTCACACTGAAAAATCCTCCTTGTAAGATCCCGGGATCGGAATTTGGCATATGGGTGTTAGGAGCCGAGAATGGGATACTATGGAGACTGTCAGAGCCGGATTCGGCGATCAAAAATTTTTTTAGCCTGGTTTCCAAGTTTGGGGTGTGACAGTTTTGATCTTCGAACCATATAACGCTTTTAAGGCTTAAGATGTTGAGTCTTCTTTAAGATGTTGATCGAGTCTTTACGAGTCCCTCATGAGTTGTCGAATAGTATCTTCATGAGTGCTTGTGCACCTTTCAAGACTACGAAATTTGACAATCCTAATTGTACTTAAGTATAAGCACTTACAAGAATTACAGAGACCGTGTGCTCAATATCAGTCAGACCTACTGAATTAAAAAAGAAAAAAAAATGCAATAAAATAAAAATGTGACTATGCTTATAGAGACTAGTGCTCGACATCAATTTTAGTCACTATTTATGAAAAGTAAATGCAGACTTTGATAAGATGTGAGAGAAAAAGGGGAAGAATAGACACTTTTCAATGGAAGAGATGGAAAGATATCCCCATTTCCAACCCTGCTTATAAGCTTTGAGTGAATTTCTTCTTCTTCTTTTTTCATTCCTTTCTTTTTTCTCCTTTTCCCTTTTCTTTTTTCATCTTCTTTTGTTCTCTTATTCTCTCTCCTTAAGAGTTTTTTCCTACCTTCCGGCCGTAACACCACACTCCCTTAATTCTATCCCTTTTCTCCTCCTTTTCTAATGATACATGTGAACCACTTCTATAGGTGACACCAATGGGAATCAGATTCATGTTATCTGCTTATATAGTCATTCATGCTTCTTGAGGTCTCTTTGGGTCGACATGAGTCATCGCATTAACACTAGCTAGCTTTGGATGTTTGTGGGAATCTTATTCTCACTATCATTCACTTCTTGTATTTTAAGATATTTTTGCCATATAGTTATTTCGGTGCCATGTGGTAAGCCTTGCTGAGCTGATGTGGCCATCACTTGGTTGTGTCTATGAGATTGTAAGGGTACTCTTTATCCAACCCATTTAATTTTCCAATGCTTTCTTAAGTCGATCAAGTGCCTTACTTTTTAAGTTTGACACGGTTCCTGTAAAGTATCCATTTTGATGCCATTTGGATTGACAAATGTTCACAACCCCAAGTGTAGGGTCACAATGTAGTAATAATCTCAATAAGACCGAGGTCGAATCCACAAGGACTAATCTCGTGCGTATTTTGAAAGTAACTAGAACTAGAAGAAGATGTAAAACTAAATCTGAAATTATTTGAAAGAGTAATAGTGAATTTATAATTGAAACTTGTAAATTTAAGGGTGGAAATTAGGGTGCTGAGGATCCGCTTGTAGCTATTGGGAGGTCACCTTGCATGATTCAAGAGATCCAACTGGAATCAGAATCCTATCTTATCCAGTTAGAGAAAGAAGAGACAGTCAGATCTCTAAACTTCCCATGAACCTAGTCTTAACATATGAGAGTTGTGAGGATTGGAAGTGATTCCATCACCCAACCATGCCCAGGAGACAATGGCAAACAACAGGATATACCAATCCCACAACTAATCATAGGAGAATTATGAAGATTAAGAAGGATTCCATCACCCAACCATACCTAAGGGACAATGGTAAACAACGGGACTTACTAATTTCACAATCTTAAATCAGGAAAAGAAGATATTCAAAGTAATTGTAGATCTATTGTAATTTGTCATAACAAACCATTAAAAATTAAAAATATTCCTTAAATAAGAACTATAATCCATAAGGTTCAATAAAAACATGAATCAAAGCAAAGCAAACATCCCAATCACGCGACAAGCTTCACCTCATAGCCCTAGCTAGGAGGCTTAGCCAACCATAGACATGATTAAACTAAAATCTCTTAAGAAAAGCATATAAAAAAAACTAAGGAAGAAGAAGAAAGACTCTTGGCAGCAGCTCTCCACACTTTTGTTCCTCTCCTTAAACTCTAGAAGATGTTCTGAGGCATCCTAGTAACTCCAACTTTCACGCCGAGTTGGAAAAGTCCAGAAACTGCTTCAAATTTACGCAGTCCGCGCAAAATTTACATAACCTTCTACTAGTCCAGAGACACCCTCCACTGGTCGAGCGTCACCTTCAACTAGTCAAGGAAAGTCTTCAACTGGTCGAGGATCGCGCGAATTTAAAAGATAATGTTGCTGGAGTTCGAGCCAAAGTTTCTTCGACTAGTCGAGCCAGAGCCACGGGTGGTCAAAGCAAAGCCAGAGTTAGTCGAAGTAGAGCCAGGGCTGGTCGAAGCAAGCAAATTTTTAAGATTCCTTTTCTACACTTCAAGTCTTCGATTCTCTTCCTTCCTCACTTGGTTTTCTTGGATCTTTAGCATGTGAATTCTTCATTCTTAGTCTTTTAAGATCCAATCTTTGGCTTGGTGATTCTTGAGCTTTAAATCCATGCTTTTAGCATTCTTTTCAATCTAAGCTCTCAGATTTACCTTGCAACACAAACATGTATAAAATATAACATTAACCAGCATCATGTTCATAAAACCAAGATATAAATAGGAAAAAATATGTAATATTTGACACTCAACAACAAATTTTCTAGTTGTATTTATGAATCTTATAAACCGTGTATTCAAACCTTATTTTGATCGATTCGTCGTAATGTTCATTAACAACATTCTTATATACTCCAAGACTCATAAGGAGCACAAGGAACATCTCAAGACCAATCTATAAACATTAAAGAAAAATCAATTGTATGCCAATTTGTCAAAATGTGAATTCTAGAAGCAGGAAGTAAAATTTTTGGGGCATGTAGTGTAAGAAAAGGGGATCGCTATTGACCCAATGAAAATTGATGCAACATCAGAATGGGAGTAGCCATCAAACGTGTCAAAAGTGCTAAGGTTTCTCGGTCTCTGTTACAACTGAAGATTTATAGAAAGAATATTAAAAATATCAAGACCATCAACTAATCTAACCAAGAAGATTACAAACTTTAAGTGGGATCAAGATTGTGAGCAAGCATTTACCTAATTGATGAAGCAGTTGACATCAACCCCAGTTTTAGCATTACCAACTAAAGGAGAAAGATTTGTTATGTATACCAATACATCCTATCAGGGATTAGGATGTGTCCTGATGCAAGGAGGTAAAGGTATTACATTAGCATCACAATAGCTAAAGTCCCATGAGTGAAATTACCCAACGCATAATTTAGACTTGGCAGCAATGGTTTTTTCTCAGAAAAATTGGAGGCATTACATATATGGAGAGAAATTCAACTTATAATCAAACCACAAGCGCCTAAATTATCTCTTCGATCAGAATGAATTAAATATGGGACAAAGATGATGGACGGAATTTCTGAAGGACTACTATTTCGATATTTCATATCACCTGGGGAAGGCAAACGTTGGGGCTGATGCACTAAGCAGGAACATGCAAAGACTTATGGCTAGTCTAATGATCAAAGAATAGGAGATGTTAAATGTCATTAAGGATTTCGATGTACAACTCCAGCTTAAAGAACCTCATGCACATCTAAGAACCTAGTAGTACCGCCTACCTTAATAAGTAATCTTTTCGTTAACTAGCTAAATTTAGTTTTTAAATTTTTTTTTTTTAAAAAAAAAAGATTAGATCATGATAACATTTTCTCTTAGGTTTGGTTATTCTAGAAGCTCAGAAGAATGACATTTGCTTATAAGAAAACTAAGTGGAAGGGATAGGAAACAAGAATGCGGAATGGCAAATCGGCGATGATAAAGGAATTAGATTTCTTGGAAGGTTGTGCGTCCCAAACAAACTTAATTCAAAGCAAGAGATTTTAAACAAGGCCCATAAATCAAAATTCACTATCCATACAGGAGAGAGAAAAATGTATCACGATGTTAAGCACCAATACTTGTGGAACAACATGAGGCGGAAATCGCTGAGTACATATCAAAATGTGTGACATGTCAACAAGTGAAGGCAAACCATCAAAAAACCACCAAGACTATTGCAATCGCTACCAATCCCCAAGTGGGAAGTGGGAGCATATATCCATGTATTTTATAGTTGGATTTTCGAAGATAAGTCGACATCATAACACCGTATGGGTAATTGTGGATAGGTTAACAAAGTCCACACTCTTCATCCCATTAAAAATTTCTACTTCTATAGTTGAGTTGAGTAAATTTTACATTAAAGAGCTTGTTAGATTTATGGCACTCCAGTATTCATTATTTTCGACCAAGATCTCATGTTTAAATCATGGTTTTGGGCAAGTTTACAGGAAGCTTTGGATACTACTCTTGATTATAGCACAACATTTCACCTGTAGATTGATGACCAAACAGAAAGAATGAACCAGATTTCAGAAGATACGTTACGTAGTTGCATTCTCGACTTCAAGGGCAATTAGGACAATCATCTGTTGCTAGTAGAATTCACCAACAATAATAAATAACAATCCAGCATCAGTATGGCACCATTTGAAGCCTTGTATAAAAGACCCTACATATCACCAAGTTGCTAGACCAAAGTAGGAAAAAGAACATTATTAGGACCAGAACTTATTCAATAGACCTCCAAGAATATTGTCTTCATTCAAGAACATTTGTGCCATGCCTAGAGTCACCAAAAGAGATATGCTGATAATCTATCTAAAGACTTAGAGTTTTGCATGAGAGATCACATGTTCGTAAAAGTTTCACCAATGAAGGGAGTTATGCATTTTGGAAAGAAAGGGAAACTCATGCCTTATTTTATTGGACCCTTCGAGATCCAATAAAGAATATTGCTATCATTCGAGAACATATGTGCACTGCCCAGAGTCACCAAAAGAGATATGCGGATAATCTATGTAAAGGCTTAGAGTTTTGCATGAGAGATCACATGTTCATGAAAGTTTCACCAATGAAGGGAGTTATGCATTTTGGAAAGAAAGGGAACCTCATGCCTCATTTTATTGGACCCTTCGAGATCCAATAAAGAATAGGAGCTGTAAGCATACCAACTAGCCTTACCGCCTCAGCTATCTAATATCCACATTGTATTTTATGTCCCCATGCTTCGAAAGTACAAGCTAGATGCTTCTCATGTCATCAAATGGGACCCACTAGAATTCAGGAAAATATTGCATATGAAGAATAACTTGTGCACGTCCTTAATCGTAAATAACAAGTGTTTTGGATGATGGTTATACCACTTGTGAAGGTACAATGGAGTCATTAGAGTGAGGAAGAGGCATTGTGGGAGCAAGAAGAAGAAATTCGAGAAAAGTATCCCTACCTCCTTTAGGTATATAAATTTCGAGGATGAAATTTTGTTAAGGGAGTAGAATGTAACAACCTACTTTTAAATTCAAAGGTAAGAACCCCTCCCACTCTTTCACTTTGTGTGACCCACTTTAGCATTAGGCTGGCCCCATTTTTTAGCACGTGCCCTAATATGGGCAAGCAAAACAGATGAACAGAATGGATTTTCCTCAACACTACCATAAGGACCATTGTGTAAAAAAAAAAATGTGATGAGTGATGTGCTTATGCACGTCACTATGAAACCAACCCTCCCGACTCTCCCTCTCCCATATCCTCCTCTGTAAGACCCCATCCATTCCGTACCACTTTCTATGCCTATGTACATGATGATCGATGCCCTTGGCGAGACCTGAACTAGCCATGCATAGTGCACACCCGACTGACCAAAAACCCAAGACTTCGAAACCTCGCTACATCGACCGTCCCGTCGCTGCAGTCGTGGAGGTACCACCCGTGCATTTGTACGACGATGCATTAGTGAGATACGCTATGAAGAATCGTTGGTGTATCATGTGCACATGGCGCCATATATTCCATTCCACACATGTGCACAACACATGCTATGCACACGTGCACCATGCCATGCATAGGTGAGAGAATCCCTACCCATGTGTGTGATGTCACACACCCATACACCTATCTCTCATGTGTATCCAAAGTCAACCCTTCTCCATACAACACCTTATGCATGATGTCATCATGTCGTGCTATCCCATATCTCATTTAATCCACCATTAAGTCCTAATCATGCATTACTTGCCATAATCCTTACCTAAGCTAATCATAACCATATTAATCTAACCTACCACAATTTTAGCAAATTCTCTACAAATATCCCTTCAATCCTCAATATTTTCACCATTTTCCTACCATAAGAGAGATAGAGAGAGGAGTGATCTTGGTGGACCATCAATCACATCCCTTCCATCCATCTAAACCATTTATCTTAATCATTAAGGTGAGTACACTCGCTCACATTTCTCTTCTCTTGTTTCCTTGATTTTTTGTCCCATGTAGTGTAGGTGTAAGGACCCACAAAAAAGTGGACCCCCAAGTGAAGATGATGAGTCATCCAATGGTGTAGATGGCTTAAGAACATAAATAATAACACAATTTGGAAGTTGTGTGGGAACAATGATCATGGCCCCACTGTCACGCCCCAAACTTGGAAACCAGGCTAACAGAATTCCTGATCGCCGAATCCAGCGTCGACAGCCTCCGTAGTACCCATTCTCAGCTCCCGGCACCCATATGCTAGATTCCGATCCTGGGATCCTACAAGAAGGATTTTTAAAATAAATTTTTGTAAAGGAGCATAACCACAAGCATAACCAAGTCACAAAAGAGCATCACCACAAATCCATTATAATAAATCATTTGAGTACAATGCGGAAGGGAAATATACAAGTATAATGAAACTCTAAAAAGATCGCCACACACTCCCGCCTCAGCACTGCAGGTCCTAGCATCACCTACATGCAACGGTAGTGTGTAAGCTTACAACAAAGCTTAGAGGGTATTTGCGTGTGTGCCCAATGCATGTATCAAGCATGCGATATCAGAGTAAGCGGAAATACTGACAAGTCCATGAATGCTATCAACCATACCAAGCTATGTGATGCAAGAACTACATAGGCAAATGTCATATATAAGATGCAATCCAAGCATGTCAGTCCTCATCAAGTCGACATGTCAATACAGTTCATTTCTGGAACATCGCCCAGGTCTAGTACGCTCAACACTAGTTGCTGCCTCCCTAGCCACACAGCCAGCAGTGGAAAAGACCTCACTACCCGCCTAGCCAGTAGTCTGCCAATATCTACATAGCTCGTCGATAGCAGACCCATTTATGAGCTGGTCAGACTCAGCCTAGCATACAGCCCCCTCACTCGGGCAGATAAGGCCACTCCCCCTTCACAACCAACCACGACACAGTGGAAGATGTGGCCTACTAGTATTCGGTACTCGTGCGCTCATGTATCCACTTGGTGTAGACGTTCGAGCATCTCATGGTACTAAAAGGGTTCTGAGACTTTCACTCAAGGAGAAACAAATATTTTCGGTGTTCAATCTAACCATCCACGATATACCTGTGGAGGCCACAGTCCTGATGTCACTAGGGCCCCAAGTGATCATGTCAAACAAAACGAGAGATGCATGAGTCACACCATCCAATCATGCATCAAACCCGCGCATACCGCACAATCATGTTGGGCAACTCCATCTCACAAGGAGTTCCCTAAATAACTCAGCCCAATGGTAAATGTTTTGATCAATCATTCCTTACAATAGGCATACAAATGATGCGTATGGGCATGTATCTTGATGTAATACTAAGCATGTTTTCAGTGTGTCCTACTAGATTAAGTACACTAGCATGATGATCAGATATAAACAATAATTGGCCCAAGAACATGGTGGGGTCCACAGAGGGATGGCAGATCTAGCCCAAACATCCAGATAGGCTCTAAACTGTGGATATACCAAACTTGATACCGTATATTCTTCCATCTACGGCAAGGGGTGATGATGTACTCTCAATGGATGGCTTAGGCATCATACTTATACCAAGAATAGGCCTCAGAGTGAGTCTAATGGCAATACAACAAGGTGAGTTGAGAGAGTAAAACTATGTACAACAAGTGGGCTTCCTCACTCTCTCTTATCATAAAATAAACTGAGCCTTCCTATGGGACTCAATCCGTACACAAGGTGCACTCCAAGGTTTGGATAATCTTACAAGGTATGGTGGAAAGCATCATCATTAATGGGGGCCCAATGATTTAGGTTAGCCCAATGGGTATCACTAACATCGATGGGGACTCAACGTTTTGGGTTAGCCCAATGAGGTAAGGGTGGAAATGGGCTTAACAATGGGCCCTAGGGAGGTTTACAATAGTGGACAATTAACCACCATTGTCTCCTAGTGTGCAGTCCACTTGGGATTATAATCTGCATCATGACGAGGCCCTCGGTCCTCCAAATATTTAGAAAATGGATGGACAACATGCGCACATCACTCATACATGGTGAGCCTCACAAGGCAGCCCACTACCTAAAAATGGGGGAATAGTATGTATATAACATATACATCATAGTGGGCCTCACAAAGCAGCCCATGGTTGAGCGTATAACCAATAAATCGGGGTGGGCCTCTCAAGGCAATGGGGTCCACAGTCCTAAAATGAATAGACAAAGTGTGTAACACATACATCAAGGGGTAGGGGGACCCATAAGGCACTAATGGGCCCCACACATGCTAGACATCATGAATAAAAAATACATACATAAAGGTAGGCCGATTGCTAGACGTCTAGCCCACCCAACGAGCTAGGCCTCTGGACGTCCGGTGAATGAACGACCTAGATACTCCACATACAAGTATAAGGTGGGCCTCACAAGGCACTGATGGGCCCCACAAAAACATTGGCAGCATAGATATACAACGATACAGTAGGTGGGCTATCTGGTGAACAGCCAGCCCACGAGCGGCTGGGCTTGCTGGGCGTCCTACTGATGGACAGCCTGGATAAAACACATACCTGGTGGATCCCACTAGATTGGGCCACCCAGAGAGTGGGTCGGTCGACGGTGAACGGCCAACTGTTAGACTGTCAGTCCAGCAGTGCCATGGCCAAGTGGGGTGTTGGATCTACTTCATTCTCAGACCCATGGACTGAAAAATTGGATGGACGATGAGGATATAATGCATACATCAGGGTGGGGTCCACGTGTGTGACCCACCAGCTTAGAATCAAGATGACATTAGTATTTTCCATTCGTCCAGGCCTGATGTTGGACATCAACCTGTCCGATTACACCTAGCCCATCTAGCCCACGTCCTCATGATCTCTCCACTGGACGGACGGTGTGGATAAAATACGCATCACAGTGGGTGTAAAACACATACATTAAGGTGGGGTCCACGTCAGTGGGCCACCCCACTTGACTGAGCAAGCTGATGTTTGTGATTTCCACTAGATAGACCGCCCACAACGATCAGCAGGGTGGGCCTGCCTGCTGGACGGTGGAAGTAGGTGAGCCTCTCATACATTCATCAGGCGGGCCATCAAATAAGGGAGAGAGAGAGAGAGAGAGAGAGAGAATCGAGTGGTGGAGGGAGCTTCGCCACTATGAGCTCCCTTGCCATACAATACATACAACAAGATGGGCCCTAAAACATATGGGCCCTTAAATTTGCAAATCAAGCTGAGGATGTCATCCCCACCACAAAATCAAAGGTCTAGGTGACCTCTACATATTGGTCATCAAATAAACATCATGGCGGGGTCCATGGAGAATGGCCCTATCATGGATTTACACATATGTATCATGGTGTGCCATTGGCCACACCTTAGGTCCAAAATGGGATCCATACCATTAACCGGTAGGCCCCACTTGGCCCATAACTAAAAACTACAATCTAACCTATAAACACCCACCTATAGCTCTCCTTCTTGGTTCCTTGAAATCCTTAGCTCCTAAGCTTCCACTTCAATGGTGGATGATGAAGATTGGATGGTTAGATGGTGAGATTGGGTGGTAGGGAGATGGGTCTTGCCTGGGTCCTTCTTTTCTCTCTTTAGAACTTCTCTCCTCTTGGTTGCTAGGGAATGATTAGAGAATGAGAGGGAATGGGATGGGATGGATTGAAATGAGCGAGGAGGGATGGGTTGGGTAAGAGGAATGACATGGAAAGCATAGGTTAAGTTGACTTTTGGGAAAAGAGGGGATGAGTTGCTAATCTTGGTGAGAAGAGAGGCATGGGTTTCACTTGACTAGTTAATGTGAAAGGATGGGTACAGATTCCTCTCTCCCAAATGGAATCTCTCAGGATTCGCAACGCATAGTGTTTCCTCAAAATATACACGGGCCCACAACTCCTGGCCTAGGTGTCACATTGGTGCACAAGACGCGGCGACAATACAGTCGCGGGGGTATAAGTTTCGAGTCGAGTCGACTCCGATCTTTGGGTGTGTCTTAAGGTCGCGCGCATTCGCTGTCTATAGGTCGCGGGTTGTTGAAATTTGACAGAGAGGATTGCAGGAGTTGGTGGAACGTTACAGTACAAGGATACGGGCCTTAGACCCACCAAGATGTTGGTCATCCATCCAATCTGTTCATAAGGTCACAAAGACCTGGATGGGAGATCACACAAATGTCAACTTGATTAGAATGGGTGGGCCTCACTGTGGGCCCATTGTAATGTTTGTATGCCATCCAAACCATCCAAGTATGGCCCATTGGGCTGGCCAAACTCACTCACAGACACCCATGCACACACGTGCACACACATTCAAATATATATATATAGGAAATATGGATATCAAGCCTGGAGTGATCCAACTCCTTCCAAAGTTTCATGGACTTGAATCTAAAAGTCCATATCTATACTTGAAAGAGTTTCATAAGGTAATAGCCACTTTATATTTTCCTAATGTGTCTGAGGACACGATCAGATTGAAACTCTTTTCCTCCTTAAAAAAAAAAAAAAACTAAGACGTGGTTGCACTCACTATGTGCACAATCTATTGGCAGATGGAACGACATGACAGGGAGTTCATAAAGAAATTCTTCTCATACCATAAGACGAACACCATCAGAAAGTCGATCACGAACTTCGCCCAAAAGGAAGATGAGACATTCTTTCGATGTTAGGAGCGGTTCAAGGATCATGTCAGTTCATGCCCAAAACACGATTTTGAAACATGGTGCATAACAAATTTCTTCTATAATGGACTGACATCTTCCATGCACCAAATGGTCGAGACAATGTGCAATGGGGAATTCATAAATAAAGATGCTGATGATGTGTGGGATTATTTTGACAAACTTGCTGAAAACACCCAATCATGGGACATCTCCCCAAGACCTAACACCACTTTAAAGCCTACTCAATCAAAGGAGAAGGGCAGAATATATCTTTTGAAAGAGGAAGACGATATAAATGCTAAAGTGGCTAGTCTCATAAGGAAACTCGAGGCCATGGAACTTAAGAAGGATAAGGCTAAGGAAGTTATTTGCAGTATTTGTGCTTGCAATGTTCATACAACTGAAAATTGTCCAACAATACCTGTTTTTCAAGAAATACTGAATGAGCAATCGAATGCCATAAAAAACTACCAGAGGCCTTTCAAAGGAACCACCTCAAATACTTACAACTCCAGCTGGAGAAACCATCCAAATTTCAGTTGGAGGAATGGACAAACTACTACTCTTCAAGGGATCCTTAACCAATTTTTAGATCAAAGGAAACCTCTAGAGGACCCGGTTCTAAAACATATTCAAGAGCAAGAGCTACTCAACCAGAATATGGCACAAGCATTCTAAGATATCAAATCAGCAATGAAAATTGTTGCATCATCCATTCAAAGGATAGAGTCACACTTAGCAATTGGGGAGAAAGGGATGCTTCCTGCTCAAGCTCTCCCCAATCTAAAACCACAATGTGAAATCAGTGGCCTAAACTCTTTAAATCAAATAGAGGAAGCCAAGTCTATCGCCACTCTTATGAGTGGGAAAACAATTGACAAATCTATTCTGGTAAGGGCTGAAAAGTCTAAGGACCCAGAAGTAGATGAAACTAATAAACCTAGCAATACTCCACATGAGTTAGAACCGGAACTTCAAAGTAAACTAGTTATTCCAATCCCCAACGGTTAATTGCACCAAAACCTCTAGCTAACTCTAAGAACATTCTAGAGGTGTTAAAACAAGTGAAAGTTAACATCCCTCTGCTTGACGCTGTGAAACAAATTCCTTCATATGCCAAATTTCTAAAAGACCTATGCACTACTAAGAGGCAGCAGAGTATTAAAAAGAAGATTTTTCTTACAAAAAAAGTGAGTGTCATCCTCAAGCAAGATGTACCACAAAAATATAAAGACCCTGGTATCCCAAGTATCACTTGTATAATTGGGAATCACTAGATTGAGAATGCACTCCTTGACTTGGGGGCGTGCGTAAATCTGATCCTCTACTTGGTCTATGAACAACTAGGTCTAGGTGAATTAAAATCCACCTGAACCACATTACAACTTGCTGATTGCTCAATTCGTGTACCTAGAGGGATGATTGAAGATGTATTGGTCCAAGTTGATAAATTCTACTATCTAGTAGATTTTATTGTCCTAGACACTCAGCTCATCGCAGATATGAGCACTCAAATCCCTGTCATCCTTAGCCGCCCGTACCTTACTATATCCAATGTTATCATCAATTGTAGGAATGGGGTCATGAATTTATCTTTCAAAAATATCACATTAGAGCTCAATATCTTTTTTAATATGAGTAGGTAGGCAGAGGATGATAACGAAGGCCACGACATTAATATGATTGATTCTTTCATAGAAGATAGAGCAATCCTGACTCTACACTCTGACACTCCAGAGACATGCTTGGCCCACTCCCCTTATTTGGATGATGACACAATTAAGGAGATGGATGTCATACTTAATGCCATGCTGGTACTTGAAGCTAACCAGTGGAGGCCACAATTTGAAAAATTACATCAAACTAATGTAGTGCCTCTACCGTCTAGCCTTAAAGCACCGAAGCTTGACCTAAAACATTTGCCCTCTAATCTCAAATATGTCTATTTAGGTTAAGATGAGACATACCTGGTGGTGATTTCTTCCTACTTTGAGAAAGAACAGGAGAGTATGCTTATCTCTACCATCATTGAGCATAAAGGAGCCCTTGGATGGTCGATTGCAGACCTCAAGGGAATTGACCCTTTGATTTATAGTCACCGCATTCATCTTGAGGATAATGCGAAGACCTCCCGGCAACCACAACATAGATTAAATCCAAACATGAAGGAAGTGGTTAAGGCTGAGGTGGGTATTATATACCTCATATCCGATAGTCAATGGGTGAGTCCAACTCAGGTGGTTCCTAAGAAGTCCAGAAACACCATTGTAGCCAATGTAATAATGAACTCATGCTAACTAAAGTTACTACTGGTTGAAAAATATGCATTGACTTCAGGAAGTTAAATATCATTACAAGGAATGACCACTTTTCTTTGCCCTTCATTGATCAAATCTTGTAAAGGCTAGTTAGTCACACTTACTATTGCTTTCTTGACGAATATTCAGACTACAATCAAATAGAGATAGTCCTTAAAGATCAAGAGAAGACAACGTTCACATGTCCTTATGGCACCTTTGCTTACCGAAGGATGCCATTCGGACTATGTAATATTCCTGCCACTTTTCAGCAATGCATGTTAAGTATTTTTCTGACATGGTGGGGCAATATTTAGAGGTCTTCATAGATGACTTCTCTGTCTTTGGTCCATCCTTCAGCGAGTGTTTGGAAAATCTAAAAAATGTGCTAAAGCGATGTGAGGAAAAGAATTTGGTACTAAACTGGGAGAAGTGTCATTTTATGGTTTCTAAGGGAATAGTTCTTGGACATATAATCTCGTGGTTAGAGGACAAGAGAGGTGACTAAAGTCCCTTATGAATCGTCTGTAAAATCCTATGTGTCCTAAGAAGGATCGCATGTCTCGTATGCTCTAAGGCAATCTACTTCAAAAGGATATACCATACAAGTGGACTGAACAATGTCAGGAAGTTTTCACTAAGCTCAAGGGCATGTTAATTACCGCACCTATCATGCAGCCACCCGATTGTAGCATTCATTTTGAGATTATATGTGATGCATCCAACTATGCTATTGGGGCGGTATTAGGCTAAAGAAAGAGAAGAAGCCCTACGTTATTTACAATGCAAGTAGAACTCTAAATTCTGCCCAAATGAACTACTCTACTACAGAAAAGGAACTCCTAGCTGTAATGTTCGCTTTGGACAAATTTAGGTCCTATTTGATTAGATCCAGGATCATCATTTACATTGTTCATGCGACGCTGAAATATCTTCTTTCTAAGAATGATGCTAAGCCCCGCTTGATAAGATGGATCCTTTTACTTAGGAATTTGATTTAGAAATAAAGATAAAAAGGGAATAGAGAACGTAATGGTTGACCATCTCTCATGACTTGATCTTCCTGATTCCCTTGAGACGACACCTATAAACGAAATGTTCCCTGATGAACAACTGTTTAAACTCTCCCAATTACCCTGGTTTGCTGATATTATTAATTATCATGCAACAAGTTTCACACCGACACTTTGGACTGCGCAAGATAAGAAAAAATTCTTCACCGAGGTTCATAAGTTCTTTTAGGATGACCTGTATTTATTCAAATATTGCCCAGACCAAATTCCAAAGAGATGTGTGCCAAATAATAAACACTAAAGTATCATCTCCCTTTGTCACTCTCTGCCCAAGATCATTCCCAAAAGGATTGACATGATATGGGTACTCTACTTCGGGTCATTCCCGAAAGGATCAGTATGGGTGCTCTACCTAGAATAATTCCCAGAAAGATATGCACACACGGGTGCTCTACCCTGGGCTTTTGTCCCATGAATTTTACACTGGTGCTCTATCGAGGGTCATACCCTGAAAACATCACCACTGGTGCTTTGTCATAAGTCATCCCCTATAAGGATGAGTACAAACTGTTGAGTGTTAAATATTACATATTTTTCCTTATTTATATCTTGGTTTTATAAACATGATAATGCTTAATGGGTATATTTTATACATGTTTGTATTACAAGCTAAATCTAAGAGCTTATATTGAAAAGAATGTTAAAAGCATGGATTTGATGCTCAAGAATCACCAAGGCAAAGGATGGATCTTAGAAGACTAAGATTGAAGAAATCACATGTCAAAGATCCAAGGAAACTAAGTGAGGAATGAAGAGAATCGAAGATTTGAAGTGAAGAAAAGGAATTCGCAAGAAATTAGACTAACCCAAGTTCTGGTTCGACTAGCCCAAGTTCTGGTCCGACTAGCCCAAGTTCTGATCCGACTAGCCCAAGTTCTGATCCGACTAGCCCAAGTTATGTTCCGACTAACCCGAGTTTTGGTCCGACTACCCAAGTTCTGGTTCGACTAGCCCAAGTTTCTTCGGCTGAAACTCTAACAACATTATCTTTTAAATTCACGCAAAGTTCGACTGGTCAAAGATGGCGTTCGACCAGTCAAAGATAGCACTTGACTAGTCGAAGGGTACGTAGATGTTGCACAAACTGTGTAAATTTGAGGCAGTTTTCAAATTTTTTCAACTTAGTACGAAAGTTGGAGTTCCCCAACTATAAATAGGAGTTCCTTTGATGCTCCAAGGTACCTTCTAAGGTTTAAGGAGTGGAGAAAAAGGGTGGAGAGCTACTGTCAAGAGTTTTCTTCTTCCTCCTTAGTTTGTTTTTATGTTTTCCTTAAGAGATTTTTGTTTAATCATGTCTATGGATAACTAAACCTCTTAACTAGGGCTAAGAGGTGAAGATTGTAGCATGATTGGGATGTTTACTTTGCTTTGATTCTTATTTATGTTGAACTTCATTGATTTCTAGTTGATTTTTAAGGAATATGTCAATTTTCTATGGTTTGTTATGACTCAAATTACAATAGACGTTGCGATAGCTTTGAATATCTTCTTTTCTTATTTGAGACTGTGGGATTAGTAAATCCTGTTGTTTGCCATAGTCTCCTGGGCATGGTTGGGTGACAGAATCCCTTCCAAATCTTCATAATTCTCATCTCTTGAGACTGATTCAATGAAACTTCAGAGATTTGATTATCTCTTCTTCCAACTAGATAAGATAGGACTCTGATTCCATTTGTGTCTTTTGAACCAAGTAAGGTAGCATCTTGATAGCTACGAGTGGATCCTTGGCACCCTAGTTCCCACCTTTAAATTCACAGTTCCAATCTACAATATTCATAATTACTCCCTTTATTCCAGATTTCTAATTTAGATATTCTTCTAGCTCTAGTTCTAGTTACTTATAGAAATGTACAAGATTAGTCCCTGTGGATTTGACCTCAATCTCACTAAGATTATTACTACATCGCGACCCTACACTTGGGGTTATGAACACAAACGGGTGTTTCACCCACTCTTATTCTTAATATTCCAAGAAAAGCTATGTTAGAACAAATTACTCCTTTATATTCATGAATGACGAATGATTAATTGTGATTTTAAATCTAATACTTGCTTATTTTGATTGATGTGTTGGGCTTAGATTTGGTCATATTTGTGAAGCTTTCAACCTGGGATTGATGTGATCCTACCAACTCATTGTGTTTTAAACATTTTAGGCAATAAATATTTTCAAGATGTTGGATGCTACTATTAGTACTCGGAGCATTGGAAGCAATTGGTTGCACATGATATTTCATCCTACATAGAATTAGTTTAAATTTCTTTTAGAATTATGAATATAATAAATCCTTAGACTTGAATTCTAGCTTTCTGAATTTGAGTTAAGTTAAATGATTATGGGTTAAGGTAGTAGCAAACTATGGAATTATTTATATTACTATGTGGTTTGGATTTTAATTTTGTGCAATATGGTGTGAGGAAATGAAATGAATGTTTCTTAATGATACTTTATATATATTTTTTTATTGATCATGAGACTGGAATTCGGGTCCTGGATACCCTATTCGGGTACTCAAAATCTGGGGCATGACAGTAAACCTCCTATGAACCACGTTACCTTCCGTGATTTGGTCTCCCAACAAATCATTCCACGTTGCCAACCACTGAAATTCTTCAGTGTAATCTATGACTATTTGATTCCCCTACCAGTAATTTTGGTATTACTAGAACAATACTTGCTCGTAATCACAAGGGAGAAATCATGATCGAAGAAGGCATCTCATCCATGGCCATGATCGGATGGGCGCCTTGTCTGTCAAGCACACAAGAGTTGTGATTGCTTCCACCATATAGAACCACTGGACTTCAATTTAAATGCAACCAATTTCACTTTCTTTTGTCCAAGTATGTACATGCAATCAAAATACCACTCTACTTCAGTTAACCAATCGAGTAAGTCTTTTATACGCAATAAGCCATTAAAACTGGAAAGCTCGGCATTACCTCGAAATTCTTTTTCACCACAATTTAGTTGATCGTCTCTATGAATTGGTTGTCGAGCAACGATGCCACCGACGTCCTCGTCGCTGGAGCTCGACTAATTTGGGGTTTCCCTACGATTCACCTCTAGAAGTGCTTTACGGAAATTGGGGTTGTGTCGTACAAAGATCATTGATGACTGAGCATTACCTTGGGCTTGAAGCGGAATTAGCACATCTACAATATGGTCAAGGGTTGCCTGTAGGCCTTACATGGTCAACTGACTCTCATGGTGGAGAGCTTCCATTCTTTCCAATATATAATGAATTCATGGATCACCAGCCATAGGATTTTGATCTATTTTGTCATTAGTTATCATCAAGCCAAGGGCAGTCCTCTCTCTGATACCACATAACGCAAGGAGGGACGTGATGAGGTCAATCACCGTCTTCCTCGGGGGATATTTACTCTGAATCCACAGAGCTCTCTGGACTCCTCATAGAGCTTCCTCGAATCCGTGAGGGATAAAACTAGAAATAATTTCTAATAAATTTAAAATAAATTAATTAATGATAAAATAAAATTAAAACCCTTTAAATAATGAGCTCAAACCTAGGATGGTATTTTAGACTCAAACACCCTAAAAACTTGACTACTTTAAATAGTAAACTTTCTATTGATAGACGGTCTCCATTCCTACTAGACTTCATGGTTTGCGGACAAAAATAGTAAGTGCCCAATTTGGCCGAACCACTTTATTCCCATAACTTTTCTAAGCCCTCTTCATGTTGGGCACAACTTTTACAACTCAAAGGATCAAGAGTTATTCTCGAATTAAAACTTACTATTTGTAGTAAAAAGAAAATTAAATGGGACTTTTGACCATCAATTTGATGGAATCTCACAAATCTGGTGTGGGCAACCCAACATAGTGGGTTGGTTGGCTAAAGTAGCTTCTCCTACCCCCAAAATCATGTGCGAGATATGATTGTTTTAAGGCTTTGATGGTGTGGATCATTCCCGCCTCCGATCAGGCCTTCTCTAGTCCATCTTTGCTATGAAAGTGTCTGCGACCCACTCTACATTAGTCCCCTCCACTTCAAAAGAAATTGATCTCAAGTTCTTGTCCAATTTTGGTTCATGTTACTCGGCCAGGTCTGTAACATTGAAAGTACATGAAATCTCCATGTCATCCATAAGATCAACAACGTAAGTGTTTGTGAATGCTATATTATATAAAGCACACCTTTGTTTGTCAAATTTTATCTAGACAAACAGCTTATGAAGTAGCCTTCTAATGTGGTCAAGATGGAAAGTTCAAGACTCTACTGAAGTTCAACTCAAGAAGTGGATCAAGATGGAAAGTTCTAGTTCTACTAAGTTCAAGATGATTGAGTTCAAGTTCTACTAAGGATCCAGTAGAAGAACAAAGCTCCATCTTCAACTTCAAGCTCTATTAAAGATTCAAGTAGAAGAACAAGATTCATGAAGTTAAATTTACTTCAAACTTCAGTCATTTCAGGTATAACAAACCCTAGAAAGACATTAGGTTAAGGTACTTTCAAAACATAACTTAAATGGGTTTTTATACGTATGTTAGGCTTAAGTTCAACTAGTCTAAGCTAAGTTCGACTAATCTAAGCTGTGGCTCGACTAGTCTAAGGAATTTTCTACCAATCCTAGTTTAAATTGAAGAAAAATGAATTTTTTTTGTTACTTCTTCGACCAGTAGGGCAGACTGCTCAACCAGTCAAAGATGGGCCTTCGACTAATCGAGGGTTGCTCGACTCGAAGTCCAACAACTAAATCAGTTCAGATTTTTGGCACCCTCAACTAGTCGAACAGGGCCCTCAACTAGTCAAAGTTCTCTTTTATCTTATCGCGCTCAAATTTGAAAATTTGTTGGAACGGAATCCGATTCTTAGACGAGTCTTAGACTGTCTTAGACGAGTCGAAGCAACAACTTTTCGGCCTATAAATAGAGGCTTTCTCTCAATCTGAAAACACAATTCAAGTACATTAAATCTATCATCAAGAGAGATAGAAGCCCCTATTATACTCAACCTATTGCACGGTATTTAGACATTTTCAATAGCTTATTTGTTTTAATTCCTTAATCTCTTATGCTTTGAATTTTATTTTATAAGGAGAGTAAATACTCTTCTTTGAGATCTTAAGGAATTCAAACAAATAGCCTTTCGTATGAATATATTTAAAATCAATTAAGAACCTTGAACCCTTATCTATGTGACAGAACATTGAACGAATTTGCTACAAGAGAAGCGCTCTACTGATACATCGACTGTTACATCTTCAAAGGAGAAGATAAGTATATTTTGATTTTATAGTTTGGTTTCATTGAGATAGCTAGAAAATATCATTTGTTGGTTTTCCTAAGATAGCCAGAAAATCTCTGTGAGGGATTTTTTTGTTTGTGATAGCCCTTTAAAGGGATACCCAGGCTGGGAGTTGTGGGCCCGCGTTTATTTGGAGGAAAAATGCCCCGCAAGAGAATCTCTCACAAATGTCAAATCAGTCACATCAATCAAGTCAAGTACACCCATCACTCACCCATACCTCTCTTTTCCCCAAAGTTAAACAACTCATACCGCTCAAGTCAAGTACACCCATCCCTCTCCCTTACATCACTCCTCTTTCTCTGTCTCTCTTTCTCTCTCTTCATTACCAAGCAACTCAAGGAGGTGACCGTCCAAGCTATTCTCAAGGAGAGAAGAGAGCCAAGTGTGGCTCACTTTCTACCCTAAGATCTTTCATCCTAGCCCTTCAATCATCATCATCTTCCATCAAAGAGGGAGCTTAGGAGCTTAACATCCCAAGGAGCCTAGAAGATTTGCAATTGGTGGGTGATTTGTAGGTTAGATTTTGTTTTTTATGATGGACCAAGTGGGGCCTA
This sequence comes from Magnolia changhungtana, assembly GCA_030180095.1. Taxonomy (NCBI): domain Eukaryota; kingdom Viridiplantae; phylum Streptophyta; class Magnoliopsida; order Magnoliales; family Magnoliaceae; genus Magnolia; species Magnolia changhungtana. The sequence continues at coordinate 12,702,804 of JASAUF010000502.1, forward strand.
TCGATTGATGGTATGGATCCTATTGGGACCCATCTTGATGTATGCTTTGTATCATGTATTGAGGGACCCATAGTGACGGGGCCCTTCCATCACACAACTAACTCTCTCTCTCTCTCTCTCTCTCTCTCTCTCTCTCTCTCTCTCTCTCTCTCTCTCTCTCTCTCTCTCTCTCTCTCTCTCTCTCTCTCTCTCTCTCTCTCTCTCCTCTGTTACGGCCCACCATGAAGTATGTATTCTAGATCCACGCTGTCCATGGACCCCCACCATGACGTACATGGGTCATCTGAACCATCCAAATCATGGTCCCACATGATGGATGTGTTGAATCCTCACCGTCCGTCTAGATTGGAAAGGGCCATAGGCTTGGAGGCTGGTTTTTTGCAATTATATATATAATATATTATTTTATATATATAATATATATAATATAATATTATATATATTAAATATTATATATATATATATATATCTGGTGGGCCACACGTGTGGACCCACCTTGCATGTGCAGCATCCACACCGTCCAGTGGTCTGGACGATGGGACCCACCACCATAATAAATGTGTTTTATATCAACCCCATCCATTTGTTTAGGCATGGCCCACCCCACACGTGTGGCACATGTGGGGGTAGGACCCACCTTGGTGTATTTATTTTAAATCCACATCGTCCATTATCTGGACGGTGGGAAGAGGATTGACTGGTGTAGCTATATAGACGTCTACAAGTTCTGGGTCCCATCTCAGGTATGTGTTATACCATCCATCTATATGTGCTATGTCCAGTCGTCCCTCACGTGGAACCCACATTGGTGATGCAGGTATCATCCACACCGTCCAGTCGAGGGAGGTGCCAGATGTGCCTCCTGCACGTGTGGTATCCACACCATCCAGCTGGGATGGTGGGATCCACCGTGATATATATATATATATATATATATATATATATATATATATATATATATGTGTGTGTGTGTGTGTGTGTGTGTGTGTGTGTGTTACATCCAGGACGTCCATCCATGGGGTCCACTGGATGTAAGAGTTTTATCCACCCCGTTCGTCTATGGCCCACCATATGATATCCACACTGTCCAGATCCTGGACGGTGATGTGTGTGTTGTACCCACACGTGTGGGTCCCACGTGAGGTATATGTTATACCCAGACCTTCCATCTAGAGGGGCCCTACCTTGATATATGTGTCCTGTACCCACACCGTCCAGATTTGGACAGTGTTGTGTGGACTGACCATGATGTATAGGTCTGATCCACGCCGTCCATCACTCTGGACGATGGGACCCACCATTGATACATATGTTCTATATCCACGCTGTCAATCAGGTGGACCACACCGCAAAATCAGTGGAGGATTGAATGTCTACCATTGAAACCCGTTTGGGGTCTCAGAAGTTCTGGATCAATATAAAATTTGTTTTTCCTCTTAAATTAGGTCCTTGTGACTGATGAATAGATTAGATGGAAATAAACGTGATGGCAGGATCCTGCTTGATGAATTGTTTAATGGTAGAAATCATTATCTCCACCGTTATTTGTGGTATGGTCCTGATGATCTTCTGATGTGACTCATTTTTGGGTAATGTTCTAAAATGATCTGTTAAATAGATTAATGGTATAGATGGTGCAGCCCATGTGATGCAGCCCACCTTAATGTATTTATGGCCCATCCATGCGGCCCACCTTGATGTATTTATGGCCCATCCAATAAGGCCCACCTTGATGCAATTACAGCCCATTTGATGAGGCCCGATTGATGTATATGAAGCCCATGTGAGTGGCCTATTGTGATGTATATTAGGCTCGTGTGAGCGGCCCATTGGGAAGTGTATTAGGCCCATGAGTAAGGCCCAATGTGATGCATATGTGGCCCATGAGTGAGGCCCATCATGATGTGTATTAGGCCCTTGAGTGAGGCTCATGGTGATGTAAATTAGACCCTTGTATGAGGCCATGGGCCCACTATACGTTTGGCTCTATGTGGACTAGTCCTTAGGAGCAATGTTAGTTAAATGTCCACATTGATGGGCAATGATGGTTGAATGTCCACATTGTGACCTTCTCTTAGGCCTTGTTAGGCCCATTCTCATTGATGCCAATTATCGAGGTTGATTATTGGTGCCAATTATCAATGCCAATTATCGAGGTCGATGCTGATCATTGAGGTTGATTATCGAGGCCGATTATTGATGCTGATTATCGGTGCCGATTATCGAGGTCGATGCTGATCATCAAGGCCGATTATCGATGTTGATTATTGGTGTCGGTTATCGATATCGATTATGAGTACGTGACAGCATAGCATCATGATACATGCCCATAAGCATCATCTGCATATTTGTTATGAGATGTGGTTGACCATTACATATGCCATAGGGTAGGTTGTTCATGGGACTCCCTGATAGGCAGAGTCATCCCACATGAGCGCATGGTATACGTAGGATTGAGCATGATTGGACTGTGTGACTCATGTATCTTACATTTGGCGATACAACTACTGTACACCCTAGCGATATTAGGGTCGTAGCCTCCACAGGCATATCATGGATGGCCAGATGGGACACCGAAAATCTTTTTCTACATGGGGTGTCATAGATGTCCCTAGGTGAAAGTCCCTAAACCTCTGTGGCCAGGAGACGCTCCAACATCTACACCGAGTGGATACATGAGCACCCGAGTGTCGAATACCAATAGGCCACGTCTCCCACTGTGTTATGGTCAGTTGGAAAGGGGTGTGGCCTTACCCGCTCAAGGGCAAGGGGCATAACTAGGTTGAGTTTGACCAGCTCATAAATGGGTCCGCTATCGACGTGGCGGGTAGATATTGGCTAACTACTGGCCAGACGGATAATGAGGTCTCTTCCACTTACATGGTTGGGCGTCCAGTGGGCGCCGATCGAGTGTAGAGTGTAATAGACCCTGGTGATGATCCCAGAGATGTATAGTACTGATATGTGGACTTTTTGAGGAGGAGTTGTATACTCAGTATTTTACTCATTCAATCATTCATTCACTATCCACTCGAGATGGTGGTACGTAACTAATTGTTATGTGTACCTTCGCAATGACCAGGATTTCAGTTGGGGCGTGCGACCAACCTGAGATTAGGAGTTTACCACATTGAGTCTATCTATCCAAATTTAGGTATGGGACTGGTTTAGATAGAAGTCCCTTGTGATGAACTCATAGCCTGTGATACTACGTACTATCATCCTGACATCACACTCTAACTTGGTCATTTCATTTACACCGCATATTGCCTTACATCCGCGGTATATGGCATTTTGGCTTACTATGTCTCTGCATTGCATAGCTGGTCTATATTGCTTCCTCAGTATATGATATTGGTTTATTACATTTTGCATCACATAGCTTGGATAAGGCTAATGATATTTATAGACTTACCAGTATGTTTCCGCATTACTCTGATATTGTACGATTTATGGATTGCCAGTATTTCCGCTTACTCTAATATTTATATGCTTAGCATGTGCATCGCACACACTTACACCACCCTCTAAGCTTTCTATAAGTTTATGCACGATAGATGCATGTAGGTGGCATTAGGTCGCAACAGCGTTGAGCTTGGAGCGTGTAGCTATCTTTTGGAGCTTTGATTTTTGATATATGTATTTTCCTTTCAGCACTGTATTCAACTATTTATATTAGTGGATGTGTGATGATGATGTTGTTGCCTTTGTGATTTAGGTAAACTTGTGGTTATGCTTATTACGAGTTAAATGTATGTTAGAAAATCCTCCTTGTAGGATCTCAGGATTGAAATCTGGCATATGGGTGCTGGGGCCGAGAATGGGGTACTACGAAGGCTGTCGGCACCGGATTCGGTAATCGGGAACTTTGTGGGCCCAGTTTCCGAGTTTGGGGTGTGACAACCTCCCTTTGATAGCTCTAATTATTCATATTAGTAAGCTAGGATGAGAATTTTTCTCAAATCCATTGATGAAAGTGTGTAGCAAGCTACTGTAACTAAATGGATCCCTCTTATGATGGAAGTAGTAGTCGATGATGGAACCATGTTAATGAAAGAAACCGCATACAATTTTTGGACTACTGTTTAGAAAAGTGAAAGCAATGCAAATGCAAAAGCCTTAAATGCAATAACGTGTGCTCTATCATCAGATGAATTCAAAAGAATTATTTCGTGCGATACAGCTAAACAAGCTTGGGATATTCTCGAAATGACACATGAAGGAACTACTATTGTCAAAAAATTTAAAATCAAAATCCTTGCAACCAAATTTGAGGAAATTCGTATGGAAGAAAATAAGTCTTTTATAGACTTCTATACGAAACTAAATGACATTGTAAATTCCATGTGGGATCTAAGAGATAGAATCCCGAAAAACAAGGTTTGCATAAAAATACTGCGAACACTTCCTAATTGGTTTAATTCAAAGGTCACTACTATTTAGGAATTAAGGGATACAGATACTATGAAAGTTGAGGAGTTGGTTCTTTTCAAACTTATGAGTTGAATTTCAAAGCTCCTAAAATCAAGTTCAATGCTCTTAAATCTTCTAAATCTAATTCAAAGGAATCTAATGTAAATTCTGATTTTGAAGAGAACGAAGATGATATGGCTATGTTAGCAAAGAAATTTTATAGAATTTTCAAAAATAAGAAAAGAACATATTTACAAAAACCATTTGATAAAAGAAAAGGAAAATCAAATTTTTTAAAATCTAAAACAAGAGACACTCAATGTTTCAATTGTTCTAAATATGGACATTTAGCTTCTAAATGTCCTAAAAAGGATAAATCTAGAAGAAAAGGCATGATAGCTACTTTGGATGAATCATCAGAATCTGAAACTAATTCTAAAACTAATGAATCAAACCAGGAAAATACAAATGATTTGAAAGCCTTTATGACTATAGCCAAAATCACTTCTTCAGATAACTGTGATATATCTTATTATAAAACTCCAAGAAGTGACTCTAAAAATGAAGATGATCTTCAAGATGCATATGATGCCCTATATAGAGAAAGTTGTAAAATTGCAACCAAATTGCAAATTCAAAAAGAAAATTATGCTAAACTACAATTAGAACTTGAAGAAGTTATTTTAGAAAAATCTCATTTTTCTTATTGTTTTGAAAAAACAAAATTAGATTTGAATTTTAAGATTTCTAAATTGCAAAAACTTAAATTTGAAAATGAGAAACTAAAACTTGAAGTTTCCTCCCTTCAGAGTTCAAAGGATAATTGGAAATATAGCCTTGGTGACCAGAAACTTGAAAATTTGTTAAACTTATCTAGGCAGTGTGGTGACAAGTCTGGACTGAGTTATATTAAAAATAACTCTTTGAAATCTAAGGATTCTGCTCCTATCTTTGTAAAAAGAGAATCCTCGAACTCTAAAACAGAGACTTTAAAATATTCAAACTATAAAAGGAATGACTCGATGTACTCAAAACTTTTTCAAGTCTCTAAAATAAATAATATCAATTACTACAAACATCAAATGATAATAACATAAATCCTCCTTTAGCTGAAAAAATAATGGGCTTGCTTAAAGAGCTAATGAAATCCAACTCTAATAAGACTGAAGTATATAGAAAAAAGAAGAAATCGTAACTCCCAAACACATTGTAAAGCAAAGAGAGCATCTTAAACCTAGAACTATAATGAAATGGGTTCCAAAGATTATGTGTCTTGTAATCCACAAAGTTGTCAAAGCAAGTAGCCATTCAAGATGGTACCTGGATAGTGGATGTTTAAGACACATAACAGGTGATAAGGTTATACTCTCAAACATCAATCAAGTAGATGGCGTCTGAGTTACATTCGGAGATAGAAGCAAATGTAAGATTATTGACCAAGGTAATGTACAACTTCCTAACTTACCTCTCTTTGAAAATATTCTATATGTTGAAGGATTAAAATATAATCTTCTGAGCATATCTCAAATCTATGATAATAAACATAGCATAAAAGTTTCAGATCACAAATGTAAGATAATAAATGAGAAAGGAAATGTAATATTAAATGGTCGCATAACATCTGAAAATTGCTATGTAACTGATAACTCTTGCTCAACAAACCATTCGTTTTACATGGTCCAAACAAACAAGACTAAACTATGGCATCAACATCTTGGACATGTAAATTATAAAGATTTATATAAATTACACAAAAGATATCACTTACGTGGCCTACCCAAACTAAAAATATATAGAAAAATCTTGTGGCACATGTCAAATAGGCAAGCAAGTCAGGAGTAGCCACAAGAAAGTGAACTCCTTAGCCACAGCTAGACCTCTTGAACTTCTCCATAGGGATTTACTCAGACCAACTAGAATGGATAATAGAGGTAGAAAGAAATATTTTCTAGTTGTAGTAGATGACTACAACACATATACTTGGGTATCCTTTTTAAGAGAAAAATCAGATACACCTGTGAAGTCAGAAAACTTATAAAACATATCCGGACTGAAAAAGAGTTATCTGTGGTCAGAATTAAAAGCGATCATGGAACTGAATTCGAAAATAGCAATTTTGAGAAATACTGTAATAATCATGGAATACTGCATGAATTTTCAGCTCTAAAAATATCTCAACAAAATGGGGTTGCTGAAAGAAAAAATAGAATTTTGCAAGAAATGGCGAGTGTAATGCTAAATAGCATAAACCTACAAAAACATTTATGTGCTAAAGTTGTTAGTACTGCATGCTATATAATTAATCATATTTCATATTAGAAAAGCTTAAAAAAAAAAAAAAAAAAAAAAAAAAAAAAAAAACTTATAAACTATGGTTTAACAAAAAACCCACTGTTAAATATTTTTAAACTTTTATAAGCAAATGCTTTATTTTACATGACCGTGAAAACTTGGAAATTTTTTAAGCCAAAAGTGATGAGGGGATATTTCTAGGTTATGCTCTAAACAGTCGGGCATACCATGTTCTTAACAAAAGAACTGGGGTTATACAAGAATTTATAAATATTGTGATAGATAATCAATTGATCACACCCATTCTTGATCAAGATGATAATGATATCAATTTAGTTAATCTACCTAAATCTTCATATAAATTAGACAATACTGAGTTAAGGTTAGTCAAAGACCATCCAACTAGGTAACCCTCACATTGGCATTCAGACAAGAAGACAACTTGAAAATATATGTAATCATGTCTGCTTTACTTCCTAAATTGAATCGGGTAATATAAATGAAGCGCTCGCTGAGGAAAGTTGGATAAATGTCATGCAAGATGAATTAAATCAATTTATTAGAAATGATGTATGGTATTTGGTTTCCAGACCTACAAACAAACACGTGATTGGAACCAAGTAAATTTTTTAGAATAAAACTGATGAAATGGGGAACATTATTAAAAATAAGGCACAACTAGTTGTACAAGGTTATACTCAAATAGAAGGCACTGATTACAATGAAACCTTTGCACCAGTTATGCGCCTTGAATCAATCAAATTATTTATTTCCATCGCATGCCATAAAAAATTCAAATTTCATCAAATAGATGTAAAAAGTGCTTTTCTAAATGGTGATCTAAATGAGAAAGTCTAAGTTAACAACCAAAGGGTTTAAATATCTCAAAATTCCTTATCATGTTTACCATCTTAAAAAAGCTCTTTATGGTTTAAAACAAGCTCCTAAAGCGTGGTATGAAAAGTCGACTAAATTCTTATGTAGTCATAATTTTGTTATGGGTAGTGTTGACAAAACCCTATTCTTCAAGAAAAATATTGATGATATCCTGATTGTTCAAATCTATGTTGACGATATTATCTATAAATCTACATGAGCTAATTTATCTACTGAGTTTGCAGATCTCATGAAATCCAAGTTTGAAATGAATACGGCCGGCAAAATAAACTATTTCCTTGGATTACAAGTCAAACAACTTAAAGATGGTATGTTCATCTCATAGACCAAATATGCTTTAAAGCTTGTTATAAGGTTTGGCTTTGAAAATGGTAAGAATTTCAATACTCCGATAAGTATGTGTTCACAACCCCTAGTGTAGGGTCGCGATGTAGTAACAACTCGATAAGACCGAGGTCGAATCCACAGGGACTACACTTGTACGTATTCTAAAATAACTAGAACTATAACTATAACTAGAAGATCTAAATCTAAATCTGACTAATTGAGAGTAATGGTGAATAATGTTGATTAAAACTTGTGGATTAAAAGGTGGGAACTAGGGTGCCAACGATCCACTTATAGCTATCAGGATGCTACTTAATTCAATAAACACAATTGAAATTGGAGTCATATCCTATCCAATTGAAAGATAAAGCAATTTAAACCAAATCTGAACTTTTCATTTATCTAATTCTCAATGGAGGAGAATTGTGATGATTGGAAGGGATTTCATGACCCTACCATGCCCAGTAGATGATGGTGAACAATGGAATTTACCAATTTCTATCACAGCATCTGTTGAAATTTGAGTCACAATAAATCATAGAAATTTGAAAATATTCCTTTAATATCAAACTAGAAATCAACAAAGTTCAATATAAACAATAATTAAAGCAAGATAAACATTCCAACATGCTACAAGCTTCACCCATTAGCCCTAACTAAGAGATTAGCTAGTCATAACTAACTCAAAAACATAAGAAAAATTTAAAAAAAAAAAAAAAACTACTATAACCCATGAAGAAATTGAAGTAGAAGAACGTTGTCAACACTCCACCTAGGCCTCTAATCCCTTTCCAAACCCTAGAAGATGCCTTAGAGCATCCTAGGAACTCTTATTTATAGTTGGGGAACTCCAACTTTCGAACCGAGTTAGAAATTTCCAGAAATTGCCTCAAATTTACGCAGTCCGCATAAAATCTGTGTAATCTTCTACTAGTCGAGCACAAACTCGGGCTAGTCAAACCGAAACTCGGGCTAATAGAATTTCACATGAATTTAAAAGAAAATGTTGCTGGAATTTCACCCGAAGTTTCTCGGGTTGGACGAATTTCAAGCTTAGGCTAGTCGAACCAAAACTCAAGCTAGTCGAATTTCACGCGAATTTTCAGGATTCTTTTTCCTTACTTCAAATCTTCAATTTTCTTCATTTCTCACTTGGTTTCCTTAGATCTTTGGCATGTAAATTCTTCAATCTTGGTCTCGTAAGATCCATCCCTTACCTTGGTGATTCTTGAGCATCAAATCCATGCTTTTAATGTTCTTTTCAATCCAAGCTCTCAGATTCACCTCGCAATAAAAACATGTATAAAATATACCCATTAAGCATTATCATGTTCATAAAACCAAGATATAAATAGGGAGAAATATGCAATATTTGACACTCAACACACACCCCAACCAGTATTTTGCTAGTCTCGAGCAAAACATGCATGACATAATCTTCAATTCTCAATGTTCAAAGCTCTTCAAGAAAATAATCTTTTGTGTAAACAAGTGTGAATGAGTATAATCTAAAGAAGCATGAGTAAAATTTTGAAAACCTAGAGCCGAATCAAAAGAGCAATCAATCAAATAGCTTCTTCATCAATCAATTAAAAGCATAAGTTCATATATTAAGTTTTCCCAATGTCCTTAGTGAATTTTAACTTATTTTCCATAAAAGCACTATTATCTCATAATGTTAGCCATGCTCATCACCTCAGGATTACTAGAATAATCAAGTGCTGATTCTGAACTTATCCACTTTTCCTTCTTTTTCCAGTTTTTGATTTTATATCTATTGAGACAAAAAAAATGATAAAAAGAACTATGAAGAATCAAATAGAACAAAAGTTGTTGAAAGAATTGTGTTGCGCGGAACTGCGCAAAGGATGTTGGTTACACGGGATCGCGCAACACTAATAATGGTTGAAAACTTAAAAGAATAAGATTTTATTTAAGGTGGGCCCCATGGCACAGATGGGTCACGAGGGTCACAGACAAGTACTTCTTGACAGGTACTTTGGAGAAGGATAAGAAGGAAGAAATAGATTTTATCCATCGCGCAGGACCGCGCAACAACATGTTCTTGCGCTGGCCTGCGCAACGACATGTTATTGCGCGGCGATTAATATAAGGAAGCCAAAAATCTGTTGAAATTTTAGTATTTTTTACAATACAGCATCTTCAATCCAAAGAAAACCTTTATTTCATATGAATTGAATAAGAGAATGAAACATATTCAGATCTATGTTCAAAACTTCACAACACTTCTCTCACTAGGATGGATATATTTCAAGCCGGAATGTTGCCGAAATTGATATTCAAACTCATGTTATACTTGTATTTTTTATACTTTGTCTTAGAATCAAGGGATAAGAGGATATAAACGAATTCGGAAATAATAAATATATTGTGATGATTATTCTCTTTGCTTTTTTCTATTACTATTGAGTAAGATAATCCCCAAACCAGATACTTTCATTTCTTGTCGAAACAATATCAATTGTCTTTTTTCATTCATTCTTTACAGTCTTTTTCATTCATTTCCAGTCTTTTCATCATACATGACTTTTTTGTCAATCTCACTATTTTTTAATTGATTCTTTTCATCTTTTAAGGTGGATAATATTCTCCATACTTAATTCTCAACATCTATCAATGATAGACATACTAACAATCAGAAATTCTAGCATAATTCATAGAAAGTAGATTGAATGTGACTTGTGATTTAGATCAACATGATATTAAAACTTCCTCTTAACCAATTAAATGAAAAAACTTTAAGTGATAGTCTACTCAGTTGATCAAACTCCAACAATTCAAAGTTCAATCTCTATCTTATCATCATACTCAAAACATTCTTAATTAAGCAAAGTATCACTGCCAAACAAGTCTTTTAACTCAAAATTTTAAAAATTTTCAAAATTTTTACTTGAAACATAAGAAAACACTGATTAGTCTACCTAATCCACACCCCCAACCTAAAATCTACATTGTCCTCAATGTATAAACATAAGCGGTAAGAGCAAAATTGAGAGCAATGAAAATAAAGGGGAGTAGATGAAGAGTACCTGTGAAGTGAATACGATCTTCCAATAAAATGTGGTCCTATTAACTAAACTAAACCACAAAAAGCAAACTAATCCTAAGAAAGTAAATAAATTCTAATCCTAAACTAGGAAAGCAGGGGAAAACTACTCAATCATGTAGCAAGGTTCCTCCTCCGACCAATATCTTGATGAATTTCTTATCAGATTTCTCAACAAGATCATTCAAAAGCCCTTTTTACAATAGGCTTAGATGTCGTAGAGCATGAATGTCCAGAGCAATTTATGAGCCTCAACAAAAAATTTCTTTTAATCCCTTGAGGTATCCAAAGTGGATAATATTCACCTGTGACAGAAAAGTTTGCAATGTTAGTACACCATGATGAATCAGAGACTACAAGTAGGTAAAATTCAGAAAAAATCTCAGTAAGTGGTGTAGTCTCAACACATTCCGAAGTTTCAGTCTTCGGTTCAATTTTCAACTCATCCTCCTTTGATGGTAAACATTCAGGATCTGTGGAAGGAGAGACTTCAAAATAATGATTCCCTCGGTCAATATCAATAGCCAAGGTATTGTGTAACGCCCCGAATTTTTGGAACCTAAGTATATGACTCATTCTCCAAAAAACTCGAGTGTTAACCTTTAAAGATAGTCAAATTCGGGTATTTTTTTTCTTTTCTTTTTCTTTCAGAGTTTGCAGTTTAGCGAAAGATGAACAAATCAAACATAAAGGAAAATTTACATTTACATTCAGAATATACGAACGACTACCCATAATGACTTATACTAACAAATACAAGAATTACATAATTTACACATGAGAAATAATAAAATGCATACAAACTTGAGCCGCAAGATCGCGCAACTTCTCCTAACAGATACAGCCATACATCCCTGATAATTATACCCTGCTCTTTATCACTCTGGAAATGAATATCTTTTAAGCTACCCATTATTTCCTGTACGGTTATATATTCGATAAATGAGTAGCCGACTCAATATGAATTCCCCTCAAGATTACACACTGCCACCTTAGCTAAGCATAGTTAAAAACAACAAGGCATTCAAAACAATACATGATGCAGTCTTATTTAAATGCATGGAAGTGTAAATGTACATTGACTTGGGGATGCTCATCCAGTCGAACTTGGGCTCATCACCCATACATATGACTGGTCACCAGCGCAGCACATCACGTGCATACATCACGTACAGGATAATGACCAAGCCATCATACATCACATACATGGGTCGATAGTCGATGGTTTGAGAGCTAAGAAAAATGATACCACAATAAGCCTAAGGGCACATGCTACGGCATTCAGAATTAGCCACCCATCATCATCAGTATGTTATGAATGCATGATTAGCCAAACCATTATTATTTCAATTACAACTAGCTAATTTAAGTAAACTCAAAGGTCACTACAGGGGGCTCATCACCCAGCGTAGGCCGACAGCTCGAGCATAATGTCCCATGACCACCATCCCTAGCTCATAAGATTTCCTGCCTTAGGATGTTTTAATGGATATCCATCAACTAGTGGCCAATCAAATTCAATACGTGGGAATTACCATCGCATGGTTATATGAAAATGAACCAAGAAGCAACACAGGGCAAATATCAAATCATATGACAAATACTTAAATCGAAGTGGTAAAAGGTTGCATGAAGTAAATACCAAATCGAAACGATAAAGAAATTATGTAGGGCAGTGTTAAATCAGAGCGATAAAGAAGTCATTCCCAAGGCCATGTAGGCAAGACAACCTATGGTTGGTAGACCCACATTGGTATTCCACATCCCAAATAACCTCCACTAGTAGGTGAAGTGAAATGAGTTCCAAGCAACTTACAACAATTCATTAACATATGAAATTGTATGGTTACAATATGTCAGATATATGCTCAACATTAAATTCATAACTATCGTAATAGGTCATAATTCAAATATATAATCTATCAATTAAAACCTTAAAGGAAACTATCATGTAAGTAATTATCGCATGCGATTATAGTTCACAAACTACCAACTGTAATCCAAATGTAAGCCATGCCTTAAGAGTTGATAACTATTGTAAGTGACCATATGTTATAATATAACATTTGTGATTCTAATGAAAACTATCCCTTAAAGTAAATTGGAAATGGAAAGCTTAAGGGGAGGAAGTCATCACCTTATGAGTTGAACTGGTTACTAATGTTGTTAGGAGGTGCACGTGCCATTAGAACCTTCTTGAGATAAACTTGACTAGGCTCTTTCTCAGCTCGAACAAGGTGAAATTGAAAACATGATATTAGGCTACATCTTAGCCAGGACTAGGAATCAATTAACCAACCAAGACTTTAATTTGAATTTCTATCAAAGAGTTTGAAAAAAAAAATGTACCTAGTTGATTCGGGTTGAATCGACTCAGCTCGACACCGTAGTTGAGTCAGCTCAACACAACTGTCAACCTTCCTCTCTCTTATTTGCTTCCTTCCCATTTCCCTCAATACAACCATAGCCAACAACTAGCTAGACCCAACTCACATAAGGAGTCAATGAGTCAAGGCCCAGCTAACTCGTCAGTGAGTCAAGTTCCCAACTCAAGCTCAACATGACGAGTCTACTTGACCCGATTCTCACCACCCTTCTCTATCCTCCTTCCACTTTCTCTCTTCCTCTCTCTCTTTTCTTCCCAACTTAACTAGGACTCACCCCAACTCAGATAGCAAATAAAGGTAGTGAGGATTAGCACCTCAGCGAGTTTCAGTCGAGTTAACTCGACCCAACTCGATGTGGTGCAACATCACCACTAGAACACCCTCTCTCTTTCTTCTTCTTCTTCGTGTTCTTTTCCTCTTCCTATCTTTCCTGGGGTGACCTAGACAGAACCAGGCCCAAGCCTATCACGACCTACCTGGACTCGGCTCCAACTCAACAACCAACACCCTGACAGCGAGTCAACTCAATAGCCGCCCATAAGTTGGTTACTCATTTGGGCTAAGTCGATGTCGCACCTACACACACTCACTTCTCTCCTTTCTCTCTTTCTTTTCTTCTTTCTGCTTCCACCACTGGGAATGCCAAGCAAGAAGCCTAGACCGAACTAGACTCGCACTAACTTGGCAGCGAGTCAGGCTCCTCAGTCCGACCCATTTCCAGTGGTTCTACTCTTCCTCACTCTTCCTTTCTAGGATGGATGGAGCGAGCCTGGACTTAGCTACGACTCACCAAACCCAACCCATAGCTCATATGAGTCAGGTCGTGTTGGTGTGGTGCAACAGTCGCACCCCTCCATCTTCTTCTCTCTTTTTTCTTTCTCTCCTTCCACTTCATTTCTCTTCGTCGAAGGTCCAACAGCATCACTAGACGATCAAGCTCATCCTGACCCGAACTGAACCCGATACAGTTTTGAATGAGGAAGAAGGAGGCAACTCTAATAACAGGTTCACATCGGAGGTGTATTTCTTCGAACCATCTCTTCTGGACAGTCTAAATGAACCATATGAAGCCTGTGGGTAAGCTTTTTTGAAGCTTGGGGAAAGTCCGGGTGATGGGTTCGGACATTAAAGGTGGCGGTTGGCTTTCTCTCGAGCTACTATAAGAGATGGAGAGACTACTGGTACTCGATCCTCCTCTCTTTATATAAAACCCTAGCTCTCTAGAGCCATTGGATGAAGAACGGGTGGCCCAGATTGCACTGGCTTGAAACCGCTAATACAGAGGAAACCAACCATTAGTTTCTTTCTCTGGTATTGAGGGAGCCCTAAACTGCACTGCCTTAAATGGAGGGCTGAGATTCTCCGCTAGATGGACAACTAGGATGGGTTGACACAAAAAGGACACAGATTGCCAGCCTGTCAAACAGATGTCCATTTTCCAAAACTCCCAATTGCACACAACTCCACTATGCATGTTGCTACCCGCACGCACTTGTGTATGAACCTGCACGGATGACGTGGCTTTAGTCTTCCAGGGACGCACTATCAAATGAACTGTTCGGATCATCCCAATGTGGGATGATGGTGGGCCTAATTTTAAACAAACAAACGTTGTCCATCGTTGGCAGGAAACGAAAGAAGAAGTGGAAGTTTCCTCTTTTTCAGAAACTCGTCGGGTCAACACGGTTTGACCGTGTTAACAGGTCTAGTGCACATCGGGTGCACACTCACTATGTATGCATGTTGCCCTAGAGTGGGGCCCACAGAGATGGTTGGCCAAATCGACACCGTCCATTCCATTTGGAGGTTCTCAAGCAGGGCCCTAGACAAAAGATCAGGCAGATCTAATGCCTAAGTGGGGCCCACCTTGATTTAGGCCCTATTATGGATTCTCACTGATCTAACGGCCGGGCCATCCTAAATTTAAACATCAACAGTTAAAAGAGTCCTAATGGCTGTTTGTAAGACTTTCATAATAGGTTACTAACCAAATACTAATATTAATGTTAATTTCATTATTACTATCTATCATTATCATTATTTATTTCTCTTTATTGTTGTTGTTATTATTATTATTATTATTATTATTCACACATGCATGCATTTTTATTAATGTTGTGGATCCCACTCTATAGGTACCTAAGATTACCCATATTATGGTTTTATACTATTTAAACATTAACTATTATCATTGTTGTTGTTATTATTTATTTGTCTTTTCATTGTACCTATATTTAAAATGTGAGACTACTCATTATGTGTCATTTAGCTATATACCCTAATATTAGAGTTACATTACATTAAACTAGGCCACTCTAAGTGAACGTCCAACTCTCAATTCTTCACATCTACTAATTCACTTAATTCAACGGTTGGATCGCTTGATTTAAGAATGGAGATTACTTTCGATAGTCAGATCTAGACTAGAGTGAAAGTGAATGTATAAATAAATTAGATTTGAATTACTAAGTTAGGTCCATCTGGTAACACCCGAGTATTGAAAAGTACGGGGTGTCACATATTGTCTTGTAAGGTGCCCACTATTTCTTGTATCATGGGATCGTTTGAATCTACAAAGTGTGCCAAGAAATCTTCCAGAGACTTGAGAGATTCAGTTGAACTGAGCTCAATTTCCACATTGAGGTCTGTGATGATATGCCTAAGGACTCCGTCATCACACCCTGATCCATAGCTTAAGTGGTAGACTGAGTGAAAGATACCCCGTTTCAACACTGAGGTCTTGGTATTGATTCCCTAGTGGGGGTGGCTAACGGTGAAGTGTGAACTGACAGTGGGTGTACTAACAAGCAAACAAAAAAAAGGATTTCATCATCGTCTTTGAAAATAGAGGGAAGTATGATCTCTTGCTTTTCATCTTGGTTAGATTAAATCATCACTGAATACATCTCACCTTGCTTTGCATAAACAAATTGTGGATCAGTGGGCGAAGATTTAATGTGAGGACCCGATTCCTTGATACTAAGAAATTGAGGCTTTGTATTGTCCAGAGATGACTGCACAAATGGTGGCCTCCACTGGGTAGTTTCAAATTCCAAAGTCATATCAAGCAAGTCATCCATCTCCCTAATCATATCATAATTGTTGAGTGTCAAATATCACTTATTTCTCCCTATTTATATCTTGGTTTTATGAACATGATAATGCTTAATGGGTATATTTTATACATCTTTGTATTGCAAGGTGAATCTAAGAGCTTGGATTGAAAAGAATGTTAAAAGCATGGATTTGATGCTCAAGTATCACCAAGGCAAAGGATGGATCTTAGAAGACCAAGATTAAAGAATTCATATGCCAAAGATCCAAGGAAACCAAGTGAGGAATGAAGAGAATCGAAGATTTGAAGTGAAGAAAAGGAATTCGCCTGAAATTTGACTAGCCAGAGTTCTAGTTCGACTAGCCCGAGTTCTGGTCCAACTAGCCTGAGAAACTTTGACTCGAACTCCAGCAACAATATCTTTCAAATTCGCGTCAAATCTGACTGGTCAAAGATTTCACTTGACTAGTCAAATATGACTCTCGATCAGTCGAAGGTTAGGCAGATTTTGCGCGGACTGTGTAAATTTGAGTCGTTTTTTGGATTTTTCCAACTCAATGCGAAAGTTGGAGTTCCCCAACTATAAATAGGAGTTCTGAGGATGCTCTAAAGTATCTTGTAAGGTTTAAGGAATGGAGCAAAAGGGTGGAGAACCACCACCAAGAGTTTTCTTCTTCTTCCTTAGTTTGTTTTTATGCTTTCCTTAAGAGATTTTTGTATAATCATGTCTATTGCTAACTAAATATCTTAACTAGGGATAGGTGAAGCTTGTAGCGTGATTGGAATGTTTACTTTGCATTGATTCATGTTTATCTTAAATTTCATTGATTTCTAGTTGATTTTAAGGAATATTTTTTAGTTTTCTATGGTTTGTTATTACAATAGCCGCTGCGATAGCTTTGAATATCTTTTTTTCTTATTTAAGATTATGGGATTGGTAAATCCTGTTGTTTTCCATAGTTTCCTAGCCATGGTTGGGTGATGGAATCCCTTCCAAATCTTCATAATTCTCATCTCTCAAGACTGATTCAATGAAAGTTCAGAGATTTGATCATCTCTTCTTCTGACTGGATAAGATAGGACTCTGATTCCAGTTGTGTCTCTTGAATCAGTTAAGGTAGCAACTTGATAGCTACAAGTGGATCCTTGGCACCCTAGTTCCTAACTTTAAATTCACAAGTTTCAATCTATAATATTCACAATTACTCCCTTTATTTCAGATTTCTAATTTAGATCTTCTTCTAGCTCTAGTTCTAGTTACTTTCAGAAACGTACAAGATTAGTCACTGTGAATTCGACCTCGGTCTCACCAAGATTATTACTACAACGTGACCCTACACTTGGGGTTATGAACAAGTATTTGGCGTCGTTGTCGAGGACTGCGGTTGCATTTTTCTGAAATTAATTAGTATTAGAGTTAGGTTAAGATTACGATTAACTTTTTATTTTATTTCTAGTTTAGGATTTTTCTGAACTTATTTTTAGAATCTACCTTTGTTTTCTGTTGTGTAAGATTCTAACATAGAAATCTCCAATCCGGTAACCTCTTTCTAATTCTCTCTCTTATTTTTTTAGATATCTTATTTGTTTTAGTTTCCCTATTTTTATTTCTTATGTTTAGGTTTAATTACTTAAAGGCTATGAGTATTTCATGCCCAAGTGGGTTCGTGACAATACTCAATGTCTCTTAAGTGAAGAAGGATAAGTCGAAGGGCTGCCTATCCATCACCGGATTAGACACCATTTGAGATCATCAGAGTCGATAGAAGTTATGGCAACAAATCAACCTCAACCTCCAGTTGAAGAAATTCAGGATGAGAATCAGGTGTACAATACACCCCAACCTCGTACTTTACGAGATTTTTTACAACTGGCTGGGGTGAGCACAGCTTCCTGTATGATTTTTTCAGAAAATACAAGAAATATGGATATTAAGCCAGGGGTGATCCAACTTCTTCCAAAATTCCATGGACTTGAATTTGAAAGTCCATATCTACACCTGAAAGAGTTTGATGAGATAATAGCCACTTTACACTTTCCTATTATGTCTGAGGACACGATCAGGCTAAAACTCTTCCCTTTCTCCTTAAAAGAAAAAGCTAAAACCTAGTTGCATTCACTACGTCCACGATCCATTAGCAGATGGAATGACATGACAAGGAAATTTATAAAGAAATTCTTCCCATACCATAAGACCAACACCATCAGGAAGTCGATCATGAACTTTGCCCAAAGGGAAGATGGGACATTCTTCTAATGTTGGGAGCGGTTCAAGGATCTTGTTAGTTCATGCCCACAACATGGCTTTGAAACATGGCTTATAAAAAATTTCTTCTACGATGGACTGACATCTTCCATGCACCAATTGGTCAAGATGATGTGCAATGGGGAATTCGTGAACAAAGATGTTGATGATGTGTGGGACCACTTTGACAAACTTGCTGAAAATGCACAATCATGGGACATCTCATCAAGACTCAGCACCACTTATAAGCTTACTCAATCAAAGGAGAGGGGCGAAATATATATATATTGAAAGAGGAAGATTATATCAATGCTAAAGTGGCAAATCTCATAAGAAAAATTGAGGTCATGGAACTTAAGGCTAAGGAAGTTGTTTGTGGTATTTGTGCTTGCAACATACATAGAACTGAAAATTATCCAACAATACCTGCCTTTCAAGAAATTCTGAATGAGAAATTGAATGTCGTGAACAACTACCAAAGACCTTTCAGTGGACCCATCTCAAATACATACAACTCCACCTAGAGGAACCATCCAAATTTCAGTTGGAGGAATGGACAAACGGCTACTCCCCAAGAGATCCTTAACCAATTTCTGAATCGAATGAACCCTCAAGAGGATTCGATCTTAAAACATATTCAAAACCAAGATCTTGTCAATCAGAGTATATTGCAAGCCATTCAAGACCTTTCAAAGGTCATACAAGGCTGTTAGACAAAAAATTCGATTAGGGAGAAAGGGATCCTTCCAGCCCAACCTCTCCCCAACCCTAAACCACAATACGAAATTAGTGACCCAAGCTCTTTAAATCAGATGGAACAAGCCAAGTCTATCACTACTCTTAGGAGTAGGAAGACAATTGACAAATCTATTCCGGTAAGGGCTAAAAAGTTTAAGGACCCAGAAGTAGATGAGAATGATAGACATACCAATACTCCACATGGGTTGGAACTGGAACCTCAAAGTAAGCCGATTGCGCCATTCCCCCAACAGTTGATTGCACCAAAACCTCTTGATAATTCAAAGGATATTCTAGAGGTGTTGAAACAAGTGAAAGTCAACATTCCTCTGCTGGACGTCGTGAAATAAATCCCCTCTTACATGAAATTTCTAAAAGATTTATGTACAACCAAGAAACGACAGACTATTCGACAGAGAATTTTTCTGACAGAAAAAGTGAGTGCCATCTTTAAGCAAGATGTGCCACAAAAATATAAAGATCCTGGTAGCCCAATTATCACTTGTATAATTGGGAATCACCAAATAAAGCACGCACTTCTTAACTTGGGAGTGAGTGTTAATTTGATTCCCTTCTCGGTATACGAAAAATTGGGTCTAGGTGAATTAAAACTCACCCGGACCACATTACAACTTGTTGATCGTTCGGCCCATGTATCGAGAGGGATAATCGAGGTTGTATTGATTCGGGTTGAGAAATTCTACTATCTGGTAGATTTTATCATCCTAGGTACTCAACCCATTTTAGATATGAACACTCAGATCCCTGTCATCTTTGGTTGTCCATTCCTAGCTACATCAAATGTCATAATTAATTGTAAGAATGGAGTTATGAGTTTATCTTTCGGAAACATGACGTTTGAGCTCAATATCTTTTTCGACATGAGTAAACAGTCAGAAGATGCTGATGATATCCACGACATTAACATGATCAACTCTTTCGTGGAAAATAGAGTAACCCTGAATCCATACTTTGATCCTCTAGAAACACAGTGCGAGGAAAGTAATTTCAACTCACTTGTGAACTGTACTGAATTAGACAATGATGAAGAGTAGGATGACAATCATGAATTTACAACCTAAAATTCCCTAGAATCAATTTCAATTATGGTCCAGGTAAATGATTACGAGGTACAGGAAGTTGTTGACCATAATGATCTACTCCACCCATCTGACATGTTTAATTTAAATGTGGAGGATGAATTCCTTCCAATTGAATCGCATGATTCTTTTGAAGCGTGCTCGGCCCACTCCCCTGATTTAAATGATGATTTGATTAGGGAGATGGATGACTTACTTGATATGACTCTGGTATTTGAAACTATCCAGTGGAGGCCACCAATTGAACAGTCATCCCTTGACAATACAAAGTCTCCACTGATTAGTACCAAGGAACCAAGTCTTCTCCTTAGATCTTCGCCTACTGATTCTCAATTTGTCCATGTAGGGCAAGGCAAGATGCATCCGGTGACAACTGACGCTCACCAAGATGAAAAGTAAGAGAGCATTTTTCTCATTATTCTAAAAGTAGAGGAAGGAGTCACTAGGCATATCATTACAGACCTCAATGTGGAAAACAAGCCCTTTTCAATTGAATGTCTCGACTCTATAGAAGTTTGCTTGCCACACTCTAATAATTTTAATGACTATACGATTCAAGACATAGTGAATGCCATGTAAGAAAATACCTTGGTAGTTGATACTGACCAAGGGAATCATTTCTCTGAAGCACCTCCTTCCACAAATCCTAAGTGTTTACCATTAAAGGAGGAGGAGCTGAAAATTGAACCGAAGTCTAAAACTTCAGAATGTGTTGAGACTACACTACCTAATGAGAATTGTTTTTTGAATTTCACCTACTTATAATCTCTGATTCACCGTGGTGTATTAACATTGAAAACTTTTTTATCACAGGTGAATATTATCCACTTTGGATACCTCAGGGGATTAAAAGAAATTTTTTTTGATGAAGTTCATAAATTTCTCTAGACATTCATACTCCAAGGCATCCAAGTCTATTGCAAAAAGGACTTTTGGATGATCTTGTTGAGAAACCTACTGAGAAATTTATCGAGATACTGGCCGAAGAAGGAACCTGCCGCATGATTGAGTAACCATTCCCTACATTCCAGGTTTTGGATTAGGTTTATTGCTTTCATAAGATTTAGGACTAGGATAGTTTGCTTCCAGTTTTTTTATTCATCTTGCTGACCCATCTTCACATTGAGATCTTTGGAATAGCTTCAATTCGCCTTCTTCAATTACTACATTTCCATCACTTCTTTCTTTTCGTTGCCTCATGTGCATTAAATGCGTATATCTTTTACAATCAGGACAATGTAGATTTTAGGTTGGGAGTGTGGATTAGGTAAACTAATCAGTACTTTTCTTAGTTTTTGAGAAAAAATTGTGGAACTTTTCAATTTTTCAAAGTGAAAACGTAATTGAAAAGCTGTAGTTTGTGCATTCTTTAAGAACTTTTTGAGTATGATAAGATGAAAATTGAATTCTGAATTGTTGGAGTTTGATCAACTAAGTAGTCTACCACTTGAAGTTCTTTCATTTAATTGATTAAGAGGAAGTTTTAATATCATGTTGATCAAAATCAAAAGACACATTCAATCTACTTTCTGTGAATTATGCTAAAATTTCTGATTGTTAGTATGTCTATCATTGATAGATGTTGAGAATTAAGTTTGGAGAATTTTATCCACCTTAAAAGATGAAAAGAACCAATTAAAAAACAATAAGATCAACAAAAAGGTCATGTATGGTGAAAAGACTAGAAAATAATGAAAAAGACTGTAAAGTCTGAAAAGAATGAATGAAAAGGGACCATCGATATAAAATCAAAAACTAGAAAAAGAAGGAAAAGGGGATAAGTTCGGAATCAGTACTTCAGTTTACAACTAATCTTGATATGGTGAGCATGGGTAACATTGTGAAATGATAGTATTCTTATGAGAAGTAAATTGATTTTCACTGAGCACATTGAAAAACTTGATATATTAACTTATGCTCTGATTTAATCAATAAAGAACCTATTTAATGGATTGCTTATATGATTTGGCTCTAGGTTTTCAAAATACCACTTTCTTGTCTTAATTCTACTCATCCATACTTGATTGCACATAGGATTGATTTATAAAAAAGGGTTTGAACATTGGGAATCGAGAATTAATTCACACATGTTTTGCTCGGGACTAGCAAAATGCTGGTTAAGGAGTGTGTTGAGTGTCAAATATTGCATATTTCTCCCTATTTATCTCTTGGTTTTATGAACATGATAATGCTTAATAGGTATATTTTATACATCTTTGTATTGCAAGGTGAATCTAAGAGCTTGGATTGAAAAGAATGTTAAAAGCATAGATTTGATGCTCAAGAATCACCAAGGCAAAGGATGGATCTTAGAAGACCAAGATTGAAGAATTCACATGCCAAAGATCCAAGGAAACCAAGTGAGGAATGAAGAGAATCGAAGATTTGAGGTGAAGAAAAGGAATTCGAGTGAAATTCGACTAGTGCAAGTTCTGGTTCGACTAGCCCGAGTCGTGGTCCAACTAGCCTTAGTTCTGGTCCGACTAACCGGAGAAACTTCGACTCGAACTCCAGCAACATTATCTTTCATATTCGCATGAAATTCGACTGGTCAAAGATTTCACTCAACTACTTGAAGATGACTCTCGGCCAGTCGAAGATTTCTCTAGACTAGTTGAAGGTTTCGCAGATTTTGCGCGGACTGTATAAGTTTGAAACGGTTTCTGGATTTTTCCAACTTTGTGTGAAAGTTAGAGTTCCCCAACTATAAATAGGAGTTCTTAGGCTACTCCAAAGCATCTTCTAGGGTTCAAGGAGTGGAGAAAAAGGGTGAAGAGCCACCACCAAGAGTTTTCTTCTTCTTCCTTAGTTTGTTTTTATGCTTTCCTTAAGAGATTTTTGTTTAATCATGTCTATGGTTAACTAAACCTCTTAACTAAGGCTAGGTGAAGCGTGTAATGTGATTGGATGTTTAATTTGCTTTGATGCATGTTTATCTTGAATTTCATTGATTTTTAGTTGATTTTAAGGAATATTTTCAGTGTTCTATGGTTTGTTGTGACTCAAATTACAATAGACACTGCAATAGCTTTAAATATCTTCTTTTCTTATTTGAGATTGCAAGATTGGTAAATCCTATTGTTTGTCATAGTCTCCTGGGCATGGTTGGGTAACGGAATCCCTTCCAAATCTTCACAATTCTCATCTCTTGAGACTGATTCAAAGAAATTTCAGAGATTTGATCATCTCTTCTTCCAACTGGATAAGATAGGACTCTGATTCCAGTTGTGTAATGCCCCGGTTTTTGGAACCCGAGTATATGACTCGTTCTTCAAAAACCCGAATATTAGTTTATAAAATTTAGTGTAAATTTGAATTGCTTATCATTTATCAGAGTTAACAGCAACGAAGCTAGAGTAAACCATGCATTGTATAAAAACATTTCAACCCTGATAAAAATTCAAATATAGCGCCCATACAGGACTTATACAACCCTCAAATAATAAAGTTCATTAATTTAAAAAAAAATAGAAACCTATCATCTAATGGTGGAGCTCAATATGGGCTGCAAGGTCCCCGTCTAGCTCCTCAGCTACCCGATCTGCTCTAGCGATGCAGTGAACAGCATCGGGTCACTCTACACCTGCATCAACTATTACGGTTTGATAGAGTCAATGTCTATCGCAGTGAGGAGTACCCTCTAAGATTGCACACTCATCTTTCATAATCTAATATAGATCGCAAGTCATGAAAATGGATATATTAAATAGGGGCATTTCATAATCATGATCATATACTCAAAAATTAAGCCAATCAACAGAATCTCACCATAGGTAAAATATAATAGTGATCGCAATATAAGGGAATATGTCCAAATAGTCGAATAATCAATCATACAACTTTCTATTGCACCCGAAATCATATTGTACGTGAACTCCGCAAGATGGCTAGAAAATCGATAAACGAACTTCAGCTCCACCCGAAAATCATGGTACAAGCGAAATCCATAAGGTAGATAGAAAATTAACCTTTAAACCTCTACTTCACCTGAAAATCATATTGTATGTGAATACCGCAACATGGCTAGAAAATCGATAAGCAAACTTCAGCTCCACCCAAAAATCATTGTAACACCCCGTCCATTCCATACCACTTTCTATGCCTATGTGCACGATGATCGATGCCCTTGGCCAGACCTAGACTATCCGTGCATACTGCACACCCGACTGACCGGAACCTCAAGGCTTCAAAACCGATTTCATATCGACCGCCCCATCGCCGCGATCGAGTAAGTAACACCCGTGCTTCCGTACGACACTTCGTTAGTAAGATATGCCATGAAGAATCGTTAGTATATCATGTGCGCATGGCACCATGTACTCCATTCCACACATGTACACAATACATGCCATACACACATGTACATGCCACACATGGGTGAGAGAATCTCTATCCATGTGTGTGATGTCACCCTCTCTTGTCATCCCTCTCTCATGTGCTCCCCAAAGTCAACTTCTCTCCATACCATACCCTATACATGACATCATCACACCATGCCATCCCATGTCCCTTTAATCCACTATTAATTACAAATCATGAATTAATTATCATAATCCTAGTCTAAGCTAACCAAGATCACATTAATTGAATCTAACCACATTTTAACAATTTCTCTACAAATAGTCCTTCGTCCCTTAGCATTTCACCATTTTTCTACACAAGGAGAGAGAGAGAGAGAGAGAGAGAGAGAGAGAAGTGATCTTGGTGGGCCATGAATCTCATCCCTTCCATCCATCTCAACCTTCCATCTAGTCCATCAAGGTGAGTACATCTACCCCACTCATTCCTATTTTGTTTTCATTGTGTTTATGTATGGTGGAGATGATGTTGATGATAATGATGTGATCAATGGTGTGGATGTATAGGAGAATACATATAAAAAGATGATTAATAGTTGTTATGATATGATGATAATGATGTGATTAATGGTGTGGATGCATAGGAGGATTCATACAAAATAATATAATAATAATTTCTTATAGACTTTATGTGGAACCCAACGATAGTGGCCCCACCAAAATTTTTGTAAGCCATCCAAATTGTCCAAAGTGTGGCCCATTGGGCTGGCCAAACACACACACACACACCCATGCACACATGTGCACACCACACCATAAAAATAATAATAATAATAATAAAACAAAAATAAAAATAAAAAAATAAAAGAGGGGTGGACGCTGTTGCTGTTAGCGTCCAAAGAACGCTGCAGCAAGCAACGTCCCAGCTACTTCACAACAGGGGCTGGGGTGTGGGTCCACAACGGGCCCCACCCATGATATATATATATATATATATATATATATATATATATATATATATATATATATTTAATCCACACCGTCCATTCAATTCCCTAGCTCATTTTAGACATTGACCACAAAAATGATGTCAATCCAAATCTCTGATAGGCCACACCATCAAAAACATTATTTTAATAGTGATAAACTATTAGGACTCACTGTGATGTTTCTGTGCATCAAAATATATTAAATATTGGGCTTGATAGGTCTGTCCTGAGCCATAAAATGCAACAGATGGACTAGATCATCTTAATATGGGCCCCACCTATGAAAAAACACAAGAAAATGAAAAAAAAATACAACATCTGACGTTGTTGCTGTCAGCGTCCAGATAACGCTACAGCAAGCAATGTCTTGCTACTTGTGTTGATAGGGACCATGGGTCCCATCCATAGGCCCCACCATGATGTATGTCGGACATCAGCACCGTGCATTTGATGGGTCCCCTTTAAATGATGGGATCCCCTAAAAATCAGCCGTACAGGGAACTCAGGTGGCCCACACCATTAAAAATCATGTGAAGACATGCCTAAAACAAATAAGGGCACTTGTTAGGGGCCACCTGAAATTTGGATGCATTTGAAACTTGGATTGACCCCTCCACCAAGTGGGACACACACAATGGATGGACTGGATCTCTCAACCCACCTTGATGAGAAATATAATAATAAAATAATAAAATAAAATAAAAAGAAAGGGTGTGGAGGAGGTGACGTCCTACCTGGACGTCCAAAGAGGGCAGGCCCACCTTTGGGGTAAGGTTTTATGTGGGTTGATAATGGCCACACCATTATGTATGTGTTAAATCCACACCATTCATCCATCTTACTAGCCCCATTCATTGTATGGTCCCAAAAATCAGGCCGATTAGAAGCTCATGTAGGCCATGCCACTTGGATAGTGGAAATTGTACTCAAATACTCAAATTTTTCTGGGGCCCACCTTGGTGATGAAAAATATATCTGGGCCATTCATCCACTCCTTCAGACCATTTTAAGACATGAGTAAAAGAATGAGGCAGATCCACACCATAGGTGGACCATACTATAAGAAATAGTGGGAATAAAAATCCTTACCATTAAATCCCTTGAGTTCTATCGTGATATGTAACTGCCACCAAAGTTGGGTCGGTCATTGGACAACGGAGCCAACTCGTTACATGCATTTTATATCCAGGTCGTCCATTATTTTAGACCATCCATGCATTGTGGGCCCTACCTGACATATGTACCTTATAGCCATGCCATTCATCTGGTGTGTGGTATCAACTATGATGTTGTTTATTGTGCAAATTGTTCATGGGGTAGACCCCACCATGTCAATGGGACCCAAATTATACAAAATATAATAATAATAATAATAATAATAAGGGAAGGGAATTGCATACTTACCAATGAAAACTTCCCTGGACATAACGTGATACATGTGAAGCCCACCTAGGTGCATGTGTTGTATACCCACACTACCTATATTTTCCAGTCACTTGGGAAGTGGGCCCACCTCCTGCCCATGGACACAAGATGAAGTAGAACTCAATTTTAGGTGGGCCACTCTGCAAGTAGAAACAGTAGTAATAACCATTGAAAATTCTTAGGCTCTTGTGTGCCCCATATATGCTGGGATGCTTCCTTGACCATGGACTCCAACTTGTAGTATGATGTAGATCCATGCCATTCATCAGTTTATCCTTATCATTTTAGGATATGGTCCCATAGACTAGTCAGATCCAAATCTCATGCCACAGGAGCAATATTGATCACTTGTCCACTGTTAAATATTTCCTAGAGCTGCAGTAATGTTTGTGAGAAATCTATCCATATATTCTTTTTTTTAATCGATCCTGGACCACCTAATATACTTGTTTTACCAGCCATTCATCTATTTTGATTAGATCATTTTAGAGTGTGGGGCTACCTATATATTTACTGGAATCTAAGTCATTTTCATGGTACCCATTGTAATGGTTATTCCTCATTTAGTCCATCAGTTGGTAGGAATCATGTGGATCACTACACTATAGGAATTTGGGATTTTGGGTGGCCCAACTAATCATGTGAACTGGTGAAAATTGTGTGGGCCACCACACTATGTGAGTGCGTGATTTTTATAACCCGCCCAACTGTATGAAATTGGGGCAATTGTGTAACTACTTGCCTAAGTGGATTTATGAATGATGTGACCCTTAACCATATGATCACTGACGGGATGAATGACAACTAGCTTTGGCAAAATGGTGTTGAATATGTAGTTCATAAATCTTGTGATCATGTGTGACGTGGATAGCCGTAAATCATGTGGGTACGTGGGGAATGCGTGGCCCAACCATATGATTATGTGATGCTTAGGTGACTGCTAAACTATATGAAATTGTGGTACTGGCCGCCTGACTATGTGAAAGTTTAGTAAAGCGGTTGCCCCATTAGTGCGGCCCATTGATGCAACCTACTTAAATTGTATGAGGCCCATTGATGCAACCCACTTGATGCATATGAGGCCCATTATGATATATTTGAGGCTCATGTTTATGGTCCATGTGCCGAGGCCTATGTGATGTATATACAGCCCGTATTTGAGGTTCATTGTGATATGTATTCAACCCGTGTTTAAGGCCCAATGTGATGTATATGAGGCCTATGTGATGAGGCCCATTATGGTGCATTTGAGGGCTAGGCGATGGAGCCCATTGTGATGTATATTAGGCCCATGTGAGAGGCCCATTGTAATGTGTATTAAGCTCTTAAGTGAGGCCCATGGTGTTGTATATTTGGCCCTTGTGTGAGGCCATGAGTCCACTATATGTTAGACTCTATGTCGGTCATTCCTTGGGGGCAATGTTGGTTAAATGTTCACATTGTCGAGGTCGATTGTCGATGCCAGTTATTGATACTGATTATGAGTATGTGATACATAGCATCATGACACATGCCCATATGCACATCTGCATGTTTGTTATGAGATGTGGTTGAACATTACATATGTCATTGGGTAGGTTATTTTGAGACTCCCTGATAGGTGGAAGTTATCTCACATGATCGCATGGTATGCGCAGGATTGATGCATGACTGAATTGTATGACTTATGCATCTTGCATTGTGTGTTGTGATTACTGTACGCCCTAGCAACATCAGGGTCATAGCCTCCACAGGCATATCGTGGATGGCCAGATGGGACACCAGAAATCTATTATTAACATCGGGTTACCATAAATAGCCCTGGGTAAAAATCCATAAACCCTCTTGGTACCAGAGGACGCCCCAACGTCGAGACCAAGTAGATATATATGAGCACTAAGGGTCGATACCAGTAGGCCGCGTCTCCGACTATATCATGGTCGGTTGGGAGGGGGTGTGGCCATACTCGCCTGAGGGAGTAGGCATAGCTAAGCTGAGTTTGACCAGCTCGTGAATGGGTCAGCTATCGACATGCCAGATAGATATTGGCTGACTACTGGCTAAGCGGATAGTGAGGTCTCTTCCACTTACCCAGTTATGCGCTTGATAGGGCGGCAAGCTGGTGTAGAGTGTTCTAGACCCCGGTGATGATCCCAGAGATGAACAGTATTGATATATGGATTTATTAAGCAGGAGTTGTATACTCATTCATTCATTCATTCACTATCCACTCGGGCTAGTGGTGCGCAACTATTTGTTACATGTACCTTCGCAATGGTTGAAATTTCAGTTGGGGCGCGCGACTAACCTAAGATCAGGAGTTTACCACATTGAGTTTGACTATCCAAATTAGTTATGGGACTGGTTTAGATAGAAGTCACTTGTGATGGACCCCATAGCCTGTGATATTACGTACTATCATCCCAACTTCATACTCCATCATGGTCATTCCATTCGCACTACATATTGCATTACATCCACGGCATATGGCATTTTGGGTTACTGTGTTTCTACAATTAGATACAACTGACGGTATTGTGAACTCATTAGGAATTGTATATTGCATTGCATCCTTGGCATCTGATATTTAACTCTTTATGACTCATCATTTGCATAATTGATCTGTATTGCGTACTCTGATATTGTATGACTCATGGACTTGTCAGTTTTCTGCTTACTCTGATATCGTATGATTCATGATCTTACCAGTATTTTTGATATTGTATGATTATGGCATGACAATACGATAATGATGATGTGATTATAGATGCGTGTAATACGGTTATGGCTGTGGTATAGGAGAAATAAAAATATGACTTGATGATGCTAGTAGTATTAACTCGGAGTATTACTATGATGCATATGCATTGCATTAGCATTAGAATCATACCTTGCATACTACACGCCTTTCACCATAACATGATTACTTCGTGGAATATTTATCTTGCTTACATGTAGGACACATTGCACACACATGTGTACTCACTAGGCTTTTTGCCTAAGCTTTCTATTTCCCATTTTTTCAGGTCAGGAGTAGCTTGGAAGACTTAGCTTTCTCGATGAATTGTATCTATTTTTTGATTTGGCAATGTTGACATCGTGTACCTTTTGGGAAGCATTGTACTTATAACCATCAGAACTTATAATGGAGAGTGTTGCTTGGTATTTTGATCATGGATCTTCATGCTCAGGTATTATTATGTATATAAATAAATATTAAAAAATCAATCGAAAATCTTCCTTGTCGTGCGCCGAACTCAGTACTTGGTGTATGGAAGTCGAGTGCCAGATTCGGGGCATCATGGAAGCCGTCCATTTCCGGATTCGGGGTGTGATAATCATCATATGACTGAACACTGCAAGATGAAGAGAGAATCAACATAGGAACTCCGACATCATTCGAAAATCGTATGAACTTCGCAAGACGGCTAA
Organism: Magnolia changhungtana; assembly: GCA_030180095.1. Lineage (NCBI taxonomy): Eukaryota > Viridiplantae > Streptophyta > Magnoliopsida > Magnoliales > Magnoliaceae > Magnolia > Magnolia changhungtana. The sequence goes on from JASAUF010000502.1 coordinate 12,733,448, forward strand.
AAAACAACAAGATATGTGAATACAACCAACAAGCCACAAAAGGGCACCAATACTCCATCAAAGCTATGAAGGCAAATATGTGGTCCTAGCCGTGTAAGGCAAATGTGCGATCCAAGCCGTGTAAGATAAATAGGGACTAGGGACCACAAGATGGTAGGTCCCCAACAAGTTTCATTCAATCCATCAAATAATCGCAAGTAGCAAACATCTAATTAATTAATAGGTGGTGCATATGGAAATAGCATGTGAACATCAATCATTTACTTATGCTAAAAATTAAAGAGACATGCCGATTATCTAACGCAGGAATCAATTGTACAACATATTATAACATATTCACATAGCAAGATAAGTAACTCAATTAAGTAACTTAGGAGATACTAAATGGAAGGGATTAAGGCATCATCTATGATTAGATTAATGAATTTAAGTGGAAAGCTTAAAGGGTGAGTCCTCACCTTGGTCAAGTAATCTATTTGTGTGTGGCCCGTTAGATAGCACGAATGAAATCTGATAGAGTCAAATCTAGTCAATAAACATGTAACCATGACCCAATCAAAACATCAAGGAAGATGGCGAGTACTTGGCTCTTATGGTCAATATACTAGGTGAAAACTCATTCAGTAACTAATTGATATAAATGAGTTTTGATTTACCTTAGATTTATATCACTTGGTAGCTACAAGGCTAGAGTGGGCCAAACTCAGCCCAACTCCACCGAGTTAACTCGGCAGGTGCAACCACAATCCTAAATCTCTCTTCTTCCTATTCCTTACTTTCTTCCTTTTCCTTACTCTCTCTCTCTCTCTCTCTCTCTCTCTCTCTCTCTCTCTCTCTCCCTTTCTCTTCTCTACCTCCTACTGCTGGAACGTCCAGCAATGCCTGGACCGAGTCAACTCAGAACTCTCTTCTTTTTCACCTTCCTTCCTTTCTCCCTTTCTTCCTCTTCTTCTTCTCACTCCTCTTCTTCTACTAGAACACCCAACAGTAACCCCAGCCTAAGACGAGGCTTTTGGCCTGCTGAATACCTGACTGGGTCAGGTCAACGAGTCAGCTCGACCCTCCAACACCTCTTTCTTCTCTCCCTATCTTCTCTATCCTCAGCACTGCCAACAAACTCGCACATAGCGAGCCAGTGAGTCGCAACCCGAGCAACGGACCAGTGCGGCACGTCTCAGGTCGTCTCACCCTCTCCATTCTTCTCTTTCCACCTTCTTCTTCCTTCTTTTCTTTCTTTTTAATTTCTGAGATCAATTGCAAACTCAAGATTTGAACTGAACTAGCCAAACTCAGTTCTTGCTTGCCTAAAACCTAGCAGATGCGGCGGAGGAGGAGGTGGTGCTCTCCAAGAAGAAACTCCAACTCTAATGGTGAATCGCCATCCGATGGATTTTTCTCTAATCTGAGCCTTTGGGACAGTAGGAATCAATCCAAGGGAGCTTATAAGAGGGAGGTTTCCGAGCTTCGGGGTGATTTTCCCGATGGGTTCAAGCTTTGAAAGAACCGGCGAAGTTTCTATTGAAAGGTCATGAGCAACGGGTAAAACTGACTGTTGCTCGATCCTTTCTTATTTTAAGCATTCCCTAAACTCTCCCAGATCCGTTAGATCGAGGTTAAACGGCCCGGATTCATTCCATGGCAAGGAGAAACTGTTGGCGCAACAAAACCGATCGCAGTTTGGTTTTTGGCATCGGTTTTCCACCGAAAACCCTTATCCGCATGAACAACAGTGGGTGGCTAAGATGTGTCTAAACGGAGGGCTAGGATTGGAGGATTCCTCCTCACATGGATCACTAGCCTAGCAACAGCTAGGCAGTTTCCATTTTCGAAAATACAGTTGCACGCAGTCCTCTCGCACCAGAGTTTGTGCCCACATGTGTGCTCTCCCTTTTGTGGAATAGACAAGGTTTTGGTCAGATGTGGGTGCTCCATCAGATGGGCAGTTTAGATCAACCCTTTGGATCTTGATGGTAAGCCACAATCAGACGAAAATGGATCGGTCCGTTGTCGGTAGCATGCGGGAGAAATTTTCAAAAAGAAGGAAAGAACTTTCCTTCTTTTGCTCAGGTCAACCAAGCTTGACTGGTCTCCTTGGTTCAGTGCACGGCAGGTGCACATACCTGCTGTGCATAAGCAACAATTATGGGGTCCACAGTGATGTCCGTGATTTGATCCACGCCGTCCATCTATTTTGTCAGCCCAACTTAGGGCCCAGTCCAACGAATAAGACCTATCCATAACTTAGGTGGGCCATTTCTACTCAAATATGGCCTGTGAGTGCCAATCACCATCGATCCGACGATGATCTTTGGTCCAATCCCACGATCAAACCGTTCATTTAACTAGTGAGCCACCCAAGGCTACTATTTATCTTAAATTGATGTTACTTTAACTAGGTGGGTCACACAAGGTTTGCTTTTGAGTTCAAACTATGATTCCCATCCATTCGACAGTCAGATCGATTCCAAACCTGACCGTCAGTGGTCCCTGGCATTCCTCGCCACACGTAGAGGAAACATGGTAGTTTACTTATGTGTTTAAGTTATGATCAACGTGAATAAAAGTTCTTGGTCCATGGCCTGATGGACAACGGATTTAAGGATCTAGCGTTTGATATTGACAATGGACAGTCTTCTCTGTCTATTGAGGCGATTTATAGGGATGGACACCCAAATATTGGTTGTAAAACTAAGGAATGGTGAATCTAATGACTTAAGTCTTGAAATTGATTTCCCACAGCTTAATCAATCTATCAGGACGTCTTCTAACGTTTTATCCCAGTTAGGTTCCTAGAATTAAGCCTCATGAGGTTCGATGTGGTTCTCTAAGTGATGTAATGGTTCATCTTGAAAGACGATGACCGTATGGCTCAATCTATGGGTTACCATTAATGGTTGGATTCAAGTTCGAGTAAGGCTAAGTGTTTAGTTAAATCAGGTTTGCATTCATCATAAATTAAGTCCTTATGGTAACACTCAAGTACTGAAAAGTACGGGGTGTTACAAGTTGTGTCTCTTGAATCAATTAAGGTAGCATCTTGATAGCTACAAGTGGATCCTTGGCACCCTAGTTTCCACCTTTAAATTCACAAGTTTCAATCTACAATATTCACAATTACTCTCTTTATTTCATATTTCTAATCTAGATCTTCTTCTAGCTCTAGTTCTACTTACTTTCAGAAATGTACAAGAAAAGTCATTATGGATTCGACCTCGGTCTCACCAAGATTATTACTACAACGCGACCCTACACTTATAGTTATGAACAATAATCTAAATCAAGGGAGTGATTTTAGCATGACTTGAAAGAGTTGGAAGGTTCGGTTGAAAGGGGCTCATCCTCCACATTTAAATCAAACATGTTAGATGGGTAGAGTAGATCATTATAGTTAACAACTCCCTGTACCTCTTGATCATTTACCCGGGCCATAATTGGGATCAATTCTTGGGAAATTTGGGTTGTAAACTCATGATTGTCACCCAACTTCTAATCATTTTCTAATTCAGTATAGTTCACAAGTGAGTTGGGATCACTTTCTTCACAATGTGTTTGTAGATTGGGTTGAGGCTCGAATAAACTAGCCTCTTCCTCCTTATTGAGGTCAAGTGTGTCATGTGGGTGGAGTGAGTCAACATCACTATGTTTGAAAAATACTCGTGTCTCTTGATCATTACTTTCAACAGTTATCGAGGTCGACTCTTCGGGAAATTGAACTGTATACTCATTAACACAATCCAACTCTTCATTCTCAATTTTAGTACTCTCCATAGGTGAGTTAGGATTATTGTCCTCGCATTGTGTTTCTAGATTGGGTCGAGGCTGGGATCACCTAGCCTCTTCCTCATCATCGAGGTGTGATTCAGCTCTTTGAATGGAGGATTCAATCGCTTCTAATGTTTGTGAATGACTGTGTGATGAATTGGTTGAATTTTTCTTGAGCTTCCATGTAATTCTAAAGTGAATCCTCTTGGATTGTTTTTTGTTGGATCTCAAAGATAGGGGATCCAAAAGGATTGTCGCTAGAATTGATTGTTGGTTCAACTCTCCAATGTTGTTGTTTCCACTGATCATAGTCATACGGATCATATGTGGGAGGGTTTGATGGTTGTTGATATGCATTGTCACTCATAATATAATCACGCATTGTTTTCTTCTTGCCTGATGGGTGATAATCATTTCACTTTAATAATCACGTAATGTTTTCTTAATATGTGGAGTGTAATTATTCTCCCACCAATGATCGCGTAGGGACTTCTTAACTGGTGAAGCATTATATTCCAATCGGTTCTCGATAATGGTTTCAAATAAATTTTGAGACATAGGTTGTTTCCTAACATAATCATCTGACAGTCCTTCCTGATATCTCTCATCTTCTAGAAGTAGATTAGCATACTTATGTGCCCACTCTTGCATGTACATGGCGAAACCTTAATTCTGAATCTATTCCTTAAAAAATTTCTACAGCAATATGGAAAGTAAGTAATGGGAAGAAGTTATCAAAAGAGAAGAACTATAATTGAGAATCTTACAAAATTAAAACAATCAAACTATATTAGCAATGTGAGAAGAAGAAAGAGAAAAGAAAAATATAATGAATCCTAAAAACAAAATTCTAAAATTAGAAAGTTCTTAAAACCCTATATTAGAAAATTTCAAAAAATAAGAAAAATCTAACCTATAACAGAAATTAAACCTAGAAAGAAAACTAGAAAAACTAAAACAAATAAGAGATCTAGAAAAGATAAGAGAGAGAGGGTTAGAACAAAATTACCGAATAAGAGTTGCTATGTTAGGATTATACAAAACAGAAAACAATGTTAGTTTCTAAAAATAAATTTAGAAAAAAAAATCCTAACCTAAAAACATAGCAGAAAAATAAACCCTAATCTTAACCTAACTCTAATACCAATTAATTCCAGAAAAAAGCAATCGTAGTCCCCGGCAACGGCACTAAAAACTTGTTCACAACCCCAAGTGTAGGGTCGTGATGTAGTAATAACTCGGTAAGACCGAGGTCGAATCCACAGGGACTAGTACATATTCTAAAAATAACTAAAACTAGAACTAGAAGAAGATCTAAATCTAAATCTGAATAATTAAGAGTAATGGTGAATAATGTTGATTAAAACTTGTGGATTAAAAGGTGGGAACTAGGGTGCCAAGGATCCACTTATAGCTATCAGGATGCTACCTTGCTTGATTCAATAAATACAATTGGAATTGGAGTCCTATCCTATCCAATTGGAGGATAAAGTAATTTAAACCAAATCTAAACTTTTCACTGACTTAATTCTCAATGGAGGAGAATTGTGATGATTGGAAGGGATTCCATCACCCTACCATGCCCAGGAGACGATGGTAAACAACGAAATTTACCAATTTCACAACCTCAAAACAAGAAAAGAAGATATCCAAAGCTATCACAGCATCTATTGTAATTTGAGTCATAATAAATCATAGAAAACTGAAAATATTCCTTTAATATCAAACTAGAAATCAATGAAGTTCAACATAAATAATAACCAAAGCAAGATAAACATCTTAACACACTACAAGCTTCACCTCTTAGCCCTATCTAAGAGATTGCTAGTCATAGTTAACTCAAAAATATAAGAAAAACAAGAAAATCTACTAGAACCCATGAAGAAATCGAAGTAGAAGAATGTCATCGACGCTCCACCTATGCTTCCAATCCTTTTCCAAACCCTAAAAGATGCTTTAGAGCATCCTAGAAACTCTTATTTATATTTGGGAAACTCTAACTTTCGCATCAAGTTAGAAAAATCTGAAAACCGCCTCAAATTTATACAGTCCGTGCAAAATCTATGTAATCTTCAACTAGTCGAGCACGAACTCAGGCTAGTCTAAGCAAAACTCAAGCTAGTCGAACCGAAACTCAGGCTAGTTGAATTTCACATGAATTTAAAAGATAATGTTGCTGGAATTTCACCCGAAGTTTCTCGGGCTAGCCGAATTTCAAGCTTGGGTTAGTAGAACCAAAACTCGGGCTAGTCGAATTTCACGCGAATTTTCAGGATTCCTTTTCTTCACTTCAAATCTTCGATTCTCTTCATTCCTCACTTAGTTTCCTTAGATCTTTGGCATGTGAATTTTTCAATCTTGGTCTCATAAGATCCATCCCTTGCCTTGGTGATTCCTGAGCCTCAAATCCATGCTTTTAACATTCTTTTCAATCTAAGCTCTCAGATTCACCTCGTAATAAAAACATGTATAAAATATACCCATTAAGCATTATCATGTTCATAAAACTAATATATAAATAGGGAGAAATATGCAATATTTGACACCCATCAGTACGATTCTTAAACTCTCAAAAGATGAATCAAGTAAAAGTGTAGACAATTGAATATATCGTAGTATGATCGGTAGTATTCTGTATTTAACTGCTAGTACACCTAATATTGCATTTAGTGTTAGAATCTGTGCTGAATATCAATCTAATCCTAAAGAATCTCACTTATATGCTGTCAAATGGATAATCAGATGTGTCATAAGTTCTGCAAACTTAGGCTTATGGTATCCACATGATACGTCTGTACAAATCGCAGGTTATACAAATGCGGACTGGGCAGAAAATATTGATGATAGAAAATCTACCAGCGGTGGATGTTTTTATGTTGGAAACTTCTTAGTTTCTTGGCTGAGTAAGAAACAAAATTTCGTATCTCTATCCACTGCAAAGGCTGAATATATTGTGACAAAGAATGCTTGCACTCAGTTAATGTGGATGAAAGAATGTTAGCTGATTATGGGATTATGCAAGACACAATGACATTATATTGCAATAATTCTAGTGCAATATATTGAGGCATAAAGAAAGAAAGAGATTTATGTTGTGCGTAAGAGTGTTGTGCGTTACATCAGATTGGGCTGCACAATGAACTCTGCACAAAGGGGAGCGCACAAAGGTGAGGTGGTCCGCATAAAGGGCAGTGCACAAAGGTGGTCCGCATAAAGGGTTGCGCACATGGGATTGCGCATAGAGGCGTCCGCATAAAGAAGTGACCGCGCAATAAGGTTTAGCGCACAATGGACATGTTACACATTCGCACGTACAGAAAGGCTATATATACCCCATCACCCCTCTATATGAGTCATTAATGCAAGGTCCAAGAAGAGGAAAAGGAGAGAAGAAGATCTCGAGCAGATACAGGTATCATCCGCACCCATTGTGCGGAACAAGTGTTGTGCAGCGCACAACTATGCCAGCGCACAACGCATGTGCGCACGCACTGCATGCTAGCGCACACTACATGTCAGCACACAATGTGTGTGTGTCAGTGCCCAGTGATAGTTAAGTAAGCACGACTCCTCCAGCATTCGAAGAATAGCGAAAAGCTTCAATTCAGATTAAAGAACCAATCAAAACATATGTCAGATGGAGCATTGATGTCAACATATCAAGACATATTGAAATCATAATTCAATTATGCTATGTTTTCATATTGTAATTTGTAGACATTCTACTTTGGAATCAAAGGAGAGAAAGAATGTAAACGAATTCGAAATGAATAATATTGTGATTATCCTCTTTATCTTCTTTTGTTAACTATTGAGTGAATGAAATCCCCCAAATCAAATGCTTTTATTTCTTGTTCGAAACACAATAAATATCTCTAAAAATCCTATTCAACATTCTTGTATAGAGCATGTTGACATATGATATCATTACATTCGAGAATTAGTTGAAGATAAAACTATCATGCTGGAATACATTTAAACTGAGAAGTAGCTTATAGATATACTGATTAAGCCGCTTGACAATGTTAAGTTTTCAAATCTAAAACATGGTATTAAATTGTGTGTTGTTAATTAATTATTATTTTCTTTACATTTAAGTTTATGTTTATTCATAATTATGGAATGCATTAAAAGTAAAATGGAAAATAAAATATTAAAAAGATTAAAAAATAAAATTAAATAGAGGAATTGCAAGCAGAAGGAGTCATAACCATGGCTGACATTTTTAATGAGTTAGAAGATTCTAATATTCCAGCTAATTCTGACTATCATCCCTCTCAATTTCATGAGAGGTTATCTGCACTGTAGGAGAAGGTTGAGGCTCTGTATGTATCACAGGCTTCATTGGCCCAAACCTAACAGTTTACAATGAAGTATATGAAAAAGTATTTCCATTGCATCAATCGGAGTTAGCGGCTTAATGATCTCTCAATGCCTGCACCATCTTCTTCTGGGTTGGATTTGTAAATGTTATTGTGTAAATCTAGAACTCGTAGTGTTATCAGATTTTGTTGTGCCAAACCATTTAGTATTTGTATCATGCTTTGAATTAAAGTGATCAGGTTTATACATTTCAAAGTTCTTTGGGTCTTCATCAAACTTGCCTACATCTTCAAGTTGAAGTGAAGAGGGTTGAAGTTCATTGTATCAAGCTAAAATTCAAGAACTCAAGATCAAGTTTGAAGTTCAACTCTTATACGCTAAAGACTCAAGAACACAAGCGTAACTCAAGCTCAAGTTCAAGTGATTAAACTCAAGCTTCAAGTATCACAAGATATCAAGATTTGGAAGCGAATGATGTTTCATTTGTTTCTATTCATAAACAAGTTTGGATGACCCTAGATTGACCTTAGATTGTGTCATATTCATTGTATATTGTATGTGGGTCGTTTCATATGTTTATAGGTCATTTTCTCTACTAGTCTTAGACCTTGTTCGACTAGTCTAATTACTGGCTTGACCAGTCTAAGAGTTTTCTCGACCAGTCCAAGGTTTGTTGCTAATTTTTAGAAATTTCTATTGGACTCTCGACTAGTCTTGGAGACTGCTCAACCAGTCGAGTGAACAGTGCTCGACCGGTCATGTAGGCTCAACTCAAAGTCCAGCAAGCTTTTCTAGTCCCACTCAACCAGTCGAGTAACAACCTTATCTTATTGCGCCAGAAAATTTAAAATTTTGTTGGTCCTTCGACCAGTCGAGTGAACAGTACTTTCACCTATAAATAGAGCATGAATTTAATAGTTTATTCATTCATAAAAGTGAAATCAAGACACCACTCTGAGAGATAAGTTTGTGATATTTTTAAGCTATATTGTGCTCATTTAATATTCTCTTTAATTAGCTTTTGTTATTTGATTTTGATATCTCTATTCCAATCTTACTTTAAAAAGGGATTTGTGTTTTCCCCTTTCTTGAGATCAAAATTAAATCAAGCTAGCCCAGATTGATTCAATTTAAAAATTATTTAAAACTAGAACTCTTCCATCTGTGAGACTAGACATTGAACATCTTCGTCTACATCGAATCGGTTCTACCAGGCTTCTTCAAAGGAGAATTTCCAGATAAGTACATTTCCATTTTGTACATTCTTTATTTAGTTTTTGAGGTTGTGCCAGAAAAATCTCTATTTGGTTTTGTCTGAGGTGATCCAGAAAATCCCAGAGTGTGGCTTTTTAGAAATTGTGTAAGCCCAATCAAAGACATAATTGTGAAGGTTTTAAGGTAAACCTTGGAAAAAGAATTTTTATAGTGAACGCTAATATCCCAAAGGAGTGGATATTATGAGTGGAGTAGTTGTGTGGCTATTTTCTAACAGTTGGTGTACACACAAGTGAACCACTATAATTCCAGGTGTTGTGGTGGATGATTGAATGTGCCTATGTGTGAATGCTGTAATTTTCTTTAAGCATTTGTGGTGAATGGTGTAATTTATTTTATGCACTTATGAGAATGTTGTAATAAATTAGATTATTTTATTTGTTATTTCCTTTACCACTTTATTGGTTTGGGTTTTTAATACTTACAAACATTCTAGTAAGGTTACCCTGCCATAATCCTTTGGTTTTTAGTGTTAGGTTATCCTTAGAACTAAGTTTGTATCAACCTCTCAATACTAATACATTTGTCATGTCCCAGACTCGGTAATCGGACTCACAAGGAACCCGATGGCCGGTTCTAGCCACAACAGCCTCCGTAGTACCCCATTCTTGGCTCCTAAGGCAGGTTCCGATCCTGGGATCCTACAAGGAGGATTTCCATAACGATATAATCATTTCCAATACGAGCATACCCAAGATCACTGCAAGTATATCTGAGAATAACAAGGCACACATCACAAAATCCACTATGAATTTGAACTTTTACAACTTTCATAAGGTCCACAAGGACATACATAAGATAATAGAAAAGGAGAGAAAAGTCAGCAACACTAGAGTCCTTAAGCTCAACTCTACTTCAAGCTTTGTTACTACGATACCCACCTAGGATCACCTGCACACATCAATCGTGCATTATAAGCTTAGAAAATTTTAGAGGGTGGTAAAGGTGTGTGATAATGGTGTACAGAAGAATAGGAAGAGGAACATGTTCAATGACAATATCACTAACCTTACCAAGCCTTATTATGAATACGATGCAATAAGTACTGGGCGCCACAAGGTGATGCATGAAGGAGCTTATACATCCGATGCGAATGCGATGCGAGTAATGCCAGTGCACATATCCAATCCACATATCAAGTATATTTTCAACCATAAAGAAATAACTAGGGTCCATTACATTGATGGATGACTGCCGCTCTATAGACCCCTCACAGTCAAACGAGTGTAAGTGACCTCACTACCCGCTTGTGGACAGTCAATCACCAGTAAGGCCTAACGGTAGCGGACCCATTCATGATCTGGTCAGACTCAGCCTAACAATGCCTCCTTACATAAGGCGAGTAAGGCCACACCCCTATCCAACCGACTACATGATAATGGGAGTCGCGACCTAACAGTATAAGGCCCTCGTGCACTCATATATTCCAACCGGTCACGGCGTTGGATCAGATCCTTGGTACCATTGAAGTTTTGAGAATTTCACCCATAGGCTTCCTATGCACCCGGTATGCTCAAGTAATATTTTCGGTGTCCAAACATTGTCATTCACAATGTATCTGTGGAGGCTACAGCCCTGATGAAGCAAGGACAGTATCATCATAAAATGCGATGTCAATGCATGAGTCACACATACAGATCATGCACAAACTTCATGCACTCAATGTGCATAAGGGGAGAAACTCTGTCCCTCTATGACCACCATACAATGCAATCAATTCACACAAATGATGCGTATGGGTTACAACGACGTAAGTACGCTACCTGTAAAATATGTATTCCTCCTTCCCAAGGAGGGACAATGACAAGATATATATAGACAGGTACTCTAATGAGAATGAAGTTCTCTTAGTGGGGGCCCGACAGTTTGGAATGACCTACAAGCTAGGGGAGTCTTAAGGCCTCAAAAAGGAAATGGGCCTAACAAGGTCCAAGGTGGGCCTTCAACCACTTATAAGGGCCTTAAGGGCCTACCTTAGGGCTACCAAGGAGGACATCTAACCTCAACTGGGTCCCAAAAGGTAGCCTGCTACATATGTAAAGTAAGGTCTAAGGCCCAAGCAATGCGTGGCCTAATGGGCTATACATAAAGCCCAACTCATAGGCAATATAGTGGGCCCTTAAGTAAGGTTTGGGCCCAACCATAAAGGTCATAAATCCATATATTGTGGTGGGATTCATGGGCAGCCCAGTAGTTCATCCTCATGGGCAAATTTCATATTTTACACAAGTAAGTTGGGCCCCACTTTTTGGCCCAAGTACAGGGTCAACTTAGTGGGCAGGCAAGGACCCAACTACTTGCATATTATAGCCCTTAAATCCATCACAACAGATAGGAGAGTATAGGCCCAAGATCAATGGGCCTATCTAAAAGGATTTAGTCCACAAGGCCTAAGGAACTAGTCTTTCAATCACATGCAACATTTCATTAAAACTCAACTTGGGTGGGCCTCATATGGGCCCTAATTACACTCAATAATACTATAGAAAAATGGTAAGATAACTAGTTTAAATCCTTCTCAAATCTAGTGGGTCACACTGCCCCAAAACAAAAATTTATAGGCAACAATTATTGGGCTCATTGCCAAATTCTAGCCCACACATTTTCTGGGTTGGTTGGAATCCAAAAATTATTTTATAATATATGAAATTTTTAATGGCCCACATACATAACAGTGGGTCCGACCAGATGAGAGGGGGACATACAACTCATATATCAAGTGGGTCGTGCCGTTGGATTGCAAGCCCAGCAGCAGCCCAAGACAAGGATGCCTCAGTGTAGGCAGCCATATGGGCCCGGGTATTTAGCCTAAAATCTCATCCAAATGGGCCCCACTTGGAAACCACCGAAGGGGAAGATGATAAAGTCCCCTGAAGACCCCACATGGATGGATGATGGGATATACAACACATCTAGGTGGGCCCACAAAGCAGGCTGGACGCCCCAACCTGGGCGTCCCTGCCTGGTGGGCCACTCCAGGCAGCACCGCGGGCAGTACAAGGGCCCGATGGCTCTGAAATTTTACAGGGTGATACTTCCATGGGTGGACCACATCTCCACAAAATCTTAGAATTTTTGAACACTCAGAACTATTTTAATTTATTTACGAAAAACAGTCTGCCCAAAAATTCTGATCATCCTGGACATCCCAACGTGGTGAGCCAGTCTGGTCCTTGCTACATGTGCATAGGGGTCCATTGGCCCCAAAACTTTATATGTGGGTCCCACCATGGGTGAGCCACCTCCTTGTAAATGTTTATAATTTTTGGATACTCAAAAGTATTTTAATAAATTTCGGAATTACAATCTATCTAGTGTGAAATATTGCTGGAAATATAACTGTCCTGAATTTGGGCCATCCAAATGACTGGGTTCTGGGCCTCCAAAATTCCTAAAATTTGGACCCAAGGTCCTGCATCAAGCCTACAACAAGTTGGGACCCAGAAAGATGGCCCACCTTCTGAGAAAATATTTTTAAAATTTTGTTTTTATGGGACTATGCTGCTAGACTGCACAGCAGAAATTTCTGGCAGTCCACTATGTTGGCCCACCCTTTTGGATGCCCAAATGGGGTCCATTGGCCATAAAATTTTGCAGGTAGGTCATACCATGGGTGAGTCACCTCTCTAAAAAATTTTAGAATTTTTGGGATAGTAAAAGTATTTTATTTAACTCATGCAATTTATGGACAGTAAGGTCCAAAAATAATTCCTGCTGAAACAATGTTGTTGCCCCAGACTTGTGCACCCCATTAGACTGGGCCAGGGTGTGGAAATTTTTAGGAAAATATAGGGCCAACATCCTTGTACAAGTATACAACAAGGTGGGGTCCACAAAGGTGGCCCACCATTTTAGAAACAAGCTAATATTTATGTTTTTACAACATGTAGAGTGGTTGGACAGTCCAGAAAATCTGGACTGACCAACCTTCTTGGCCCACCTTTTTTGGTGATCAATCAAGGGTGGATGGAGGTGGGATTCAACACACTTCAAGGTGGGGTCTACACCTCCAAGAATCATCTATCAATGGGGGTGAAACGTCCCTCTTATCAGTCCATAATCCTGACCCAAAAACCATCCAGCAACTGTCTAGAAAATTTCTGGACAGCAACATATATATGAAATGAACTGAGCATGGGAACCAAAATAAGGGAAATCACCCCATGAAATCAGTGTTGTGGTCCACCTCAATAGGCTCCACAAACATACAGACCAATTCCCCTTCATAAAACCCATTACATGCATCCGATATGGAGCAATTAGGATGCCAACGTCCAAGGAATGGACAGCCATGGGCATCCACCTTGCTTGGACGGTTTGGATATTCCAGGGCCCCCAAGTGGGCCACACACATCAGAAATGAAAGGTAGAATAAGGGAAAAATGAAGGTCCAGCCACAAGAGAGGATCTCCGCCACTATTGAGTCCCTCCCTTTATCACAACACATTCATGTCATCCGTTAGATCATATACAATCTAGATCTAGCACATGCATGGAGTTAGGAATCAATTAAATGGTGGGAATGCCTTTCCCACCTAAATCTATGGTCTAGATGACCCCTAAAGGACATGTATAAAAGGAAAAATGCCATGATGGGGTCCATGGAGAATGGCCCCATCCATGGAACTTGCATGCAAAGGAATGGACCATTGGCCTCGATCATGGAGACATAGGGTACCTCCATCATTACTTGATGGGCCCCACAAGTTCCTAAGGATGAGATGAAGGAGAATCTACCACAAGAAAATCAGAAAATCTTAAGCTAAGTGCACCCACCTCGATGGATCTTCAAGATTCTTGTAGCATTGGACTCCTTAGGCTCCAAGGATCATGGATGTAGGATTAAGATTGAAAGTAGAGGGTTAGATGAGGAGGGAGATGAAGGAGAAGGTGTTGAAATTTCTACCAAGGTGGGACATTTTTAGGTGTTCTAGCAAGGAGAAGGAGAGAAAATGAAAAGAAAAGAGAAAAGGAAGAGAAATGTAGCAAGAGGAAAATGATGAGTTTCCTAGGAAAGAGAAGGCATGCTTGTCTTGGCAAGAAAAACTCATGATGAGTTTGGGAGGAGAAACTAATGTGCTAGGGGTCTAAGAGCTAGAGCCTATGCTAGCTATAGGGGCTAGGTTTTCTAGGTGATGATGTCATGGATTGCATGGGAAATTGTACATGGAAAATCATGCAAGTCAGGAGGGTCCTATCAAAATAGGATCAACAATCCAAAAAGAGCGCGGCCTACATCTTTTGATGTACACATCGGATTTACACATGAGACGCAGCGTTGGAACCGCGCTGATGATGCGGTCGTAATGGCATAGGTCTTAGATCAATCTAAGTCGAGTCTACGTGACTGAACTCAAGGATGACCACAAACACTACCCAAAGGTCGCGGGTCACCTCAATTTGATCGGTTGGACCGCGGGACCAAAATGAACGAGATACATACTCACACATACACATGCTCACATGCGAACTCGGGTCGGGTCTCACATCATTTGAGGTTGTTATTTACTTATGCTTTATTATTTGAATTGTGCTATCATTCTTTAAATTCCGCATTTATTTTTTAATTTGGCACCCTCTATTTAAGACGTATAGCTCGGCCTTTTCAGGATTAAGCTTGATTAGTTTATCTTCTTTACTTATGATGGTTCTTTACTAGACTTATTTTATGATTTGTTTAGATACTTTCGATAGTTTAGATATTTTGGATGATGTATTTGATGGCATATGGATATTTTAAATATTTTCTACATTGTCCTATATAGTGTTACTTATCTTGCTGATATATTCCACTGATATTTTAAATATTTCCCCAATATACCTGCTAATTGTTATTTCTAAATGTTGACATTCATGTTATTTTAATCTCCTTTGCTATGCTTCTTCATATATCATAGCACTTCTTCTTTCTTTGTAAACTTGTGACAAAAAGGGGAAGACAATGGTGGTGCATGTTAGTATATGTTGTAGATTGATTGTTAATGCTAGGAATGCTAGTGGAATGGAAATGTTAGAATGAAATGCATGCTAGTATGGAATAAATACTGAAAGTTATGGATAAAGATGCTATATTATAATGGAATGCTAGAATGTTATGTGTTGTATTTCTCAGGGGGAGTAGCAGTTGAACATCAGCAGTTGTATTATGCACAGTTTGCTACAAAGATTACAAGGATGCTCACATAGGGCATCGTTAAGGTTACTAAATATTGTGTATGGTTGATCTTGTTAATGGTTAAAGTATTGTGTAAAGTTGTTTGTTTTGTTACAAAATTGACAAAGGAGGAGATTGGAAGTGCTATTATGTTAAGCACACATAGATTGTCAAATTTCGTAAGACAAAAGCGCTTCAAGGTAGAACCTGAAGATCAGCTTATGATCAAGTCAAGATCGGCACATCTTCTCAAAAAAAAAAAAAAATCGTCGCCCATATTCAAGTCAATGTTTAAGACAAGGTGACTCAAATATTTGTTAAATCTTAGGTGATATAACCCTAGAAAGACCTTAGGATTAGGTACTTTCAAAAATTCTCTATCTTGGGTTTTTATGAGTGTTTTTGCTATGTAATTCGGCTAGCCTAACTTCTGGTTCAGCCGGTCCAACTTCAGGCCCGAGCAAAATAACAACTTCTATTGAAAATTCGGCTAGCCTAAGTTCTAGTTCAGCTAGCCTAAGCATGAAATTCGACTAGCTCGAGAAAGTTCAGGTGAAATTCCAGCAATGCCATCTTTTGGAATTCACAGGATTTCGACCAGCCGAATTTGTCCTCGGGCCAGCAGAATTTTAGATAAATATTATCCTGCGTGATCCGAGAGTCGTTGAACCAAAGTCAGTGGACTCCAGCCAGCCGAAACCAGTCTTAGGCTAGCCAAAATTTTAACGTATTTACCTATAAATTGAGTCTTTCTCTCATTATAAAAGAACACGAAAAATTATTGTAATCCTTCGTTAAGAGAGTGAGAAGCTCAAGTCCTCGGCAAGCTATCTATTGATATTTATACATTTTGTTTTATATCTTATTCAATTCTCTTTTTCTCAAGATCATTTTAGTCTTAATATAAGAGAGTAATCTATACTCTTCTTTAAGATCTAAGAGAATTGAATCAAGTAGCATTTGGGTCTTTATATTTCTAAAATCTATAGAAACCTAGACTCTTTCGGTCTGATTGAACACTGCAACATGTACATTCAAGAAAGAAGTCCTTCTGCTATAGGCTTCTGTCACATCTTTGAATCTACATTTGAAGATAAGTATATTTACTGAAATTCTTTTTAGGTTTTTTTGAGATAGCTTGTAAAAATCTCAGTGAGGTTTTATCTAAGATATCCTGTGAAAATCTCAGTAGAATTTTTATTGTGATAACCCATGAAAGTCATAAGGAATTGTATCAGGTTATTAAGGTGACCCTGTGAAAACTTTATTGTAGTGAAAGACAAAATTAAGAGGGTAATAATTTTAGGAGTATATTAGGTGTGGTTATTTTTAAGCACCAAACCACTTTTACATATTGTTGCTAGTTTAAAAGATTGATTTTAAAGACATTCGTGAAATAAGGTTGCCCTGCCTAATATATTAGGTGAATGTTGTCCTACAAATTATTTGGAATCAAGGTTTCAATACTCAAGCGATTGAGATTTTTGTAATATTTACATATTCCCCCCCCCCCCCCCCATCAACAACCCAAGTGGGTCACATGAAAGTATGTGAGCCACACGTGTTCAAGTTGAACCATTGGACACTTTTTTTAACCATCCATCTTTCTCATATGGTGTGATCTACAACCAGGTTTTTTGTTCCACGATCACAATCATCCTTCCTTACACCAGTGTGATCTACTATCGGATCAACAAATTATTATGATTCTTTTTGTCCATGACCACAATGGACAGTACCCCAATGGATGCATAGTATAGCTTAAATGTGTGTCAAGCCTCTCATGGTAGCTGTGACGAGATCTATGAACATGATTATTGATGTAGACACTTTCATGTCCAAGATGGACCAGAGAAGGCCCGATCGGAGGCGGAAGTCATCAAGACCATCATAACCTTAAAACAGGCATATCTCGCAAACCGAAATGAGTTACTCAACGTACCATACATGATTTTGGGGTAAGACGAGCTACTTTAGCCAACCAACCTGGAACAGCCAGGTTCCCCATGCCAAATTTGTGAGATTCCATCATATCGAGGGTCAAATTCCATGTTTATTTTTGTTTTTACTCTTTTTAATAAGTTTTAGTTTGATAATAACTCTTCATCCGTTGGGCTTTAAGAGTTGTATCCAACATGAAAAGTGTTTAGAAAAATTAGGAGAATAACGTGGTTAAGCCACATAGTAAACTTACTATAAATAGAAATTTACTATTTATAGTAAGTTACGAATTTTAAGGAGTTTTAGTTATAGTTTAATTACTAAACTTCTTTCAAGTCTTAGTATTCCTACTTAAAGGGCTGTAGACTCATTTATCAATGATCAATAAGTTTCTTTCTTATATTTAAAAATTATGTCTATTTCTTTTCCTCATGGATTCGAGAAGTCTCTACGAGGAGTCCAGAGAAGCTCCGTGGATTCAGAGTAGTTATCCTTGAGGAAGATGGCGATCGACCTCATCATGTTCATACCTGCGTCAATTGGTAACAGAGCGAGGACTTCCCTTGGACTGATGGCAATCAACAAAGGCATGAACCAAAATCTTTTGGATGGTGATCTAGGGATTCGTTATCTTTTGGAAAGAATGGAAGCTTTCCACCGGGAGAGTCAGTTGACCATACAAGGGCTGCAGGCAACTGTATTGCGGATGCGCTAATTCTGCCCCGAGCTCAAAGTGATCCTCAACCGCCCGTGGTCGTTGTACGACACAACCCTGATTTCTGTAAAGCACCATCAGATGATGATAAATTTCAAGCCACCACTTTGATCGTGAGGAAGTCGTTATACATGCCAAAGGTAGAAATAGAATTACAACAAGACAACATCTTTCAAACAAGGTGCACTATAAGCCAAAAGTTTGTAATGTGATCATCGATATCAAGAGCAATGAGAATCTCGTGTCGAAAATAATTATGGAAAAACTACAACTGAAAATAGAAAAGCATCCATCTCCATACACGATTGGATGGATTAAGAAGGTCAACAAAACAGAGGTAACCAAACAATGCACTATCTCATTTTCAATTGGTGAAAATTATAAGGATCAAGTACTTTGTGACGTAGTTGACATGAAAGTTTGTCATATGTTACTTGGTCGACCATGGTAAAATAATATTGTTGTTATTGCCACACATAAAGGTCAGGATAACGCATTTATATTTATTAAAGACGATAGAAAGATTAGCCTCGTCCCTGTAGGAACGGAGAACCAACCCAAGACTTCTAAAGTTGAGGAGTCAACTGAACAGGCTTTTGTTGAACAATTTGAGGAAATAAGAGATATATATGCATTAGTTGAAAAGAAAGACTATATAGAGTCAGTAAACATCCCAGGGAATTTGAAACCAGTGTTGAAGGGGTTTAAGGCGATTGTACTCATGAACTCCCTAATAAATTACCTCCCATATGAGATATATAAAACCATATTGATCTTGTCACAAGGATAAGTCTGCCTAATTGCCCACATTATCAGAAGGAATGTGAGATCTTGAAAGCAAAAGTGAAAGAACTGATCCATATTAGCCAAGTCAAGAAGAGCATGAGTACACGTATTGCGTCAACTCAAGAGCCTAATGTCAAGTACGATATTTTTTCAAGTCGAGGGTCTGATGTAGGACGTGGGACGGATACATTCCTAGCATGGTTGGACCAAAAGAAGGTGGACCGTAAATTAATCATAACTTTTGATTTGAGTATCGTTACGGTGCACCTGACCGAGTATCAAGAACCGAAGCAGCACGAGAACTCGAGGACGAGTTCTTTTGAAGTAGAGGGCACTGATGTAGAGCGAGTCGCGGACACTTTCATGTCCAAGATGGACCAGAGAAGGCCCGATCGGAAGCGAAAGTCATCAAGACTGTCAGAACCTTAAAACGGGCATATCTCGCAAACCGGAATGAGTTACTAGACGTACCATATATGATTTTGGGGTAGGACAAGCTACTTTAGCCAACCCAACCCAACTACGCCAATTTTGTGAGATTTCATCATATCAACAGTCAAATTCCATGTTTATTTATGTTTTTACTATTTTTAGTAATTTTAGTTTGATTATAGCTCTTCATCCGTTGGGCTTTAGGAGTTGTGTCCAACATGAAAAGTATTTATAAAAATTAGGAGAATAACGTGGTTAAGCCACATAGGACACGTATTATAAATAGAAATTTACTATTTATAGTAAGTTACGAATTTTATGGAGTTTTAGTTATAGTTTAATTCCTAAATTTCTTCCAAGTCTTGGTATTCCTATTTAAAGGTTGTAGACTCTTTTATCAATGAACAACAAGTTTCTTTTATATATTTTAAAATTATTTCCATTTCTTTTCCTCGTAGATTCAAGAAGTCTCTGTGAGGAGTCTAGAGAAGCTCCATGGATTCTGAGTAGTTATCCTTGAGGAAGACGGTGATCAACTTCATCATGTTCATCCCTACTTCAATTATACTATTTTTTTAACTTGGCCTCCTAAACATGCACATGTCCAATAAATGGGAGCAATAGATGAAGAGATTTCCATTCTCTCCAATAAATGGGAGCAATAGATGAAGAGATTTCCACTCTCTCTCTCTCTCTCTCTCTCTCTCTCTCTCTCTCTCTCTCTCTCTCTCTCTCTCTCTCTCTCTCTCTCTATATATATATATATATATATATATATATATATATATAGGTGTACTTTTTCAAAGTTAGGCTTATGTGATCATCGGTCACATGGGGCTTACCTGAGTTTTGGAGTAACTTAAGCTTTAGTTGTAAAATAAATAGGAAAAGTGCATGAGTTGCAACCAAAAGATTATAATTTTTTTGGCCAAACATATGACTTAGAATAATATCTCAATTTTCTGGAGAAAATATTGTTAATAAACAATTAGGAGAGATAGTATTTCCTTTCCCACACCTTCATGGAAATAAATTTATGGAGAAATATAATTTCTTTTTCCCAACTTTCTCCAAATCCGGACAGACTTATATAGGAAAATTTTAAGTGGAAACCCATTTGGCCTCTTTGCCCACTATACTTTTAATTTAGACCATCCATCATTTAGGCCTACCTTTCTATACTAATCTATCATAAAAGTGACATTGATCGGATGATCCAGCAATAGGATCAATGTCTA
Source organism: Magnolia changhungtana (assembly GCA_030180095.1). NCBI lineage: Eukaryota > Viridiplantae > Streptophyta > Magnoliopsida > Magnoliales > Magnoliaceae > Magnolia > Magnolia changhungtana. The sequence continues at coordinate 12,754,074 of JASAUF010000502.1, forward strand.
TTAAAATGGATAATCCATATTTATTACAATAGAGAATTTCCATTAGTGATTTAGACTGTCCATCACTTAAAGATCTCTGTCTAGATCTCCTAGAAAACCACTTAATTAGATGATCCTAATCATCCAATCAACTCCAATGAATGGATGATTCATATTTGATCACGAAGGGAGTTCAATACTTTGTCAAGGAAATTCATCATATTTGTTGTCAAGTAAATTCAATACTTTTATGAAAAATAAAAATTTTTCATAAAAAATTTACTTAAAAAAGGCTTCACATGTTGGACGCTTGAAGTTGGACGATGGCACACTAGCGTTTCCTCATCTTGAAAATTGGCACATGCTGGGCGCTTTAAAATGATGGTGGCACGTTGGGTAAGGTGGCATTTTAGCACATGGATGGACACGTGGCACTTCAGGCAGGCCACGGATTAGGTGTTACCCTTACCATGGGGCCTACCTTAAATGATGTGTCATATATATATATATATATATATATATATATACACCATTCATCATTTTCTCTAAGCAATTTTAAGATGAGGTTACAAAAATCAAGTAGATCTAAAATATAGTGTAAACCACACCATAGGAAATAGTAGAGTAGTGATTGAGTGACTTACTGTTAAAATTTCCAAAGGCTTATCATAAGATTTTAGTAATGTTTATTTGCTATCGGACCTGTTAATAATGAATGAAGGTTAAGAAAAAAATGAAAAACAAAAAAAAAAAAAAAAAAAAAACAAAAAAACATATATCATCTAAATTCAAAACTTTTTTTTGCCACAAAAAAGCTTTTAATGGCCGTTCATCACTGTTTCTATTTGTGTGGTCCATATGATATTTGGATCATTTTAAGGTTCAAAATTGCTTCATAAAATGGTATATAAAAACAGATGGATGACTTATATTTAAAATAAAAAAATAATAATAAAAATAATAAAAAAAAAAAAACAAACCGGCTATGGTAACACCCACTGAGCTATTACCCGGGTAACAGCTAATCCGCTCCCCCTTCAGCACATGTGTGGCAGATGGACGGCTGATATGCGCCACATTGGCAGATGTGCACCAACTTCCTATGTGTCAGGGAATCGGATTGCGCACGGAGTAAATCAGTACACTTTTATCGCACTGAGGAAAGTCTGTTGGGTCGAATATGAAGTTTTGCCAGTTCATTTCAGAGGTTCAAAATTAAAGCATATCTAAAGCACAAGTGAACCACAGCACAGGAAACAGTAGGAATAATGATCTCCACCGTTGAAACATTCCTTGGGCCCACAGTAATGTTTATTAGTCATCCGACCTATTTATAAGATCAGGCAGACATGGGTAAAGGTAAAACACAAATATCATCTTAATCTAAAACTTCCGTCGTCCCAAGAATTTTTCAACTGTAGACTTTAAATTGACACTGTTTCCATTGGTGTGGTCCATTTGAGCTTTGGATATGTTTTGATTTTTTCTAAACACCTAAAATTATCTGGTAAGTACAAAAGATGGACGGAATGGATAAAATACACAAATCATGGTGGGCCCCACAGAGTTTGCACAGTACGCTAACCGTACTGAGTTACTCAGTCCGCGATCCGCTTCCGTGTTGCAGAGCATCGAAGTCTCTTCTCCTTTATTTATTTCTTCCGCGCGTACAGTAGACGATGAACAGTACAGCCGATTTTCACAGAGCATCGCTGTTAGATGCCGTGAGAAGAACCGCTCCTGACGCGCTTGCTCTGCAAAAAGGCATGTGGGGATGGCCTACTGCGCACCTTTCATGGGCTCGCATTAAGAGACGTGGTGATCCTTCTTGTAACCGCTCAGCTGCAGTCGCCATGCACGCGAACCCCACCGTGCCAACTTGGCACCCGTGTATGATATCTGTCCCGATCATCAGCCTCACCGATGGTGCGGGTCCACATATCAGACGGTGTGAACAAATAGACAGCTGGAAAGGGATGACCAACGGGTATATTCGGTGTAAATTTTCACCCGAGCTTTAGGAACGGTTACATCCATACTGGGGCCCACCTAATGAACGTCCCAGATCTCCTCGTCGAAACCTGTCGACACGTGTGCGGGACATGTAGTAGTTGCACCTGCATGCACGGCTGCAAATGGCACCTCTTGTGTTTAGATACCTAAATAGCGGGAAAAACAGGCCCACGTGAAGCCGGCATGTGACGGAAGCGGATTGGCTAATGTAGCACACACCAGCTATATAGCTGCTGTATTGACGTCAGCAAGCTATGTGGGTTTTTTTTTTTTTTTTTCTTTTCAGCTAGTCAGGACACAATCACTGTCAGTACATACTTCAGTGTTAGCCACCCCTATTAGGAATCGATACCAAGACCTTAAGTGTTGAAACGAGGTATCTCTACTCCGTCTACCAATTAAGCAATAGACTTAGGTGTAAGCTGTATGTGGGTCTGATAATAAAATATGTATTATATTCATATTATCCATCCATTTTTCAAGTTCATCTTAAGGCTTGAGATGAAAAATAAAACAAATATAGATATAAGTGGACCACATCGCAAAAACTAGTGAGAAATTGAACATTTACCATTGAAACCTTTTTTGGGGTTATAGAAGTTTTGGATTAATATGAAATTTATTTTTTCTTTTCATTCAGGTATTTGTAACCTTATAAACAGATTAGATGTAAAATAAACATTATGGTAGGCCCTGCAAATTGTTTAACGGTGAAAATCATTATCTCCGTTACTATTTATGGTGTGGTCCAGATGATCTTTAGATATGATTTATCTTTGGATAATGCTCTAAAATGATCTTTAAAAATATATGAACAATGTAGATATAATAAATACATCACTGCAAGGCCACGTAACTTTGATCTCCTTTGAATAGTTCGTACACCTCGAAGCTTGAGGAGCGTCTGTGCTCGTCTTGGCATGATAGGTACTGTGCGGTGCTTTTGCGAAGACGAACGCCGACCCTTTCCGAGTTATAAAAACGGTTCAAAGGAGATCAAAGTTACATGCCCCACGATAATGTATTTATTATATCCATACCATTAGTTCATTTTTCAAAATCATTTTAGAGCATTATCCAAAAAATGAATCATATCCAAAGCTCAAATGGTGGGATAATAATTTTCACCCTTAAAAAAAATTTATAGGGCTTACCATAACCTTTATTTTCCATCCAATATATTAATAAGGTCACAAATGCTTAGATGAAAAGGAAAAACAATTTTTATATTGATCCGAAACTTCTATTACCCCAAAAGGGTTTCAATAGTAGACATTCAATCCCCCCATTGCTTTTAGCAGTGTGGTCTACTTGATATTTAAATCTGCCTTATTTTGCACCTTACGCCTTAGGACAAGCTCTCGAAATGGATGGACGGTTTAGATATAAAGCATACCTTATGATCTGACCCATATAACTGATAGCTGGTGCACCAGCCAGTTTGCTTCCGCATGTGACATGCCCAACGTCCTTTTCATTCCTCGAAGTGATTGATTGATGGATCGACGAACGGACGGTTGGATGGATGCGTTTTCGTTTACCATATGTACGTATCCTAGAGAATCTAGACTTCTTAGTGTGTCCTTTCCCTCAGTAATTAGAAAGAGGCTGTACGGTCGCTTTGGTAGATCATTGTCATACGCGTGACCTTAAAACAGTGTACACGTGGAATACTTGTTACTCAATCCACGGACGTGGTTTTCCTTTCGCCGGAAGTTCCTGGACTGGGAAGCGAGGTGGGCCACGGTGATACGGTGATGTTCGGGAGAAATCCATCCCGTCCATCCTTTTTTGAGCTTATTTTAGAACATAAAATAAAAAATGAGGCGGATCCCAATTTCTAATTCGGCCACATGAGAGGAAACAGTGTGTGGAAAGAATTGCCACTTTGAAACATTCGTAATGCTAAAAGATAAAAAATAAAAATCATGCTAACATTTTCGTATTTTCAGTTTATCCCAAGTATGAATGACTTTATAAACGATTTGGATGACCTAAAAACATCAAGGTGAAACTAAATAAGGTTTCAATTATAAATATTTTTTCGAATGTGGCCCTCTTGAGTTTTGAATTCACCTCATTTTTAGTTGCATGGCTTAAAATGAGCTCGCAAGATGGATGATCGGGATATATTTCTCACAAACATCAGTGGCCCCACATAACTTTCTAGTGCAGGAACTTTTCATAAGAAATCTGCATCCAATCCAAGCCATCCAAACGTGGGGCACCAATATATAAAAATTAGGTTTGGATAAAAGACATGAATTGCTTGCCAAGTAAATTTTATGGTGCCTACTATAATATATGTGTCTTATCCAAACCATCCATTCCTTTTTCCTTGTTCATTTTAGGGCATGAGCCCAAAATTTAAGCATATCTAAAAAGGTTACAATAGTAGATGCCATTATCCCCCACTATTTCCGAGGGTGTAGTTAAGTTGAACATTGGATATGCTTAAATTTTGAGCTCATGACTTAAAATGGCCTCAGCAAATAGATGTGTTGCATGGATAAAATACATACATCTGAGTTTATTACTCGGCACACAATCACATGTAAGGAAGGCCAAATGAGTATGGTAAGTATTGAACATTGGTCAATTTATTTAACCTGCGTGGCCCACTTAATGAAAACTAGTGTGTGCAACATAGTTCTAAAACTTGGTGACTTGGAGTTGAAACTTGGCCGGGTCAAGCCACTGAGTCGACAATAAATTAAGACTAAGTTTATAAGAACAACGCAAATGAATGAGTTTGATTGGGTCCCAACTCGGCAAACTCGAACAACATCTGCAAGCAAGTCATGAACTATGTTTGGCTTATCATATTCATGCTCATACCATTGACCATTACAAGTATCTGTTATTATTTATATATATATTATTTGAGTGTAATTATTAAATGTCAAGCCAAGTTGAGTTGAGTTGAGTTGAGTCGAGTCTCTAAGCTGATCTGACTCGGTTAGATATCAAGTTGAGTAGAGTTTTCAGTTATTAGAAAGAGGACACACGTGGCTATGGTTTTAAGAATCGGATGAGTCTCATGCAATTCGTTTGAATCAGTTGGACCCGATCCAGCTTAATACAATGAGTGAACCCTCACTCAGGTGAGTTGGGCTGAATCAAACCTGACAAGTTCTATAAATAGATTATTTCTTGCACATGTGGTACACAATGGCACATGTGTGGCTTCCCCCATTTTATTTTATTTTCCAAAAGTAGGGCAACGGCGCCTGGCACCTACTTACAATTAAATGGTTATTAAGTAGCACCTAAAGAGGCCTATAACCTTTTTGCACCCTTAAAAATGAACGGCTCTTATGGTTCTTCACAAAGCTTTTTTTTTTTCTTCTTTTTTTGCTTTTTCTTTTTTATTGGCTTCTTTTCCCCCACCCAGTGATCTCTTAAAGGGGGAACGAAGTAGGTGTTATCCGGGTAACACCTTAGTGGGTGTTTGCCCTTACTGTGGGGCCCACCTTAATGATGTGTTGTATATCCATGCCGTCCATCCATTTATCCAGCTCATTTTAAGTGGTGGTCCAAAATATTAATTACATTCAAATCTCATGTGGACCACACGTCAGGAAACAGTGGTGATGAATGTCTACTATTAAAAACTACCCAGGCCCTCCTTAAGAAGATTTGTAGTGTTTATTTGCAATCCAACCTGTTGATAACGTTAAATAGACCTGGATGAAGAAGAAATAAAAAGGACTAGCTTGATCCAAAACTTTTGTGACGTATAAAAAGATTTTAACGGTCATTCACCACTATTTCAAGTTGTTGCACCGGAGATTTGTATCTGCTTAAGTTATAGGATAACGTCATAAAATGAGCTTAAAAAACGGATGCGCAGCGTGGATATACAATAAATTCATTAGGTGGGCCCCATAAGGTAAGGGTAACACCGTGGGTAACACCTAATTCTCTCCTTTCTTAAACTTCTTAAAGCTGTACGTGTGGGACCAGGGACGCCGATTTCTTTCGAAATCCTTTCCTAATGAGTTACTGCTATGGGAACTTTGGTAGGGTTCACCGTGTTGTTTGTGAGAAATCCACCCGTCCATCTATTTTGTGATCTCATTTTAGGAGGCCAAAAATGAGCTGAATCTAACATTCAAGTGGACCAAAACGTGAGGATTCAATGTTCACAGTTGAAATACACCCTGAACCAAAGCTCAAGTGGTAGACAGGGTGAAAGATACCGCGTCTCAACACTGAGGTCTTGGTATCGACGTAGTGGCTAACAGTGAAGTGTGAATTGACGCTGGCAGGCACTATTAACAAGCTAACAAAAAAAAAATCACAATTGAAATATTCATGGGGCAATACAAGTTTTGAATTTGGCTAATATTTGTGTTTTCAGTTAATTCCAGTAGGACTGAGGCTATGAACAGTATGGATGGCATGTAAACATTAATGTCGACTCTTAAGTAAGGTTTCAAAAATAGCGATTTACCTACCCACTTATTTCCTTCAGTGCAGCCCACTGAAGTCTTGGATCCTGCTCGCTTTTAGTCTCAAGTCCTAAAATGAGCTCACAAAAAGGTTAAACAGGTGAATTTCTCATCAATATTATGGTGGCCCCACCTAAGTTTTCAGTGCGCTAAAGGCTTTCAGGGAAATCTGCTCAGCGGAAAAGGAAGTTTTTGGACGTAGGTTTCCTGTCCAGCCTTTGGCTGGAAGCTCCTGCCCTTGGATACTATGTGGGATACACCGTGATGTTTTTGAGAAATCAAACCCATTTGTCCGTTTTGTGAGCTCATTTGAGTATATGTGACCAAAAATGAAATGGATCCAAAACTCAAGTGGGCCACACAAGAGAAAACAGTGGGGATTCAATGGCCACCGTTGAAACATTTGTGTGGCCACAAAAGTTTCATATCAGCTAAATATTTTATCATTTCGCTTCATCCCAGTTGCAATGACCCTATAAACTATTTGGATGGAAAATAAGCATCAAGGTGGAGCCCAGGAAGGTTTGAAGGGTAGGAAACTCTTTTCCAAGTTTTTGCTCTCGTGTGGCCAATTGAGCTCTGGATCCGTCTAAAATTTTTTTATATTATGTGCTAAAATGATCTTGCAAAATGGATGAGTTAGAGTAGATTTCTCACAAACATCATGGTCGGCCCCACCTAGAATCCTAGTGCAAGAACCTGATGCAAAATGCGTTGGCAGGAAATCCGCGTCCAAAGTTAGTTTTTAATGGTGGTGTTCAATCACCATTGTTTTTCTATGTTGTGGCCCACCTGAGATTTGGATTTACCTCATTTTTTGAGCTCATGGCTTAAAATGATACGAAGAAATGAATAGACGGCGTGGACAAAACACATATATCATGGTGAGCCCACAGAGAACCAACCAGTAGACGCCTGGCTACCGGACCAATGTGAGGCCACTCACGAGGAGCTGACATGGCCACATTCAACGCCACATGCCATCTGTTAACCACCGAAAGGAGGCACATCCAAAGTTCGAATGGGCCACACCACATGAAGAAGCTGAGATGGAAATGCTTGCCATTATCTTTATTCCCGTCCAACCCATTCATTCATAAGGTGGTGAAATTAAAAAACAAAAATAATAGCCTCATCCAAAACTTCAGCTAGCCATCGACAAGGTTTCAATTGTGGGTGTTTAATCCCAACCGTATTTTCATTCTAGCCCACTATTGAGTTTCCAATGTCTGATTTTTCTGCTCAAGTCCTAGCATGATCAGGCACATCTGATGAACGGAATGGATATTATATATACACCATGGTAGACCCCCCTCATTGTCATTTTTGGATACAACCGAACACCGACCATAGGGCTGGGCCCACTGCAGCCCATAAAGATTTTCGTTCCTAACTAATAAGCCAGAGCCTATGGTCTACCTAAACTGAATAGGTGGGCGCGGGAATGATACTAAGGCCCAATTAAAAGATGGCCAACCACGGGCTAATAACACCAATGGTTCGTTTTAACAACCGTTGATACATATTCAACTCCGGAATTGAAACATTTCTTTCTTGATTAATCAGAAATGAAACATGTTTTTGCTCTGTGACGCAGGGGACAAGTATTTTGTGGTGGCCCGGGCCGGGCCACAACGATATTTTGCCGGGCCTTGGCCGAGCATAAGGGTTCGAATTCTACTTGGACCAATGGTGGAGACGCCCTTTGGGGTCTAGCTTGCCCGCTTCCCTGATCTTGGTTCTCGACGTAAGAGGCTGAGTGCGTGCTTCTACGGGCTCCTTCCCCTTAGGTTGTGGAGCTCCCTGAGGTAGACCTGCCGCAGTAATCCGCAGTAGGATAGGTCCGTGTGTTAGGACGTTCAAGTTGCGCTTCTGCCCGAGTAGCCAACTTGATCGCATCATTCATCGTCCAAACGGACTGCATCTGGACCCGATCTTGAATCGCCATACGTAATCCACCGTTGAATCGGGCGACTTGCTGCGATTCGGTCTCGACCAAATCGTTACGCGCTTGCGGCAGTAAAATTCTTCTGCGTACTCTCTCACCGACCGACTACCCTGTCGACAATTTTGGTATTGTTGAAATAATACCTGATCGTAATCGCTAGGGAGGAATCGGGCGCGTAGTAGCTGCTTCATCCGCTGCCATGTGCGGATTGGTGCTTTCATCTGCCTGGTTCGTGCGAGTTGCAGTTGTTCCCAACAAGCTGATGCTCCTCCTTTCAACTTGTAGCCACAAGCTTGACCTTCTTTGTTTCAGAATGTCCATATAGTCAAAAATCGCTCAACTTGAAAGCCAATCGAGAAAATCCTCAATGTGTGGTAGGCGGCCATTGAAGTTAGGAATATCAACCCGTATCTTGAAGTCTCGATCCATTCGATCTACCCGATCGCCGCCTTGCACTGGGGTGTTGGAAGATCACGTCATCGATCTCCTCTTCACTGGAGCCCCGTCCTCGGGCATGACCCTTGAATGCACGGCCAGTACTATCCTGCGATCAGTTTACGAGTCTCGATGGTGGCGGTGGAGGATTACCACCAGTGAACACGGAGTTGCCCTAGGGTTTCGCTGGATTCGCTATGCGGTCCATAGAACTGCTGAAGCCCTTCTGCATGGCTTGCCGATTCTCTTCTTCTTGTTGCTTGGAAAGTTGCATTTGTTAAAGGCAAATTTCCGGAGCACCGCCTTTATGGGATTGTTGCCCGACCCGTCGTTAGAAGCCATCGACCCGAGGAGAAACCTCGCGTTGATACCAAACTGACGCAGGGGAGGACGTGAGGTCGAGCACCGTCTTCCTCAAAAGGATAATTATTCCGAATCCACGGAACTTCTTCGGACTCCTCACAGAGACTTTCTCGAATCCACGAGAAAAGAGAGCAGAAAATAGAAATAAATTCTAAATAAATTCGAAATAGATTAATGAATTCCTAAAAACGAGTTCACAACCCTTTAAATAAGTACTAAGCAATGGAAAAGAAATCAGAATCAAACTACAACTAAAACTCCTAGAATTTGCGATTTACTATAAATAGTAAACTTACTATTTATAGATGGTCGTGATGTCTACTAGTGCGCAAGGGTTTCAAAAATAGTAAGTGTCCTATTTGGCTTCACCAAACCGTTCCCTAATTATTCTAAGCTCTTTTCACGTTGGACGCAACTCCTAAAGCCCGACGGATGAAGAGTTATAAACAAACTAAAACTTACTATTTATAGTAAAATGAAATTGAAATTGAAGCAGGGAAACGACCATCAAATCGGGGTTTCTCACAATTCCGAAGCGTCGCAACCCGGCGTAGCTGGGTTGGTTGGCTAAAGTAGCTCGTTCTACCCCAAAATCATATATTTTTCGTCGGCTAACTCATCCCGGATTGTGAGATACGCCTGATTTAAGGTCTGATGGTCCAGATCACTTCTTTCGCCGACCGGGCCTTTTCTGATCCATCTTTGCCATGTAATTGTCCGCGACCCGCTCTACATCAATTTGTTGTTGCAGCAGACGACCCTCAACAATGTGTTTGCTGCAATGCCAGCCCCTCGATCACATATGCTGGAAAGGTAGCTGAAGCGCTTTTTATTGGCTTAATTAGCTTCAGAGTAGATGTATGGTGTTGTGCTCAATGTGTGCGCCCCACCACCCATGCGGACCATTCATCAAATGTGTATTTCCCACTGCCATTGCGAATGGAACATTGAAAGTGTGGGTCCCGCTACCTGTGTGAACCATTCAGATGGCATGTCACCATCTTTTTCACACCATTTGCACCTTTTTCTAAACCATTCAGATCTGGTTTAGGACATCCAAATGGGGTTAAATTCGAAATCAGATTTAACAGATCACACAAGATCTCCACTTTTTTTACTGGCATCCCAATGGGCACTAACATGTTTAAAAGGAATCCAATCTAGAATTCATTAAGGGTGCATTTGGTTGATCTACGGTAGAATGGCTGACAAGAAACAAACAGGAAAACGCTACCATTGATAAGATTCCAATCCTTGGGATGGGTTTCCCATCGATAAGGTCAGAACTTGGCAATCTGCAAATCAACACACATACACCAGTCTCTTACAATAAAAAGCTACTCCAATTGAATAAAGATCAACCTTGAAAACCTTATGATGAAATACCATAAATAAAAAAATTAAATAAAAATTAAATAAAATTAAATAAAATTAAATAAAATTAATAAAATTAATAAAATAAAATAAAATAAAATAAAAAACCACGATTAAGGCCACGATGAGAGAACCCATACATGTTCCATAACAAACTGATGGACTCCTGAACGGGTGATTGACGCAGACCAAGAAAGGATGGAGAATCAATCAATCCTACATATGTTCATATGAAATTTGGAAAAATATAAAAACCCCACAAAATAAATAATAATAATAATAATAATAATAATAATAATAAATCATGGCCCACCCGTGCATTTAAAACAGAAATCAAATCTGTACAGTAAGATGTAATCAC